>CM053512.1:10409254-10425907 GCA_028627145.1 Eidolon dupreanum
CTGCTACAATTGATGCTTTCTCACCATCAAAAATATTTCTGAAAAAATTTCTGATTGTCCTAATATTAGATATGAATATTCCTCAATGTGAAAGCTTTCATGGATTGTCAAGATGCACAAAACTCTGTGTAAAAGTTTTTCGGACTCCTATGAGTCACCACCTCACGACACGTCTTAACAACGCTGAGAAACACAGCTGGGTTTTACTAACCTACCTCATCATCACTTCCCTTTCTAATTCATCTCCTGCTAAGCATTTTCTTTCCTCAGAGAAATAAAGAAAAGCTACTTACTTTACTTTTGAGAGAACTGAAAATTATATTACCTTTTCTTTTCTCTGAGGAGAACTGGCAGTGTCAGAAATAAGACTGAAAACCTTTCTCTATGTTGGAAGTACTTAGTCCTTTTTAACCAGTGATGAACTATTTCGATAGTAAAAACCTTCTCCATATTTATTTGGTAATAAAACATGCTAAGTGCCATGCACACATTTCTGTAGTCTACAGGCATTCTAAAACACAGAGCAACAAATAATTGGGAAATGCTTTTCTATTTATTCATAAAATGAAGACTATTAGGACTAAAATAAATCTTAAGAGATTAGTCACTGCTATGTAGCATGTCAATGAATAATTCACACCTCAACATCCTCACCTCTGAGGAGAATTCAACTTCATTAACATCAATTTCTTCTGAATTTTCATTGAAGTCTTCCATCTCAACACCATCATCCATAAATTCTGCTTTAACTGAGATGAACAGAAGACCCAAACATAGCCCAAAGCCTTGGAAATACATATTGATTATCTGTGAATTAAAAGTTATCAATGAAAATAAAACAAAGTTGTGAAAAATATGTGTAAATTTACTTAAAAAGAAATAATCTCTACTTAATACCTCTTTTATTCCATGATGGCTTTTAAAACAAATCATTAAGAAAATTACGTAAACTATTATTTGAACAAGTGAAAATACAAACTTGAAATCTCACAGAGCATAGATTCTAGAGCTACAGGCTTGCCTCTAAAAACAGACAGCCAATGGCACAAAACCTAAAGATACAGAGAATAGTGATAACCAAATAATCTGTGAACCTCGTTAAAGGAAAGAAAAAAGGACAACTCCTAAACTTTTGTTTAAATTCCTTTTATTACAATGTTGCTTAAGTGTATACAAATATATAATAGGAAATTTTGTAATTATAAAACCAAAATACACTTTTATATAAACACCAAAAAAAAAAAAAACAAAGAAAAAGAATTTTTTCATAATTTAATGCAATAGTCTTTTGCTGGAATCAAATCACAGCTTAAAACCCAAACAAATATGGGGCTTATTGCAACCAGGCTGACTGCTATGGATAAAGTTCTTTTGCATTTATCATTCCTATAACACTGTGACAACTCAATTATCTACCCTTTTCTCTATTCAAACACTGCAAAACTTCTGTACCTACAGAATTGAGATGAGAGGCCAGATATAATTTGGCTGTCTCTTGGGAGAAATACATGATCTACATAATAATGTTCTTTATTCCCATTAGAATGTTGAAAATTTAAGATCTGTTTATCGGTACCAAGGGAATTTTAAACACCAAGTAAACGTGGACACCGAAACAGTGTGGCAGCCTTTGGTTAGAGTGTGGTCAGATGACCCAGAGTATGGTCTGGATCCAGGTGATCCAGAGTATAGTTCTATTTCTTTTTTTTTTTTCCAAAGTTACCATCAATACAAAATTTTTAAAAAGTAAATTCTTAGTGAGAACTCTTAAATCCTCCAGACCCTATATGGGTCTGCTTAAGAAACGGAACTATGAGACAGCATTCTACACCCACCAGAATGGCAATAATCAAAAAGAGACAATAACAAATGTTGAAAAGATGTGAAGAAATTGGAACCTTCATACCCTGGTGGTGGGAATGTAAAACAATGCAATGACATTGGAAAATAGTGTGGCGGTTCTTCAAAATGTTAAAAATAGAGCTAGCTACCGTAAGACATGGCAATTCCATTACTAGGTGTCTACCCAAAAGAAATGAAGACAGATGTCCACTCCACACGAAAACTTGAATACAAATGTTTAAAGAAACATTTTTTCTCAATAGGCAAACTGTCCATCAGCTGATGAATGGATAAAATGTGGAATATCCACACAACGGAATATTACTTTGCAATAAAACAGAATGGAGAACTCATATACTATAAGACAGATGAATCTCAAAAATGTGATGCTGAGTGAAGCCAGTAATAAAAGACCACATATTATATGATCTCATTTAAAAGAAATAGGCAAATCTACAGAAATGGAAAATAGATTGGTAACTGCCTAGGGAAAAGAGCGGTAAGGACTAATGGATATAAGGTTTTTTGGGATGAGGATGATGTTCTAAAAGTGGTATGGTAAAAGTATATTAAAACCCACTGACTGAGGTGAACGTAAAGGTGTGCAAGTAATTTTTCTAAAAAAGAAAAATCAGATGATAAAGAGCTTGTTTCTCATCAGTTACCTCAACTGATTAGAACCCTCTTTAATGAGGTCAAAACTTCACATGGAAGTGTGGGCCAGCTAGCCTTGGTTTCTTCGAAAGGTCACTGGCTATGACTATAAAGTTGAAAACATAAAAATGCATGTTTTTTTTAAATAAATACCAATCTACCATAACATGAACATTCTATATTAAAAGGTATGTTAATACCATCATCTTTATGGATAAAACAACACAAAACTTATGCATGCTGTCATTTGTCAGAAGAGTTTGAGCTCACTGCATCATAAAGAGGTGTGGCTGGGACAGGAAGTAAATGAAAGGGCAATCTGACTCAATAGCAATAGTTAGGTTTATTTTTAACATTTTCACTTACAAGCACAGGAATAAATACATTTGAAAATTGCTTATTAACTGTTAATAACCATAAACGCTTTATTGTTCTAAATATTTAAGAGCCTTGCATGACTTATATAATATAGGAAAAGGTGTTTTGCTTGACTGTAAATAACATTTGAGTAAAACAGAAATGTATAAAATAATAACAGTAATAATGTAATATTATAATTTTAGACCCACATCTTCAAAATGAACATACACTTTATTTTCTTAATAATTAAGTTGTTGAAAAAAATATGTCCTTAGTGCTTTGTTTGAGCTCTGACGTGCTGGGCCGCCAGGGAGAATCAAGGCAGGCCAACAGGCAGTGTTCTTCTGGAACCCTGCTCTACATAACAATCTTTGCAGCCCAGGAAATGAATGGGATAGGTATTGTTTCTTCCAATCGACAAACTGAAGTCAGAAAGATTTTAAAAACCTGGTCAAATTCACATGACTAGAAATGTGAAACAAGATTAGAATCCAGAAACTTTACATAATTACACCATGCTACCTCTTGTTTTAATCTTACCCCACTGCACTATATGCTTACTGATAAAGCAGTGGAAAGAAATCATAAAAATGCTAACAGTAGATATTTTCAATATCTTGGAAATTTCTAAAATTTAGTATTTAGTAAAATTAGTAGTATTAAGCTATGAAGATATTTACCCAGAAACGGCCATATCTACCTTACTGTGCAAGTGAAATACTTAAAAATAAACAGCAAGTGTTCACAAACTATTCCACAGACAATGCAGTTCTACCAGGTAATAATCGTCATTAAGAAAATCATACAGTTTGTTATTGTTATTTATTTTTTTAAAAAATCAGAAATATAGATATAATGGTTTCTGCTTAATTCTTCAGTGTTCTATCATTATTCAATGATATACCAGCTGACAATTGAGAAGTGTATCATGAAGTCTATCACCCTGCAATGCCAACGTGTCATTAAACTCCAAACAGAACTGTGAGATTTGTCACATATCATTTCTTAAAGGAAGAAGTAAGATACTGCCAGGCAAGCACTAGAGCTTTGAAGTAACTAACCTGTGCAGCAGTTTAAAAAACATTTATTTTTAATTGTGGCAGAATATGCATAACACAAAAGTTACTATTTAAACCGATTTTACCTGTTTGGTTCAGCAGTGTGAAGGGCATTTGCAGTGCTGTGCGACCAGAACCATAACTAAAGCCGTCCCCATTCGACACCTCCCGTGTTTCCCGCCTCCCAAGCCTCTGGCAACCAGCATTCCTTATGAGTTCTAACAGGGTTTTTTTTGTTGTTGTTTTTTGCTTTTTGTTTTTTTTCTTTTTTTGGATGGAATCTTCAGTTTTCTCTACATACAGATGATGTTATCGGTGAAGAGAGATAATTTTACTTCTTCCTCTTAAATTTGGATGTCTTTTATTACTTTTCCTTGCTTACTTGCTCTGGCTAGGACTTCTAGTACAGGTATCCCCCACTTTCCAAAAGTGGGTGATACTCTTAGCTTTACGCCATTTTGACTTATGAAAGGTTTCACAGGAACAATCTACTTTTGGAGAGTGAGAGAAACCTGTACCATGTGGAACACAGGTGACAAAAGGCATCCTTGCCTTGTTCCAGCTCTTAGAGGAAAAGCTTTGCATCTTTCACTACTGCGTACGGTGTTGGCTCTTGCCTTTTCATACATGGCCGTTATGACATTGAGAGTTTCTTTATTCATAGTTTGTTGAGTGTTTGTTGAGTGCTTATCATAAAAGGGTGATGAGTCTTGTCAATTGCGTTTCTGTATCAACTGAGATAACCATGTGGAGTTTTTTGCCTCTATTCTGGTAATGTGGTGTATTATATTGGTTGATTTTCATATGTTGAACTATCCTTGCATCCCAGGAATAAATCACTTGACCATGGTGTATAACACTTTCAATTGTTAAGGATTTTTGTATTACTAGTCTTTAGAGATATTAGTCTATAGTTTTCTTGTGGTTTCTTCATCTGGCTTTGGTATCAGGGTATTGCTGCCCTCATACAATGAGTTTAAAAGTTTTACATCCTCTTCAATTTTCTGCAAGATTTTGAGGACTGATTTTCACTTTTTTTTTCAATGTTTGGTAGAATTCAACAGGGAAGCCACCTGCTCCTGGGCTTTTTAGGTTTTTGATTACTGATTCAACCTCCTTACTAGTTATAAGTCTGTTCAGATTTTCTATTTCATCATGATTTAGTTTTAACAGGTTGTTTCTGGAAACTTGTCTACTTCATCTAGGTTACCCTGTTTGTTGGCATATAATTAATTGTTCATAACACTCTCTTATAATCCCTTTTATATCCATAAAATCTGTTGTAATTTACTCTCATTTCTAATTTTAGTTGAGTCTTCCTTTTTTTCTTATTCGATCTAGCTGAAGATTAGTCAATTTTGTTGATCTTGTCAAAGAATCAACTCTTGATTTTACTGATTGTCTGTTTACCCATGCTCTATTCCATTTACTTCTCATCTAATCTTTATTTCCTTCTTTCTGCTAGCTCTGGTTTTTCTAGTCCCTTAAGGTGTAACTTTAGGTTGTTAATTTGAGATCTTTCTTTTTTATTTTAACTATCTAGAGCTATTCATTTCCCTCTTGGCACTGCTTTCACTGTATCTGATAAGTTTTGGTACGTTGAGTTTTTGTTTTCATTTATCTCGATACTTTATTTCCTTGTGATTTCTTCTTTGACATTTTTGTTATGAATGTGTTGTTTAATTTCCACATATTTAAGGATTTCCTGTTTTCCTTCTGCTATTGATTTCTACTTTCATTAGACTGTAGGTTGAAATAATGGTTTGTATGATTTGATTTTTTAAATTTATTAAAACATGTTTTGTGGGCTAACATATGGCCTATCCTAGATATTTCATGTGCACTTCAGAAAACCATGTGTCTGTAACAATATTCATCAGGGACATTGGTGTGTAGTTTTCTTGTGCTTTGCCTGGCTTTGGTATACGGGTAATGCTGCCTTCATAGAATGAGTCTGGAAGTAGTCCCTTCTCCTCAATTTTTTGGAAGAGTCTGAGAAAGACTGGTATTAATATTTCTTTTAATTAACTGATATTCATTTTTCTTTCTTCTCTTGTTAGGTGGAGTGTTCTATATATGCCTATTGTGTCCAAACGGTCTATAACATTGTTCAAGTCCTCTATTTCCATATGGATCTATATGGTGGTCCTAAGTTATGCAGTTGCAGTGCCACAAGAATTTGTTTGTATGGTATAAGGTAAAACATTTAGTGATGATGCTACCACCTCCCCTCCTTATAAATGTATAAAAGATAGCAAGCCCATGGTTCTATGCTTCTTGTGTATTCCTTACTCCACACAGGTTGCTGAAATCACCAAATATCATTTCTACCTTCATGAGGAAGAAGGGAGGCACTTGAAGAAGTCCATTCATTTCCATGTATCTTTTATCTCATGTATGTTCTCTGCACTGCTTCTGGGCTGATTCAATGACAAACTGAAGTATAAGTAGTTTTATTCAAGTATGAGACACCATTCTCCCTAATCTTTGAAACCAACACCATGCAGCCTATTCTGTCTCAAAAAATTTTACCAACATCATCTAAGAGCCCTAGTGAATCTCCACTGCCAGCCCCAAATCATAAATTATGAAGTGCAGTTCATTTATTGGTGTTGAAGAAATGCTCAGTCCCACATCAAAGGTAGCTAGAGCACACACGAAATAAAACAAGCACAGGATACTCAATATTTATTGTAATGTGTGAGAGAGACTGCTAGCTGATCACCATGCTACTTCTTTTTTCCCGGGGTACATAACTAGACTATACTTTCCTTGGAGTTAGATGATCCCCAGGAAAGCCAATGATGCAATTATAGTCTGAGTATGAAGGCCTGAGAGTCAGGAGAGCCAATGATAAATTCCAGCCTGAAAGCCAGCAGGCTCAAGATGAGTCAACATTTCAGTTCAAGTCTAAAAGAAGGAAAAGACTGAAATCTAAGCTCAATAGCCAGGCAGGAGGAGTTCTGTCTTTCTCACAGGAGGATCAGCCTTTTTGTTCTATTCAGGCCTTCAACTGATTGGACAAGGCCCACCCACTTTGGGGAGGACAATCTGCTTTACTCAGTCTACCACTCAAATTTTAATCTCATCCAAAACATCCTCACCGACACACCTAGAATAATGCGTGGCCAAATATCTGGGCACTCTGTGGTTCGGTCAACACATACAATTAACCATCACAGCCATCCACTCCCACAGAGCTCCAGGAATCAGAAACTGTGTTAGGCCTCTGAGCTTTTTTCCCTATTTGAGCATTACCTTAATAAGCATACTGTTAACTAAACTGGGTATCTTTTTCTAAATCAGAAGGATCTAGAAACAATGAAAATACCTCAAGAAATACAACAAAACATAAGAAAATAACCATAACATCAGAAATAATAATCAAAAATACAATTTTCTGGCAATTTAGGCAACAAAGTGCCACAAAACATTCCAAGGGGCCTGAATCTAATCCAACAGATGGAATTACTGAAGGTTTGAGATTAGTGAAATGATCAGAACTGAAATCCTAAAGAATGAACTAAATTTGCACTGGGTTTTAAAACCATAGCTACACACTAAAGTTAAAAGTGGCTAAATGGCATTGTTTTCAAAATAATGTTTATATAAATATTATAATGACACATTTATTTATTTAGAATTTATACTATCTCTACATAGTTCCAAAATAATTGCTTTGGTAACCTGCAAAACACAGAACAGGCAAAAAATACAAGCTCACTGAGAGCTGGAATTCTCTATCACTTTTGTATTCATAGTGTCCCAAAGAGCTAGTGCGTGATAAATAGGAACAAATATATGTTTATAAGATAAAGGAATGAATGAATGAATGAATGACAGAAAAAAAGGTTACCGGAAGGAGGCAAATAGATGTTACTAAGCAACCAACTAGGAGGAATTTCTTATAGCAACATGGCACCAATAAATTTAGCAAAAGGGTTTCTAGGAAATTGGGAGTAAACCTGAAATAAAATGAAGGAGTGTTCACTATCTATAAGTCTACAAGCTCTATGGAGGGAAAAATCCTTTTCTAGAACTTAACTCCTAGAAAAATTTATGGACAGAATCCTTACATAACAGATGTCTGTATGAGAGACATCTCATAAATTTATGAGATGAATTTATGAGAAATAGTTACATCAATGCTTCTAAAATTGGTCCTCTAAAGTTTGTCAGAACATTGTTAAAACTTAACACAGTGAAAGCATTTCTATAGAAAAAATGTAGATCATAGTCTAGAAAGTTTGCAGTTTTATGATCTAATTTAATATGGGGAAATTAATCATATTTTTAAATTCTACTCTACATCTGTAAAAACCTCCAATTGTGAGTTATTTCAGAATCTTGCTATAGACATGCTGCACTTGCTTTACTAGAAAAGATAACACATCACAAAAAATAGAAGTGGACACATTTTCACCAATATTAGAGGGTATTCTTGGAATTATCTGGCTATGTAGCACATAGAAAATTCATTTTGAAGAATCATAAATGAGGTGGAGAGGGAAATAACAGTGACATGATAGCCAGACAGCCTTCTTCCAAAGAAGCTGTAAGATCGATCTGAAATGCAGCTGTTCGCTCACAGAAGAAACTAGCATGCTTCAGAATGAGCTGCGTCATGGATTTCTTGATTGTGTGATGGCGAATGTGTCCAGAAATTCAGGGGAGGCTAGCCAGCAGATAAATAAAATTCATCATTTGTTAATTCATTTAACAAATATCAATGACTATAAATTACGTGGCAGGCATTATGTCAGACACTGAATTTATGGTAATTAGCAAAACATACTTGACCCTTGATCTCAAAGAGCTTAGAGTCTAGGATGGAAGCAGAGGTGTGTAACCCCGGTATAATATGCAAACTATAATAGCTGACAGAGAGGCAAAGAAGTTGTAAGAGCTGGTAATGGGGGAACAGAGTTTACATGGTAGGCGAAGGGTCAGAGAAAGCCCCCTTGAGAAAGTTACATTTAAAGTGAGATGCAAAGTATAGAAACGACTGATTTCCTTAGGCCGAGGACAAAGGAAACAGCATGTGATGAGAGGAAGAGTGAAGGAAGGGTAACAGTGCTGTTTTGAGTACCTGTGATTCAAGCATATTAATTCCTATCTTTATGGAACTGTGGTGGAGGTATTGGTATCCCATTATGTATAAGAAAAGTCAAGCTCAGGAAGATAAGTAACTTACCCAAGAACACAAAATGCTATCAAATAGAAGAGGCAAGGCTCAAAGTTAGGTCTTGCTTCAAGCTCGCCATTCCTTTCATTAAGAGTCTAATGTTAGGTTTATTAATTTAATCTTGATTACATGGCATTAAAATTCTTGGCTTATAAAATATAACACAAGGTCAAATATTTTATTATGTTCCATACCTTGGGCATACATTTCAGTTTCTGTTTTATATTGTAAGATACATATTTTTTACATATATATTCAAATTATATTTTATGTGCATATATTTAGGTAAATGGGCTTTAAAATCTTCCCAGCAAACATTTTTAAAGCAGCCTGAGGCTATATAAAAATATAAGAACTAACAACTTCATGGTAATACTTTACCTTTCTATGACACTTTAAAATTTTATAGTTTTCACACAAAGTTCAGGATATTTAAGAAGATACTTATGTTTCTTATTAACAATCTCAAGGATAAACAGTAAGGCTTGCTATTTGAAGTATAATTATCTAATTATCATATGCTAAATAATATTTTTGGGTATCTCCTTTCCTTAAAAAAAGCTTCTAGAAAGAATGTCATTAACTGTAAATACTTCTAACTTCCTATGGTAGATGGAATAATGACCCCTGCAAAGATGTTCACACCCTAAGCCTTGGCTCCTGTGAATGTTAGCTCACGTAGCAAAAAGGGGCTTTGCAGATGGAATTAAGGGTACACATTAGCTGACCCTGAAATAGAGAGAGTAGCCTAGATTATCCAGGTAGGCCCGCTATAACCACATGGGTCCTTAAAAGTGGAACAGGGAGTCAATGAGAGATGGGCAGAAGAGAACTGAAGAGCAAGAGGGACTCCAGCCACCATGAGGACCTTGCAGATGGAGTAAGGGGGCCACGAGCCAAGGGACGTGGATGGTCTCTAGAAGCTGTGAACAGCCCTCAGCTCGTAGTCAACAAGGAACTAGGAACCTCAGTCAACAACCACAAGAAACTCAATTCTGCCACCAACCTGATGGAGCAAGGAAGTGGAGTCTCCCCAGAGCTTCTAGTAAGGAATGATGTCCTGCCGACACCTTGATGTTAGCTCACCGACTCCTGTGTCAGACTTTTGACCTATAGAACTGTGAGAAAATAAATTTGTGTTGCTTTAAGCTGATAAGCATGTGAAAATTTACTATGGCAGCAATGAAAGACTAATACCTTTATTATTCCTTACTTTAGCTTCTCTGAAACTGTCCCTGCCCACCAAATCTAAGTTCGTAAGTACAATAGCGTTTTCTAGTCCTACGGTCCACTGCCTGACCTTGCTGACTGCCGCCTCCTATGGAGCCCCTTCTCCCTTGGTTTCTATGGTACCATTATTCCTGATTCTTCATCTTCTTCCTCTGCCTCCTTCATGGGCACTTTCTCTACTCTTCTGTAAATCCTGCTGTTCCTTAGGGTTCTGTCCCCAGCCTCCCTTCTTATATTACACATGCTCTTAGCTTCTAACTATAAAAGCTGGCTAAGGACTCCCAAATCTCATTCACAGCTCAGAGGTCACTCACTCTTCAGTTTCTCATCACTATCCATCTTCAAGGATGTCCCGAAGCCTCTATTTATTAGAACTGGAGTCTTTTCTCCCAAGCCTGCTTCTCTATCTCATTAATTCCTTTCTCCCATTAACTGTACCTCCAGTCAACCATTATCTTAAGACTACTCTTTCTCACAGAGTGCCTGTGTCATTGCTAACTAAATACATTTGGGTATTTCTTAAATGTCTCTTTCTATCCCCACGCCACAGCCTTAATTTAGGAATCCATCTTTTCTGAATAGGATTAGTAAACTCCCACTTTACCTCTTCAGCTCCAGTCTTGCCAATCTCCAAATCTATCCTCCACCTTCTCTCTAGCATGAGTTTTCTAAAAAATACAAATCTTATTTTACTACCTGTTTATAAAAATGGTCAATAGTTCTCTGTAGTTCTCAGCGTAAATTCTCCCCCTTGAAGACTGGTTTCTTTCACTCTCTTAGTACTCACCTATCAAACACTTTTAGTCTTTTCTACATACTATTTCTCATAATCAAGATGCCTTTCCGCTACTCAGTTTCAATAGCTGACTAGGAATTCACCCAACACTGGTATGCCTCAGAAACAGCGTTTGAAGTTTTACTTGTCCTACAGTTTCAGGAGCTCAACTACACAATGATATAGAGAAAATACACTGAACTTGACACCATGGCAACAAGCTTCTAGTTCTATTCCTAAAAAGCCAGGGCCTGTTTTATCATTTGTCAAGTGAAAGGGTTAAACTAGATGATCTAAAGGTCCGTTAAAGTTGACAATTCTAGCTTTCCATTTAAGAGCACTAAAACTTATTAGGTATTGAAAATAAACAGTAAAACTAATTTCCAGCACTGTTCAATTTCTACAGATTCATCAACATACATCATTGACACAAGTAATTAACTTTTCAACTAAATAAATAAATAATACAGAATACCTTGTTCTAAGGATTCAGGGATGAGATCTAAACGTGACTGGACGATTGAACCAATTAGACGTGAAAGCAAAACTGTAAACATGAAAAGGTCAAACTTACAGTCACCAAAAACAGGGTTACCCATAGTGACTAAATGACCTATAGTGATGTAAAAAATTTTAAAGCAACCAAAATTTTACGATTAGACCACGGTTTTGATGACTTTTATGCATCAAAAAGTTTCTATATAAATTAACTCTCTTCTGAGACTTCTCCCCACAGCCATTCGAGTTACCTTCTCTCCCCGTTCTGAGCTTTGCTGCCCTTTGCTTTTAAATCCCGAACAAATGCCTCCTCCTTGCTGCTTGGGGAGATGTTATAAATAAAACCAGCTGAAGTGTCTGATTGATCATAAACAGGTTTCAGGCGATAATGAGTCTCTAGCAATTAGGGCTTCGCTGGATTTAACCCAACCCTCTCGCGCGGTCCCCAGCGGCGCACGCCGGGCTCCAGGCAGCACATCTAGGGAATGGCCAGGAGTCACAGGTCACCATCGCTGGGAGGGTTGGGTCCCTCCGCCTTTACAGAGACGGGGACTGGGTAAACTGGTCCTATTTGGGTTCTGTTCGCGTTTTTGTGAGAAGCTGCTGCTGCGATGAGCAGCGGCGCGACGCGCTCCCGGCCCCCTCTGCACCCCTCGGGAGCGCGCACGGGGCTCGAGCGCGCAACGGGGCTGAAATGGCAACCGCTGGAATAACGGACTCGGCTCCGCCACCGCCCCGCCAGCCCCCAGGGACAGCCCGGGCTGCGGAGGGCTCCCGGCCTCCCCGCGCCCGCCGGAGCCCGGGCGCAGCAGGTGGGCACAGCAGTGCCGGAGGATCTAACGGAGCCGAGGGGACATCGACTCCCGCCACCGGGGCTGGCCTTCCCACCCCCGAACCCGGACTGCTCGCCCAAGAAGTCTCCCGTCGCATCCCCATCCCCGAACTCAGCATCCGCCCTCTCACCTGTGCCCAACCTGTTCCGCCTGGCGAGTCGCCGAAGAAAGGGGTGCGGCCCAGCAACCCCCGCCTTGGGGGAAGGGGCAACGACCCCGATTCCTCACCCCAGACCGGGCGGAAAGAGCAGCGGGAAAGTGGCCTCCTGTCCACGCACTTGTCTTGGGGGCCCGTTTTCCGCAGTGGCAGCTCAGATGTCCGAGTCGCTGCCACTTGGTCCCGGCGTCGCCCCAGACCAATCCCGCCCGCGGCCGCCCGGCAGCTACTGCTAACCGCGCATGCGCGTGCGGCCGCGGGCGGGAGGAGGCGGCGGCCGGGGCGCGAGCCGCGCGCACCTGCTCCGAGGGGTCAACGGCCGTGGAGGGAGGGGCGCCACTGTAGCCGCCACCGCCCGCCGCAGGCGCGCCCCTCAGCTCGTGGGGGCGCGGACCCGGCTCCGGGATTGCGCCGGAAGACAGTGGGGTTCTGCCTCCTATTGCACGTTTAGTGGGTCCTGAACTCTATGTAAATCAGGTTTTTGAACAGCGTCTAGAGAGTGCCCCAGGCTTTTCCTAGAGTTCTGCCAGTGTTGAGAGGTCACTGTGGTCAGCAGCGAGGTTTTCTGTTTCATGTGGGTGGGTGTGATACAGATATATTAACTGCTAACATGATAAACACATTATATATGTTTCTTTCCAAAATATTATTAATAAGAATTGCTAATATCTATTGTTCTTACTGTACTCTTAAGAGTTTTACATTCATTATTTCATTTAACCGTCACAACAACCCAAGTGAAGAAACTGAAGACAATTACTTGCCAGAACCTTTGACTAGTAAGTGTGGAAATGCTAGGTTTCAAATCCAGGCCTCTTTCAGAACCTGTAGTTTTAACCAACACAATAAAAAATGCAGCATAAATGTACTAGTGAATCACAAGCTTTTTTTGCCTTGTATATGTTGAATCATGCAGCGTTTGCTACTTATATTTTATAGCAAATCTTGACTTCAAATTTGGTATATCACGATTCAATTTTATTGGAATAAAATATTTGACTTGTGATACCTATGTTAAAGAGTCTCTGATTAGAAAGATTGATGGCGATCCATGCACAACATGTAATTATGGGCTAGCGATCAAGATCACTGAACATTTTTCACTCTGCATCAGTAATAAAGCCACCATGTCTAGACTTTCCACGCTGTCACCATCTGGAGCATGTTTAGATAGTGTTTATTTGTTAAAAAAAAAAAAATTTCTTTGAGGTACTTTGTAACAATATTATCCACTTAATTTTTTTTCAATCTTTTCAACTTTTATTATTCCACATAATTCTGTGGCTGGTTACAAATACACTGACTCGCTGGAAAGGATTTCTGAAGGATCCATTCAAAGTTTGCAATGAAGACGCTGAAAACTGAAAATTCTCGCCTGTTCCTGACGTTAGTGCAAATGCTTCTAGTGTTTCCCCATTAATTAGAACCATCTTTAGGACTGAGGCATGTACATATTATCTATGATGGCCAGATTCAGCAAATTAAAAAACAGGCCACCCAATGAGATTCTAATCTCATACAAAATAATTTTTAGTATATTTTTCATATGTGTATCACTCATTTTATCTGGGTTTCAAGAAAGAAAACGAACATTGGCAAAACAATCCATCAGCTCTTATAAACTTCTTCATAGTTCATTGCCTTTGACTGGCTATTAAGATCAACATAGGACCTAAAAATGTATGCCAAGGTAATTAAGGAAAAAACGGTAACATGATGGTTTCCATGGGAAAATGCCTGCCCAGATTTAACTCACATTATTTGTTCTTAATTATTGCAATTCTGCCAGAGGGTGGCAGGTCCATGTAAGAATACACAAGAAACCCCAATATATTTTTACACATCAGTGTTAGTAGAGCATATCTCTTTCCCCTCTACCCATGAGGGTAGCCACACTACTATTAGTATTACCATGTTACTGTTTACTTTATTAGTAAATAGTGGCAATGTTGGTGGTTTATTTCAATACTTGAGAGACTATTCACTTTAAAAAGAGTGTTTAAGAAAAAAGATTTCAGTACATCTGGTCTGAATGTGGTTTCTACATACTTCCCTAATGCACTGAGTCAGGAGCTTAAATATGTCATTTCCTTTCATACATATGCTTGAAGAAAAATGATTTATAAAAAGCAAAATCTGTATGAATGCTCTTATAACCAATTCCAAAACTAACCAATGAGCACTATTTGCTCTGTTATCCCCCAGATGGGAGTCCGGAGTTCTCCAAATATCCCCTTTCTCATGCTTCAGACCATACACGGTGGATGGTGAGTGTAATTCTCCAAGCACCCAGCGTTGGGGAGCAGTGAGGATAAGGAAGGGAGCCAGGGGCATGTCTCCTGGTGACGTTAGGAACATGTTCTAGAAATACTTTATGTTGATCACTGAAACTCCCTTATTCTGGAATCATTTCATTAAGGACAGCAGTTGTCAGGTTGAACTTCTAAGGTGGTCTTTTAACTTCTTATTTTCCTTCTAGCATCTGCCACATTTATCTGATTTTCGGCAACATTCAGTGCTATGTTGAACAGCATCCTTTAATACTGTTCCAGTTTATGGTCCCAGCCAGTCAGGTATTTTGTTCCAGTCTTGGATGGCAGGCTAAGAAGTCCAAGGAAGCACCTTTTCGAGAAATGTTACCATCTTTTTGAGAAAAGCTGTACCTGGACTTAGTCTTAATTTTTCATATTAGCTTGGAATATGCTCTAGCAGATTTGATTTGAAAAGTTCAAAATTTAAGTCAAACTTAAACTTTTTGTAACATACATATATCACCTTTTCTTTCTTCTCCCCACGACTGGCTTTACTGAGATATAGTTGACATATAGCCTCTTATCCTCTAAAAGGAGAGAATGAAATGGACACATATGAACAGTTCATCTTTCATATTGCCTTTATACCCTGGTATATGATACAGTTCATACTGAGGTAAATGTGTGAAATTTTGGGGCTCAAGGATAATACAGCAACATGAATTAAAGAATTTCATACTTGATGAAGGATAAAAAAGAGGAAATATCTCTTATTATTTCTTAAAACAAATAAACTAAACCTCAATAGAATAACAAGAATAGATCTTAATAGGCTCCTCTAAGAAACTGATGTATTAAGTAGAAAAGGATTTAAAAGATTTAAAAAATTACAAAGCCTGATATGAGAGCCCTGTACCCAATACAAAGGACTATTTTAAGAAGATATTTTTAAAGCACAAAACAACATTTATAAAAACAAATAAATGCAACATATTTTAAAGGATGCATAAAGAGACTATACAACCTTTTCAAATCCATATGAAACATAAGAATTCATAACAATTCTCAAATTTTATGACACAAAATTCTCTAATAACAATTAAATGAGCAATCAAAATAAGATGGCAAAAAAAAAACATTAAAAAAAAATAACCATGCACACCCCGAAATAACCCATGAGTTAAGAAGGCAATAATAAGAAAAAGTATGAAATCTTTAGAACTGAATGACTATCAGAATACATATATATTAAGATGTTCGGTAATCAGCTTAAATGGCATTTAGGGGTAAGTTTATAGTTTTAAATGCATCTATTTAAAAGACAGGAAGATATTATGGCACCGCCAGAGACAGGCTTGTTTAAACTTGTATTCTCCATTTCTTTAGATATCTTAACAAAATGGATAAGAGCATACACCAATACATACAGAACTTGCCCATGACAATATCAAGTTTCTGAACTTTTAGCTATTTATTGATATTATACAATAGCATCATTAAGTCAACAAAATACATTTCTTAATTTTTAAAAAACTCCCTACCTTTACTATTTTTTATACTAAATTATAACTAAGGGTACAAAAGTCATTAATAAACGTTCTAATTTTTCTTGAAATAAGAGGTAGTTTAATACTTTCAAGTCTACTCGTTTGTTCATTGTTTTCTCCTTTTCTATATAATTATACAGATGCCTTTTGAAAGCTTGATTATCTGATGCTCCAAGGTAATGCAGAGCTTCTTGTCATGGTTATTAGCTTCATAGTTTCTGAAATAAAAATAATAAATCTATAACATCTAAAATTAAAATAT
>CM053512.1:10426407-10446603 GCA_028627145.1 Eidolon dupreanum
ACTTTATCTTTAAAAACAGTAAAGCATGTGAAAGGGTCCTCCTAGGTCACATAATTTACTTTTGAAGGACAAGCTTATATTTTAGTGCTATATATGTGTGTTTCTAACTTTTTCTTATTGCAGACCAATATCCAAGACCCAAAAGTGTGTTACCCAAGATGATGAATGCTGACATGGATGGTATGTTATTTTTCTTTTTTTTAATGTTCCTTTTGTATTTTTTCCTTTTTTTGTATGGTTTTGTGGACACTTTTGCTTTATTAAGCAATGGAATGAACAATATTTCGAAGCTTGGATTGGGCTAATTTACTTACATGTTTATGTCCCTTCTAGTTCTGGAAAGGATTTAAGGGATCTTCTGTTCCTTAACTCTGAGAGGTTGGCAAAAAACACTTTATCTTTACCTTGATGTTCTTACCTGCAATGTGGGGATAGAACATTTTACTTCACAGGGCTCTTGTATAAGTCAAATAAGATAATAAATGTAAAACATTTTACAGATCTTTAAGTACTACACTACACAAATGGTACCTAATGTTAATTAATAGTATATTTGAACCTTTTTATTACAGCAGTTGATGCTGAAAATCAGGTGGAACTGGAGGAAAAAACGCGACTTATTAATCAAGTGTTGGAACTCCAACACACACTTGAAGGTTAGCTTGCATTTTGTAGTTTCCTTGAATGGCATCAATTAATTTAAATTGTTATCATGTGTGTTGCTAACTTTTGTCGGTGTTCACAGTTTTTAAAAGTATAAATTTTAGGTTCATTTCAATAGCTTTCCCCCACTTCTGCCTGTAGCTTTGGCTGATTTTCCGGATCAGATATGCTTTAGTAATAAAGTCACATAGTGTTCTTAAGCTCCCTCTTTAAGATCTAACATATGCTACTTACTACATGAGAGCCCCTTTTAAGCCCCTACATTGTTACTAAATCCACTTATACTAAAAACAATGTATTAGCCTCAGATTAAAAGGGAATTGATCTGAGTTTTTTTTCATTTTCTAAATGTCTTGCATAAAATACTAACACTGAAACATTTTTTCGTTTTTAATGAAGTTAAGAGGTTGTGGGTTTTTTTTGTTTTGTTTTGTTTTGTTTTGTTTTGTTTTTGACACCAGAGCAAGCAGATCATGTCACACCAGTGGCTTCCCATGTCGCACTTAATCAAAGCCAGGTTACTCTCTTGCAGTCTCATTATTTCCCTTTTACTTTTCAGAGGCACAAGGCTCTGACCCCCTTGCTGCCCTTCCGCTATGCTTCTGCTCAGGGTCTTAGCAGTCGCTGCGCCCTTCTGCTTGGATCGTTTTTTGCATAGTTATTTGCATATCTTTATGCTCATTCCCTCATTTCCTTTAGGTTTCTTCTGGTCAGATCCCCTTTATCAAAAGAGCTATCTCTGACTATACTGGATAAAAGGGCACCTTCCCTTTTGCTTCCTATGATCCTTATCCTTCTTGCTTTTTCTCCTGACCCCCCACTTGGAGCCCCCCAAATGCACATGTGCCCACATGCACATTTAGAATGTAAGCTCTGTGAGGGCAGGGACTTTTTTGTTGTTGTTGTTACTTTTGCCTCTAAGAACAGTGCCTGGCTCTAGAGGGCACCCAGTACTTAGGTATTAAATAAATGAGCGGAGGTAATGTTTTATTCGATCACCAGGAACCGCATCTTTTGAATTTCGTGCTAATGTAAAAATACAAAATGTTCAATTACTTGGAAACTGACTATATCCAGTATATGAATTCAGTTGTATTCACCTGCCACATTTTCTTAAACATTTCTAGTGAAGACATTATGGTTTTATGTTGATAAGATATGAACCCAAATTCACATTTTAAAAACAAAATCCATATTAAAAAAAAAATAACCATTTTAAGAATTAACTACTCCACATAAATGCTGTTTTACAGAGAATAACATTTAGTCTAATGTGAAGTCTCTTTTTAAGAATTCTAGTATTGATTTTCACTCATTTTACTTTGTATACCTTAACTTCTAAAGTAATCTGAATTTAAAAATAGAAAAATTGAGGATTGTATTCTGTCCAGAATGAACTTAAGCATTTTATGATATAGAATCATTGCCATCATTTTATTGATAACAGATTTCTTTTTTTTTTTTTAATTTTAACATAGATCTCTCTGCAAGAGTAGATGCAGTAAAGGAAGAAAATCTGAAGCTAAAATCAGAAAACCAAGTTCTCGGACAATATATAGAAAACCTCATGTCAGCTTCTAGTGTTTTTCAAACAACTGACACAAAAAGCAAAAGAAAGTAAGGGATAGCTATCCCTCTGTCTATGGAGTTGCTGCTGATCTTTTTTTCTTTAAATGTTGGATAGATTCCAGAAGTTATAGTACTTTCATTTGTGGCTTCATTGACTATGAAGATAATGTCAGATCTAGGCAAAATTAAGAGCATAACAGAAGACTTCTATAAGTTTGTGTATTATGTTAGTCTATGAAAAATGTGAAAATGTATTGTAGAGACTTTATAATTAGAAATGCATATATTTATGAAACTTGATAATGTTTTATCAAATTTGCTTTGATTTATAGGTTCAGCACTGTCTTTTGTTATAGGCATAGTTAGGAGATACAAGAAAATAATCATGTTGTGAAAGTGACCAAAATCGTGTACTAAATGCACAGCTTTATGTACCCTGTCCACCATCTTGTGCCTCTTTCTCCATTTGCTACTTCCTTCCCATTTCCCTTCCCCCAAAGGAAAAAACTGATTTCACATTTGTAAAAGTAATTTCAATAGTTAATTGTCTGGAGAATAACCTGAACTCTAATTGTTGAAACTTAACCAAAATAAGATACTTTCTCAGTTAGGGCTTGTTATTTGTTAGTCGTACCCCCACATAACAATGTTCCAGTCACCGACAGATCACAGACGTGATGGGTGGTGTACGGTATAGCCGAGGTGTATAGTGGGCTCTACCATCTAGGTTTGTGTAAGTGCATTCTATGATGTTTGCACAACATTGCCTCACAATGCCTTTCTCAGAACGTATTCCTCTGGCCAAGCGGTACAAGTCTGTATTTAGTAGTAAGATAGGATTATTGGTTTCCCTTTAATCAACTGAAAATAGAGGCTATAAAAATGAAGATTTTTCCTTGAAACTGAATTGTAAAATTGGGAAATTTGTTGTTGAAAACTTTTACACTAAATAATTTGGTATCTGAAAAGATGAGTTGTGGTTATGTATGTTTGAAATAGAAAATTTTGAGGAAAGACAAATAGGATGGAAAAAGTACTTGATAAATGTTTTTACTCCAGATGTGTGTTATCTCTGGCACAGAGTAGATATTTGGGAATATGTATGAAAGTGGATTAAGTTTAACATTAGTCAACCACATCTAGAAGAGAATAGTTTCAAAGCGTTTGGTCTCAAAGTATATTTGTAGTACCGAGCAGATCAATTTCTGCAAAATCCCTTGAGTGTATTGGTATTAGAATCATGAATGGGAGAGTTTTACATGTATACTAATTGATAAGGTTCTCAGTATTTTATCTCACTACTTCTCCCAGAATTTTCTATAAATCCAACTTCTTGGTTTGCAGTTTTATTCATTCTTCAGCAGTTTTTTAAAATTTAGTTTGTAGATTCCATTTGCTAATGGAAATTAATCAGAAGTAATGTTAAAATGTTAAATAGGAAAAGTGAATCACTAATATAGCTTATAGTTAATAGATTTGGCCTACTTTTTAATCATGGAATAATCTTGTTTGTATTGGTGGACAATTTGATGAATGACTAGCTGTATGAATATGTAATAGTCATGCTGTAAAACATTTTGCATCTCTTTTGTGACATAATTTACAAATGTTTAAAATGTGTTGCAATTTTACTTTGCTGTTTAATAAAAGGCTGTTTCAGAAATTGTGTGTTTTGATACAGTTGCCCAAGTAACTAGAGTATAAAGTGGCATGTCCAGGGGTATTCAAAGCCACAGGATAAGTATCATGTCTGATTTAAGTACCAGTTACTTGATGTTGAGGGGGATAATATTTTTATTAAAACAAATGTTACAGGATATTATACATTAATTTTAAAAATAAAAGCAAGAGATTTAAAGGATCCAAAATTGCCAGGGGGAAGGTGGTTGTATTTTTTAGGTTAGGCTAGTCTTCTGTAACAAGAGATGTGATAAAGATAAATAGAGGCGTTTCTCTCCTAAGGTTCTGAGGTGAGCACTGTAAGCCAGCAGACTTTGTTCCGTATAATCATTCAGAAACTTGAAGATGGCTCTGCCAATTTTGACCACAGCTTCCAACTCATGCTAATTATCACCATTCAAATTCTCAGAAAAGTGCATGGGGCACAGATGCAAAGTTTTCAAAAAAGCCACTGATTCTAGTAATGTGTGTCTTCCTAGAGAAATAATCAGTAGAAGTGAGGCTATCTTTAAAAATATATATATTCAAGAAAAAAGAAGCTACTTTAGCCAGTCAAGTTAGAAAGTGTCTAAAAAGGCCAATTAAAATAAAAGCAAGATACATTTATTTTTCTCCTTTGTTAGAGAAATAGATAAAATTTTAGTCATTCTAAACAAAGTCAGATTACGGTGGTAAAGGAAAAAAGCCATCTTGTTATTAAGGAAGATTATGTTTTGTCTACCGCATGGATCTAGTAAACACATTTATATGAGTTTAAGTTTTTGTTACACCTGTCAGCCATGGTACATCCAAGAGGGCATGTCCACAGGAAGTAGCAGTAAGTTGGCAAAACTGGTTGCTCATTTTACCACTGCAAGATCTTGGGAGTTTAACCAAACATTAAAGTTAAATTGAATCTATTGAGAAGTAAAAAACACTTTAATAAATCTTTAGAAAAAAAAAAAGTTCACATACAAGATACCTGTCAGGCAAAAAGTTTTCCACAAAATTACAGGATTTATCTCCTGAAGTTGTTTGCTTTCAGAAACATTCTCATGTAGAATCATTCAGTGTCTAGTTCATCTGGACATTCCAAATACAAAGCAAGAAAGGGAGTCCTTGCAAGATGGGTTAAGTTCCGTTAGTATTGAAGAAATACAAAGTCTGGTCAACGATGTATGAAGATTGCCACCACCAATTTATGTAAGTTCAGAACACAGCAATGGAATGAAGAACTTATATTCATTTGCCATTCACTCTCTAGGAGTGAACAGTATTACCGGCTATTGTTTGGCTTCTGTTAGTAAAAAGGGAGGTTAGAGACTCATTCTCCTTATACATAAGCTCTTAATGTACTATTGGGAAGGGGATTGTATGGGAATGTAGTTGGTGCTTGCCCAGAGATCGGGTGTCTATGCCCAGGAAAGAATCCAAAATATTGCACAACCAATTTAAAATTCTCTAGATAGTATTTTAAAGTAGTTTTGTGGTCTCAAAGATTTAGATCACCTTCCAAAGGGTCTAACCTGTTACCCAAACAAAAACTTCTTAAAATATTTTAAACGGAACAATACAGCTCCATTATAATGTCATCCTGTGACTTTTGGTAATTACTTTAAAAAGAGGAGCAATAGTAATAGTTGCTATCTACCTCAGAGGCAGCTTTGAAGCTAGACTTAGGTTTGAATTTATCAGAAAAAAAGCAATTTAAAATAAAATACAGAAATATAAAACATGATGATTGATATCTATTAGCCATTACAATCTCTCAATGATCAGAAAAAATAATATAAAGCACCCCAACAATAATCTACCTATTAAAGAGGGTATAAATTAAAGAAGAGAAAAATATATTTTCAAGAGCAATGTATACATAAGCAATATGAGTAGTGTAAATCATTCTGGCATAAAACTCAAAGCTTGAAAAAAATCTGTTGTTTTGATAAGCCTGCTATCTTTATATTCAAATGTAAAATATGCTGCACTATTAACCAGTGATTCTGTGAATGACTTTAGACATTTCTGTTGACTCATCTGTCAGCAAAGCATCTCTTTAAAGGGATCTATAATTTAAGTGAATGGACCATAACTGTAATTTGACACTAACTAGGTAAAAATAGGGGTCACATACAACACTTTCAATTGTTGATAGAATTAAACAACCACACAGAAACTTTATTGCAGTTAGCTCTGTACAACAGAACACATGCTCCTTTTCACCGCAGAACTACCAGTTATCCTGTGGTAGAGCTGTTTACGAGGAAATTGCAATAACCCATGTTTCCAATAAGCCGGGAAGCCGCTGCATGTTCTTTTGCTCTGTATAACCCAAAACTTTCTCCAAACTATTAAAACTGTGTAACTTCTAATGATATAAACCTCTTAAATCTGATATGTAAGTGCCATTTTTCTTTTATTCTAAATTCAAAGACCAGGTAATTTCAAAGTTTTTTTTTTTTTTCCTGAAAAGACTAAAATAGATATCAGAAAGAATAACATTGGTAGATATTGGAAACGGGATGTGTAGGCTGGTTCCGGTTCGGCTCTGGCGCACTGATTTTAGAATGCCAGATTTCGCTCTTCAGGAATTAAGAGTCTGAACACAGTTCACTCCTTCCGTACTCTCCTTTTGCGCACGGACTTCACTGGCCCATCTCCAGATCCTGTGCTCTCGTCTGCCTCCTTCATCTAGAAAAAAAGGGTTATGAAAATGTCTATTTTCATATGATCTGTAACCTAGCGGATAGTAGTAACACATTTCTTATTTTCTGCAATACATTTTCTAACAATCAAATGCTTTCTTATATATATTCCTTTGCTTCATGCAGCTGATCAAAAATGTGTATATAAATTGATGTTTTAATTTCTTCATCTTTCGGCATGACTACATGTTTAGAATAACTGCTTACCAGATACGCATCTGACAAGGAATACTGCTAACAACTCAATTCGTGATTTTATTTTATGATTTAGAGCTTAATCTCAACATCACAGTTAAAGGTTATATGATATTTCCAATGTGAGATATTAAGCATTAACTATTCATCGCACTATTTCTGTAAGTAATGAAATGTTGTATTGGTTTTACAGAAGTTTTTTCAGAAAATTTCTGGCACAGCAGTACTTTGTGAAAAATTAGGAGAGAGAGAAGGGAAATATCAAATTATAGTTTGGGTTTTTTCTTTCCTTTAATTCTTACCCTTCCAGAATAAACATTTACACACAAATTAAACTTGTATAACAATATTAAATAATGAAAGTATTATATGGGATTATACAAAAGAGCTATAATTATTCTCAAGGTTATACTATACAAAAATTGGCTTACATTAGCTCACTGACAAACAGGTAAGAATAAAACACTAGAAGGCAGAATTAAGATATTTTTAAAGGTACACAATATTTTGTGAAGCAAAACGTAACTAGAATATATATTCGAATGAATGACTGCAAGTATTATTTAGGGAATGACTGTTTAAAACTCTGTTCTGGAAGAAATGATCCTCACCCAGCTCCCTCTAAATATGGATATTCATACTTGATAATGATCCCCCACGCCTCACAAGTCAGTTAAGACCAGTAACCAGGTAAATGTACTGAATAAGCTTTAAAAAAAAAACAATAAAACAAGTTTATTAGGGAGACTACTTCAAATAGACAAAACAGAGAGTTTATTTCATCACATGCAACAGGCCAGTTACCCTGTCCCACACTATGGAATGACAGTGGTGACTCCCTGGGGTGACGACAGGCAGCTCTGCAAGGGCCAGAGAAGGGGAAAACACAGGCTTTGGACATGTGCCGGATAAACAAAGCTCTGGTTCTGAATCACACCCTGGATGGTTTCTGATTCCAAAATGAATGACTGAAAAAAGGCGTTGTGGAAAGTTCTCTTACATAGCAGGATGTAAAAAGGGGTAAGATCTATCGAGTTAATGAGAAAACTAGTTTATTAAAGAGAAAAACAGTGTCATGTGGATAGTACTGATCAACCCAAAGAATGAAATATTTCAACATGTGGGATGTATATTATTGGGATAATATGTTTTCACAATCGCTATAAAGAAAATTGTCTTGTAATAAACAGAATTATAAATATTCAAATGGTCTGTTTATTATGCCTTTCAACAGAATACTTTAATAATAAAGTCAATTTTTTATAGATAAAGCTTTCTTTATATTTTGTAAACCATTGGCTTACTTTATACTGTTTCATTAGGCATTAAGATAAATTATATTTTCTTGACTACTTCATGGATACATTTTAAAAACGATATGGAGGCTTTTATTGAAATAACTTTTTTATGCATAATGATCACACATAGAAACGAGTTTATTTTCTGTTAAAGAGTTGCTTACCTCATCTTCTGATCCAGACTTATTCGATTTATTACCTTCTTCTTGTCCTTCTATGACTTCAACTTCTTCTTCACTCTTTTCCTCAGGTTCACCTTCTTCTTCTGCAACAGATTTTATTACAGGCAAAGACTTGATAAATTAGAATTTTGCTACTGAAAAGTGTTAAATACAATATGGAGGTTTATTTAAATTCCAATACCTAAAAGCAATTTCTTCCATTAGAAATTATTAAAAAATTTATTACAAAAGACTCATTTTACCACATTTTATATATAAATCATCATATTTGAGGAAAGGAACAGTTTTAAAGAATTCTTAAGCAGTCTGTATATAATAT
This sequence comes from Eidolon dupreanum, assembly GCA_028627145.1. Lineage (NCBI taxonomy): Eukaryota > Metazoa > Chordata > Mammalia > Chiroptera > Pteropodidae > Eidolon > Eidolon dupreanum. Next base: position 10,434,995 of record CM053512.1, read on the forward strand.
GAATACCAAAGAATATCTAGGTATGTGTACATATGTAAATATATATGTGTGTGGGGTTTTTTTTTTTTTTGAGATCATGGTTTTTAAATCAACTGTTTCATCAACTATTAAGTTAAAAATAGTTTTTAAGACATAGTTTAAGTTGTAAAAAGCTCAACCTGGAACTTGGCTTGAGACACTTGGCGAGGACCAATCATTTCATTTCTACCTAGATATCCATAAGGTCTCAATGGAGAGCCCCCCAAACCCTCAGTTCTTTAGTTCTAACATCTTTAGGAGCTTATTAGAGGGTAGGAAGGGTTCATTTGACTCGGCAATCCTTTCAGGAGATTAGTTATTTGATACAGTAAACAAAAGCCCTTGGAAGGCTTGGTGTTGATGATGTTGCTGTGGTCACCTGCCTCACACCTACTACTCCTGTACAGAGGCCATGGTCTACACTGTCCGTCTCATCTACATAGTCAGAGGCAAGAAAAGTCCTTGCAAAAAGCCTCAGTGTATGGGATTCTCAGTTGCTAGGCTCTTAAGCAACTGGACAATATTTAAATCTCTTTCTTCCTAAAAGACAAAAACTGTGGACAGGATGACGGCTGCTCAGGGGACAACATCCAGACAGGGACGATTATTCCGCTTTGCATAGTCAAGCATTTTTGGGGATTCAGATGGTAGAAACCCTACAAGAAACAAGTGCAATGGCTAATGTTTACCAGACAATCTGCTGCTTTTATGCGCTTTGCTCAGGGTTCCCACTATAAATCACTATCACTGTCTTACCTTTTTCAAGAATTTCACCATCACTTTGCTGTTTTTCCTCTTCCAAGTCTACTGGTTTCTCGAGGGCTGCTTTCTCGTCCTTCACTTCTTGCTCTAGTGCTCCCTTTGTTTGTGGTTTGCATATGTCAGTTTTTTTATACTCTGCATCTTCATATTTTTTCTGTGGTAGTTTAACATAAGCTATTTTTACTAAAAGCAAAGCACTCTTTAAAAAAAATGTTTGCAATAACTGACATCATGCACAGTGAACTATCAGTAAAAATGATACAAAAATTAGTTTATTACTTTTAAGAACTACTTGCTTAGTTCATAGAACTCTTAAACATTAAGAGATTATTTTTTAAGTTGATAGAAATTCCTTTTCTTTACCTTTACTTTTCTCGGCCAACAAAAAGAAATAATTAGTGCGACTGGGAGCCCTGCTGTCACAAGGTAAATGAGCCAAAGCCACGGGCGTTCTTCTGCCGTTGCCATTAACTGTTTAATTATACCAGGCTGGTGAAGGAATAAGCATAAAATGCAATTCAGATTTTACAAACCTTCATTAGGAAATATAGCCTACCAAGGAAAAAACACCTTATTTTACCTAGGCATTTTACATTAAAGAGTGATGAACTTGTGAAGCTAAAAGATATTTAATTTTCCTACATTATACTTTGTAAAGTCTAAACTTTCTGATTATTAGCATGCACCGCTGTTGGAGGGTCTCCGGTAGAAGAGATGTTACTACATAGGTGGAAACCGCTGACCTACCAGCAGGAATAATGACAGTTTTCTTTTTTGGTAAATTTCATGATAGAATTACTTTCTGAATGTATTACCCGCTTCATTTAGAAGTATACAACTCTCTGAGAACTCATTCTGTACTTTCAAGGGATTTATTAATAAAATCAACCTGAGGATTATTGTTACCATGTAGGCCTTGAATTAACAGGGTGACAAAGACTTGGAGACGAAGACTACAAATGTAAATATTAGTCTCATTTCTATAAATGGCAAATAGGCATTAAATTATATTAAAGCTATCATAATTTAAGGGATGAAATAAGGACTTACATATACATATATAGTTCATTATACAGTTTATAATGAAGTTGTATCATAATATAGTAAAGCTAAATATGTCTACATGAATTTAAGTACATTTCTTAGGCATTTTGTAATTATGACATATTGATTTACCTTTAAAAGGGAGGTTTGCATAACTATAACCAGTACCAAGTCCTATTACTACTCTTTGGTTAGTACCATACCTCATTAGCATTTGCTATCATTATTTTCACTCCCCAACCATCTGCGGCCCAGCGATCTGCTACTTCCTTTTCCGAACATATAATAAAATTATCAAAGTAGATATCTGAGGTCATAGACCAAAGCTCTAAACCAAGAGCACGGAACGAGGTCAGAAGAAATGGGTGGTCGTCTTCAAAGTAATCTGGATTAGGAATTTTTCGAGGACTCCAGATTCCCTGGAAGAAAAATAATTTGAAGGTATTTTCAAATAAAGTAATCTCATTATAAATGCTACTCAAGAAGTAATTACTATCGAATGAAATTAGCTATACTAAATGAAGAAAAAAGAAAACTTGAACTGATATTAATTCATTAGTAATTCACTGGAAATGTTTCTTCTTAGTCTGTCCATGATGTTCCTATGAATAATACTGACTTTAAACTACAAAAAAAGGCAAAGTGAAAAATCCAACACACATAGAAACTGAAGTAATTAAATTTCACAAGTGATACTATTTTAGACAAGTTTTTTACATTTAGCAAACTTATGTAAGGCAAGATATCATTAAAATTGCCAAAATCAGACAGATCACTGTATGGCAGTAATGGAGCCACTTCTTTTAACATATACCACGACAGGCATTATTAGTTAATCTTGGTTGAACCTAAGAACAACTATTCAACATAAAATTCCATTAGATCTGAAATGATTAAACTCAAATCAAATAAATTCAACAATATGACCCACTGACTCACTCTGTCATCATATACATATACATATACATATACATATACATATACATATACATATACATATACATATACACATACACATACACATACACATACATACACACATTACATACATACATAATTTTCTGTGCCAGGCACTATGCCAGATACTGGGATACAGTTCCTGTATTATGGAGTTTAAAGTCTAATGAAGAAGAGAGATATTAAAGAAAAAAATTACTAAAATAAAAATTTTGTGATAAATGCTATAAAGAAAAAGTATAGCAAGCAATTAGAATATGTAACTGGGTATGTATAATCAATGTTAGAAAATGTCAGCGAATAATTAGACAAAATGGATAATACAGGGACTTCTACAAAAAGCTAGGTACACTCAAAAGAAAAAAAATCCAAATTTTAACAACACTAGAAAGTAAGCAGAACATTAAGCACAAGCATTAATCACTGAAATGAACAATGTGAAACTTCTTGATGAGAACTCATCTTATATTTAATTCCAAAATAGAATCTTATGCCAAATTGATCACCAATTGATTATTAGGGAAAAATATAGTATGAAGTCACTGATCTCCAGTTCTTAAAATTATTTTTCCAGAAAATTAAAGAATTCTTTACTTTTTAAATACAAATTAGTTGGAGTCTATCTTCTTTGACTTCTCAAGATAGCTAAGGCACACTATTATAAATCAATTTTACAAAGTTAGCATCACATTATCAGCAACTAGACACACAACAGAAAGAGCGTAACACTGTTGACGCTACAGTGGGATTGGAACAAGGTGTTATTACCTGGTAGTTAGGATTATCTATCATTGGAGGTCTCCACACTCCCTTGTATTTTGGGTTATCTATCATGGGAGGTTTCCACTCGCCACACCCAATCCGACATGCCGGGTTAGTAATACGAGGAGCCTCCCATTCTCCATCCATGTCTTCATTCCTTAGGAGGTTAGAACAGAGCAAATAAGCTCAAGTCTCTCCTGTCAGTCACACACACTAGTAGCAAAAAAGCGAGTAAGAAACATATGAAATTGACATCTGAAGATGAAGGCTGTTTACCAGTCATCAGGTTTTTCAGCACTGGGATCTGGAATGAATTTTGGTTCATCATCAAGCCAGCCATCAGGTTTAACAACATTCACATCTTCTATTTGGGCAGGTTCACTTTCATCCCTATAAACACAGCATTTTACGTTAATTCTTAATTATGCAAAAAGTTAAAAAATGCACACTACAAAATTCAGAAGGCACCAAAAGGTATTTCCTACCCTTCTCTTTTCGCCTACTATCTCGCCAGCTCTCATCCATCTAAATCTTCTGCTAACTTGCCAGTTTTTTGTAAATAGTTCCTGTTGTGCTCTATACGTACATTCACATATGTATATGTCCTTCTTTTTACACAAACGAGAGCATTCTATACACAGTCTATTAAATGTTGCTTTTGTCACTTCATCAGCAAATGAACTGTCATTCATCAATAAATACATAATGCATGCTGACTATGTGTCAAGACTGTTCAAGAATCCCTGTTCTATATACATATATGTCTGCTTCATTCTTCTTAACAGTTGCATAGTTTTCTATTTCATGGATATACCATAATTTATTTAACCTATCTACTCTTGAGGGACAATTAGTGTTTCCAAAAACTTACTATTACAAATATGCTATAATTAATATCCTGCAATATATTATAAATTAATAAAAAGTTAGCCCTCTGTCAGCTCTATAAATTTAAAATATATTTCCAATTTCTCATGTATTTTTTATTATAGTTTATGGTAGGTTTTTTTTTGCCATATACAAATCATTTATTTTCATATATTAAAATTTGTTAATATTCTCTTTTATGTCTTTTTAATTTTATGTCATATTTGGAAAGGTCTTCCCTACTCCAATATTTTAAAATAAATTCTCTATATTTAATTTTAGTAATTTTGTTTTCATTTAAAAAATAACAGCAAATTCTAAAGTACATAAACATATCATAGTATGTACAGAACTACTAAATGCCTATCAACAGACAGTTGGATAAAGAAGTTATGGTTCATATATACAATGGAATATTACTCAGCCTTTAAAAAAATGAAATCCTACCATTTGCAATGACATGGATGGACCTAGAGGTTATTATGTTGAGTGAAATAAGTCAGACAGAGAAAGATAAATACCATATGATTTCACTTATATGTGGAATCTAAGGAACGAAAAGAACAAACTAATCAAAAAGAGATTCACAAATACAGTGGACAATTTGGTGACAGACAGAGGGTAGGGGGTGCTGGGTTGCTGGGAGAATGAGGTGAAGGGTTAAAGAAGTCCAAATTAGTAGTTGATAGATGGTCATGGGGATGGGGAGCATGGCACAGGGAATGCAGTTAGCATGATTATGATGGCTAGGTGGAAAACAGAGGAGAGAAGGAGCAATTAGGGGGATCATTTTATAAACTATATAAATGTCTAACCAATGTATTGTATACTTGAAACTAATTAAAATAAATAAAATTTTAAAAAATGCACATTCGAGTCCATCACATAAAAGAAAAAGTAAATATATGTAAAAGCGCAAAGAATGGAAGGGGCACGGTGTTAACTAAGACATGCAGTGGTAAAATGTTATTTGAAAGCAGGCTGAAATAAGTTAAAGACGCATGTTGTCAACCCTAGAGTGACCACCAAAATAAACCAGAGCAGAAGCTAGTAAGCCAACAGGGAAGGAAAAGAAGAAGACTAAAATAAAATGACTCAATCCAAAAGAAGTCAGGAAAAATTTTTTTATAAAATACCACAGAATGTACGGAACAAAGAAAAAACAATAGTGAGATGGTGTGTTTACATCTAACCATATCAACAATTATAATAATCTCAAAAAGTATTATTCTAAGTGAAAGAAGCGAGAAACAAAAGAAAAAGCTATACACTGTATGATTGCATTTTATATGACATTCTAAAAAAGACAAAAATATAAGGGACAGAAATCAGATCAGTGACACCAGAGTTTTCGAGTGGGAGGAGGGAGCTGATTACAAAAGGATAGGATGGATCTTTTTGGATGATGTAAATATTCTATGTCATGATAGTGCTGCTGGTTATATCACTATATACGTTCATCAAAACTATGAACTATATATCTAAGATAAATGAATTTAATTGTATGAAATTACATTTCACTATAACTGACTGAAAAAATATAATTAAAATCCAGCAAATATACAAAGGAAAATACTTGTTGACAAAGTGGATTGTAAGTTTAGTCCAACATTAGAAAATCAATCAATATAATTCGCCATACTAAAAAAATAAAGGAAAAAACCTATATAGTCATCTCGACAGGTGCACAAAAAGCATTTTACAAAATCCAACACCAACCATGAAAAAAAAAAAAACTCTTAATAAACTAAAGCAAAACTTTTTAAATTTGGACTTAGTATTCACTCCACTCAGCTAGCCACTCCCAGATGCCTAACTCTTAGAAACTGGATGACTTGATGTTTTTGTCTTCAGCTGCTATATTTTTAGGTAATTTGTTATACATCCATAGATTACTATTATGGTGCATTAAATACAAAAAGACAGATACTCTACTTAGCAAAACCATAACTGTTACCCAACCAGCAGAATAATAAAAATTCTTAGGAATAAAGGTGACAAGATCTTTATGAAGAAATATATTACAAAAGGTGTGTGAAGGACAAAGAATACCTCGGTAAAAGGACAGACATACAGATATCTCTCACCATTGGAACTTAAGCTATGGAAACTCAGGAAGTGAATACATTTCTTTTAGGAAAAATATCCATAATCCTGTTGAATAAAAATGACACAAATACTCAGCTAGCAAAAAAATTATGTTTAAGCAAAATGGTGTGAGTGAATCCTAGACAGTTTTATAAGATCTTGAGGATATTCCTATTTTAAGGCCAAGTAATCATTAACAGAAAAGATCACATATACATATAAAAGACAAGTATATAAAATATGCACACACATACATGAGAAAGATCACAATTACAATTGTAGGAACTACAATTAAAGTGTTGGTGTTTTAGAGTCATGGAATTTTCCACCCATAGCACTGAAAGCATAAAAAATAAAACACTGAAAAAGGCAACAAAATTAAAATATTAAATTAAACTGAAATTTTAAGATAAGTAAAAGGCAGAGAAGTATAAAATCCACTTTAGAAAAGTATTTCACCCAAAATACTCAAAATGGGTTTTGATGTTCAAAAGGATACGTTCCATTAGTTGTAAACTTCGCTTTTGTGTTATGTGTCATTAATTATGGCAGACGAGGCCTCCCTGCCGACGTCCGGCTTACCAGTCCTCTGGTCTGACGGCAGAAGGATCTGGGATTTTTGCTCTTTCGTCCCACTCGTCTGGCTTTTCATCGCTGGGGTCTTCGATGTCTTTGGGAGGATTGATAGGAGGAAGCACATCCTCTAGCAGGCTTCCTTTGTTTACGACTATTTGATCAATTAATACTTCGAATGTGTCATCTGGATTCATCACTAAAGACCAATTTAAATATATTATACTTATCATGTTGATAAACATTTAAAAATAGTCTTCAATAAAACCACCCTAAAACTTCATAAGTAAAATTTTCTCTCAACCAGAAATAGAGGAATTCTCAAGTATTAAATTAAAATGTGCTGAAATTACTAGAATTAATGCTGCCTACAATCAAAGATAAAATTTTGTTTTAATTAAAGATAATGATTTAATAAAATGCTCCATTATTTCTCAAATAGCTCCGTTTGGGACTTATACACCCAGTCACTTCACTCTTTTGTAGTTACAGATACAACGCACTCTTCTTCAGGATTTTAAAGTAATTTTTCAAAATGACCTCAAACTTGGAAAGTATACTACGGAGAACTTAATTTTCCCCTGAAGCTCTTGAGAGGAAGTTACTGACCACATATACCTCATCCCTGAACGTTTTCATGTATATTTCCTACAAACAAGGACATTCTCCTACAATGCATCACCCCAACCTAGGCACTCAAATCAGGAAATTAACATCCACGTCACTATCATTTTCTAGACATCCTTAAAGTTCACTGGCATTTCAAATTTAATGACTCATACACTGTGTGAAACATCTTAAGGATGGCTGAAATTATTCAGGCTTACACTTATCTATGTTTGAGGTAAATGCTAGCTCTCTAAAAGTCTCCATGCCAAAAATTTCATAAAGGACTCTCTTATCCTTAGTAATGACAAGATAAAAGCTCTCTCATCCTTCTGTACACATGTGGGGTGGTCACTCGGTAACACGGTTATCTTTGGAAAGAATGAAAGATTCAAACAGCTGCCTAACATCTGCTTTCAATAAGCTAAAGAAGTAGGAGCCGCCGACAAAAGTCAGGGTCATCCTGACGCATCTAATTCAGTGGGCTCCCACTCCCTGAAGAAACGATTCTGAAGTAACAACAATCTCCAGAGGTTTCAGTCACAACGAAGCCGAATTACATCAAAATCAAATACTGCAATTTATGTACAAGCTCAAATAATGCAAACAAGCACTCAATATTTACTCCCTTTTCTTTTTTCTCCACTATTTCCTTTTCTATTAATAACTGAAATTATAACACTATATTACAACAAAAGAAAAGAGTCGAGCTTGAAGCAGAACTAAGACCTTAAATGCAAAAAAGTACTAAGTCCTTCCTAATTCAAAAAAAAGGGTGCTTCCCAAGAAAAATTTTAGATGTTTTCTGAATAAATTTTGCAATTGAAATTGAACTTTTAAAGCTACAGTTACAACAAAAAGCACATGACAATTAGGCATATGCGAAAAAGCATCTTTGTCCAAAATCTTAGGACAAAAAAAAATTCCATTTAGAAAACTGTATTAAATATTTTAAATGAATCTACAATAAAAGGCAATGAAGATATGCTGTAAGGTTCTTAGAATTATAGAATGAATGTTATAAAAATATAATATTTAGAAAGTTTTAAAAAGAAAAATGTCACTTGATAATCTTGGCACGACAAAGTTTTTATGTATAGGAGTAAGGAAAGCAAATGTTTAAGAGTCAGACTTGAATTTCGGCTCCAGTCCTATCAGTTACTATTGTTTCCTGAGCAGGTCAGTCATCCTACGTCAAGGCCAGAAACTGCTCACCTCACATGACGGTTCTGAACAAAGTAGCCAGCGCGCGGCAGGTGCCTAGCAGATGATTAACGACAATCAGTTCGTTTTTTCCACGTGCTTGCCTCATCTGCCTAGTGGCCATCATGATGTGCCTCTACTTTGAATCTTGTGTTCCTTCCCCATTTTAATACTATAAGCATTTCTTTGGCGTTGCTAAACATTCTAGTTATCATTTTGCAGAGAAAACCCCCACTGTAACATTTGGGGTGCTTCCGATTGAGATATTTTCACACATAGGTCATTTTCTTTGGATAAATTCCTGAAAGTGGAACTGTGGTTTCAAAGGACATACACCTCTCATAGCCTTTAACATATACTACCAAACCACTTCTGACTAGGTTTATACAAAGTCTGATTAAATTCATTTTTTCTGCTTTAGTTACAATTTCTCATTATTTCTACAGCTTACTTTATGTTCCCTAAAACATCCAGTACTGTTTTCCAATTTCACATAAGGTCTTTGATGTCAATGCTGACATTAAAAATGAAACTGGTCATTGCCTTGGCAGACCAGAGGAGTACCTCTGCAACTATAGTCTTTGGAAAGAAAACTGATATACTCTGGTCTTGGGTGGAGTTGTCCTGTTAGGTTCTGACCTGCTGTGATTTTACGTAATCCTGGGAAGACCACGCTCCACAACCACATGCACTTGGAAAGAGAAACAATCTCCCATAAAGGTCCTCCCCTCGACGTCTATGCAAACCCCTACCTACGTAAAGTATGTATATTAATATGTGGTTGCTCAATGGCTTCTCTTTCAAGGTTTAACTATAGAACACAAGCATCACAAGGTAGGGCTCATGATAACTGATAACTACAACTGCCTACGGAATAAAGTCTAAGCTCTCCAGCTTGGCCTCACGGACTTCCACTTTAACCTTGTTTTCCACTTTTCTGTTCTTAGAGCACCGCTAATGTCCTAGTGCCTAAAATATCCTACCTTCTACATTCTATCTACACTCCAAGACCACTTCAAATACAACCTCCTTCACTAGGTTTTCGCAGAGTCTTCGAACTGAAAATATTGCTTTTCAAAACTTTATTTTTTTAGGTGAGGCAACCCTCACGGGCTGCAAGGACCCTGTCAGCTTACAATCCCTTATTTATTTATTTTGTTTTCCTACAGCACCTGGTCTTCCTTGGTGGTCTCCCATCCAAGTACTAACCAGGCCTGACCCTGCTTAGCTTCCAAGATCAGACAGGATCAGGCTGTAGACACACCTTTCAAATCTTAACTGTAGCTGCTCTGTACCTCTCAAACAGCACTTTACTTTCTACCTGAGCTAGAATTATGTCCATCTTATTCTCCTAAAAAGATAAGCTCCTTAAGGGCAGGATCCGTGTTGGCTTCTCCCAAAGCACCTACCATGAAAATATCAGTAGTCAGCAAATATTTTTGAATGAATGAATGAATGAATGAATGAATGAAAAAGATATACCAAGGGTATAAAGATGAGTCTTCCTGTCTGTAAAGAACTTTTTAAGGTCTACATCTGGAGGTTTGGCGTGTTTCTCTTCAAAAACTCCAGTTTTGGGATGTTTATGTCTGAAGATAAAATGAAGTTTATAATCTTCTCCACATTTATCTGGTCCGAACATAATGGTATAGGATGTTTTATCATAAAAGTTTTCCTTCAAAGAGAGATGAGTGCTGGGATTAGTCCAGAATTAGAGTATTTAATGAACTTCTCTGTCCTACCCAATTGGGTAGAGTTTACAAAAATGTATTAAATGCTAATTCACCAAAGAGTTATTTGATACAGTTGACAATAAAGGATGGGGGAAAAAATCACAAATTTTGTTTCTAAATAATGTTTTTTAAAAAAGCAGACACAACTTCCTACCTGAAGATGTACGAGGGAAGTTGAAACCACCCTAGCAACATCATAATAAGCTTTAATTATTTTATGTAAATCATTAATATTTTATTAAGAAAATTAAGCATAGAAAAAAAGCATACTTATGCCCTTAAAACTACAGTGATCATCTATCACTATGATTCTGGAATACACTAGAAAATGACCCTCCCGAGGGCAGAGTGAAGAGAGATTTCAGACACAAAAGACTGTTTCTACTTCTGTTTTACCACTAGTAACTTCTCTATTTGGCATGGTCTACTGGTTAAGAGCATGGGATCTGGAGTCAGATACTAGGATTCAGATCCTCCCACTGCCACTTAAACTCACTGTTTGTTTTGCGGCCCTGAGCAGATTTCTCAACCTCTCTGCAGTTCTGTTTCATCACCTCTGATGCATGGAGATAACAGTACCTACTTTATAAGGTTTCTCTGAGCATTAACTGAATTAATCAGATAAAGTGCTCAGAAAGATACTTGGCATTTTATTATTGTCATTATTATACGTTCAGGTCATCATCACCTTGTAATACCTAAAACAAGAGCTCCCACATGTACTGCTAACAGCCTCGCCTTTACCGATCCTAACAGCGGCACGTGAACCCTTTAATCCGTGCTTCACGGCCTTCGCGTAGCCATGTGTTCTGACGAGCACCTGACTGACATCTCTTCATAGCACTTCTGTTGCGTGCAGAAACCCCGACACAGCCTCCTGTAGGGGAATGCTGTGAGAAATGTCCCCAGCCTTCAGATGGTCCTAATGCAACCTGCTTCGTTATAAAAACATTTTCAGTTATTTTTTGTGGGCTGCCAACTCTTGAACTGGCCCAC
>CM053512.1:10447103-10472907 GCA_028627145.1 Eidolon dupreanum
AAGAGGGAGAAAGATTTGAACACGTGCCAGCCTGAAGATGTCATTAAGCTGTGTTCTCACGAGTTAGTGGCCGGGAGTTGTGGCCTTCAGTCGAGCAGTGACACAGCCAGATTCCAAAAGAGGGAGCCGGGATGAATAAAGAGCTCAACTTTATTCTCCTTCATCCCATCAACCTCCTGTCGGTCTTCACTTTGGCTAAGCTCCACTGAAAGCCAGAAAGCAAGAACGTTTGGTTTGATGTACTAGATCATAGGAAGCTGCCTCGCGGTGTGCAGCAGGGTAGACAAAGATGCAGAGTCGACTGAAGTGGGGGAAGGAAGCTCCCAGCACAAAGATACCTCCAAAATCAATATTTCATTGTTCTCTTACTTGAACTCCAGTTTCACATTTTCAGTTGCCTTTAAAATTCAAAGTAGCACTTTGCTCACATCTTAATGTTTTCTGAAATTGGCATGTGTTTTCCAATCAATTTTTACATTTTATATAATTATTTCTTCTTCTTCTGTATTTTTTCCCAAAGAAAGGAAAAACCAAACACATGCTAGTCAGTCAATGGTTTGTCTGTGAGTCAGAACACATGATATTTACTGAGTACCTACTCTGTGCCAGTCACTGAACTAGTCACCTGCTGGTTCTTGGCTCCACTTTTGTATTCATACTCAGATGCAGACTGCACACCACGCATACTCATAATCCTATCAAAAGTACCCAAGACGCAGCCGAAATGCCACTTCCTCCATGAAGCCTTCCGTGATCATTCATGTGTAGAGGAATCCCTCTCCTCTTTGAACTCTCGTAACACTTAGATCCTCTCTCAGGGCACTCAATCTGCATCCTATTTAGTTGTTGTACTTATTTTTATTTCATCTGCCATGTTACGAGCCCCTAGAAGACAAAGATCATGACTTATACACATTTTTATATCAGATTCCCCACTGTGCATTTCAGGTTGTATTACAGATCAAAGGTATTGATTCAAACACAAGCCAGTGGTACAGCTGAGCTATATCCACAACGAACCGCCTGCAGTCACTAACCTTACTACCATTTAAGCTAACAATAAACATCACTCCAGGAAAACCAGAAGGTAAAGAATGCAGTAGCATCCTCAAAGACCTTCAGACTTCCCTTCTGTGATTTGTTTTTAGTGTCACCTTCAGATCATGGGAGGTAGAGAATTACCAGGCTAAAGGTAAATATTTGCTAAAATAATAGGAATGGGAAGAGTAGCCTCTGTGGGTATAACCAGCATTAAATCTAACAAAGCTTCTTTAGTTATCCTCAGTCTAAACACTGCTCTCACGACTATCATTAGTACAGAAAAGTAAAGACAGATTTTTCGCTATGTACATATATAATCCTGAAGGTTAAAATAATCTGAAAGATAATGACTGTTGATAAAATGTCAGCTACCATGGCCCCTGTTTCTGTTTCAAGTTACTTAGAAATAAATCATCTGTACCCAGAGTGAGTGCCATCTGTTCAGCACAGTTCAGGAAAATAAGAGTCCTAAAAGGGAGTTTTATGGACCATCTATGACAGTGCTGCTTCTTAAACTTCAGCATGCCCCCAAATCACCTGGAAATCTTGTTAAACACAGATTGCTGGGCCCACCCTTGGAGTTTCTGATTTAGTAGGTCAAGGCTGGGACCCCGAAATCTGCATTTCTACCAAGTCCCAGATGATAGTGATGCTGCTGGTCCCAGGCTCTACACTTGAGCATCACTGCGTGATCGCATTCCAGAGAAATGTAGGTTAAACTTAGAAAATGTATACATTATCTAGTTTATCCTCCTCACTGAAACTATCCCAAGATATCTGTTTCATAAAGATGCCCCATCCTCTTCCACCAGTGAGAGGGATTCCATTATATCTCTTTGCCGTTATATTCTTGAAGTTACCAAAACATATAGAAATTTGTATTAGGATTGGGCTCTGAATTGGAAAGGCCAGCTGCAGAAAAATGGGGATGTCCCTTCCAGCAAGCAGAGATTGCAATCCGACAACTAAATGAACAGATACAAAAATATGGTACAGATAAGTAGTAAGTATCAAAGGGTCCAACACAGATCAACAAGGACTGAAATGGTCTCCACCCCCCCCCCGCCCCCCAATTGTTTTTCCTATGATAACAGCACTTCAGTTTTCCTTCAGGGGAAGGAACTGTGGTATTTGGCCAACAATTCTTTCATCTGTACTTGCTGCTCCTCGCATGCCAAATGGAGCCTCTGGGCCACCGGATATCTCATTCTGATCAATAGAGATTAGCAGAAGGAATGTTCTGAGGCTCCGGAGCCAGGCTTAGAGCCAACTTTTACCTTCTCCCTCTTGGAGCCCAACTGCCATGTTGTAAGGTAGTCCAACCCCAATTACCGAATGCTAACAGCCTACACGGAGAGGAACACTAGGATGAGAGGTCATTTACAGTGGCCGAGCTCCAGCTGAATGCAGCTGTTTAGAGGGCCCCACAGGAATCCAGCAGAACCAGCAGAACCGCCCAGCTGAAGCCAACCAACACACAACATCATAAGAGATTATTGCATTAGCCACAAAACTGGGAACAATTTGTTCATCTCCAGCACCAAAACCCTTTTTAAACTGTTCCCCCTTTATTACCCCTCATATTTGAACAAAACACATTTGCCTAACTGACCCAGCGAGTCCTCTACATTTTTACACTGTAGTCTCAATAATATTTCAATTACCAGTTCTAGTATCCATTTAACCACAGCTTTGTAGATGGTAAGGAATACAATATATCCACATCATGTTGGGATTTCCGGGCTTATATCTGCACACTAGAATGTAGAATCTGCTCTTTGTTCTAGAAAGATGTATGATAGGGAACCAAATAGTCCTTGACAAGGTTTGGGCTTTAGCCCAAGATAGAATAATTTCAAACTCATTTCGAACCTCTAGAGCTGCAGATAGTAATCCTTTATAGCTCATTGGCTTATTTGCTTGGAACTTGTGCCCAGGAGATTTTTTTGAATGCCATTTTTTAAATGGCTACTTTTTGTTGTCACTATTAGCATTCAACAGTCTCTTATCACATTAATGGCTTCGGTTAGAGACAGGCGATAGATGTTTGTACCATTATTCCTCTTCACTGTGTGGCTTTGACACCGCTGGATCCACTGAAATTACCCAGGTGGCTACTTCTGGGGAATGGCAGGGCTCTTGCTGCGGGCATCTCTGTGACCCACAAAACCCCCCTGGAATTCCACAGAATACCCCTGGGGGTATTCTGATGTTCACTCACCAAGATTCTCATATTGGTCTCTGAAATGTCCAAACATTGCCCTGCAGTGAAGAACTAAGTTCTTCCTCCACTGTCGTGTTTACTGCTCCCAACTCAGCCTATTGCACGATCTTACCTTTGCGTTATTTGACTGGGTTTTCACTGTCCATAGAGCAAATAGTAGCGCCTTTGATATTGGAGTTTCTACCATACAGAACCTCTCCTGGATATCCTTTCATGGATGTTTTGTTGGAAAGAGTCATGAAGTTTAGACCTCGTTCAGCAACAGAAGTGGACTGCGAATTAGTTAATCCTAACGCAGAGATGCTACCTGCTCGTGTGTGTTGTAACAAACACCTCAGAGACAGCTCTCATGACAGGAATTCCATTTTATTTGAGAATTTTGTTGTGCAGCTTCCTCTTTAGCACAACCTCTTTCTGATATCACCCATATCGTATTAGATCTTAATATAATTTGCCACTCTTAAGTTATGGGAATGGTTTTCATTAGAGCCAACCTAACGGCATTCTGGCAAATGGGTTCTCCAGCGCCATCACCAGGAACTTTTTGAGTCCAAAATCCCAATGGCCACCACAAGGTGGCAGTATTACGTTTCAGTCAAAGCCTCCAGCTTGCATGTACTTTGGTGTCAGAAACTTGTAAAATACGTGTGAATGTGTTGGAACCGTAGGGTCTCAGCAGCATACTTGAGCTACTTCTTCTTAGATATTTTTCACAACTTGCCAAATAGCCCTTCGAGGCGTTGTGCCTCCTTTTTACTAGCAAGGTCCTGGGGGGGGGGTGGATATTTTATTATTTACCATTTATAGTAAATAATACCTCTGGTGACCCAAAGTTAGTTTAGAAATTTCACTGATTGTGCTAAGTTCCAAATCTTAGCTGGACTGATTAACCACTCAGCTAGTCATATGTGCCACTACAACTCTCAAATATGAGTTTCTCCCTCAAAGGGGGCGATGATCATGTCATTGACATAATAAATTAACTTAAATTTTATGGGGATCATATCTAAATCCAGTCTCACCAAATTATGTCAGTAAGTTAGAGAGGTCCAAGATACCCTTGGAGAAGGAACATGAACATATAATACATTCTTTCACGTACAAGCAAACTGTGCATGACTCCTGAGATTGAGACAAGAACAGAGCAGCAGCCAAATCTATCACAAAAACATCCCGGTCACAGTTAGCTTGTCGAATCTATTATACAGTTTTGACAATGCCTGGAACAACAGACACTTGTTTAAGCAGTGGATACTACCTTGTTTAAAGCCTAACAGTTAACAGCTCTTCCATGAGCCTTCTCCTCTTCCCAGGGCCACAGAGGACTGATAGAAAGCATGGGTGGGGATCAGCACTTCTGCTACCATTGTTTCCTAGTGAAACATGAGATGTCCTTCCAGAATCTACCACTGTCTGATATTTGCTACAAAGGAAGATTTGAACAACTCTCAGGGCTTCCGTTATGTATGTCCAATTAAAACTACATGAAGGGCAGACTTCTCTGCCTCTTAAAGACATTTGGCTTGAAGCTGGTAGTGACAAAGGCCTTCATCACATCTATTTCAATTACATATTCAGGTAAAGGCAAGAACTAGATCTTTCTTTTCTTTCCCCCTTTAGCTTCATAGTGATTCTGGGATGACCTGCCATGACATTTTCCATTTTCATACCTCAGCGTTGGCTTCCCATTCCCCTGCTGGGATCATGGCACACATCGCTCCCTCATTCAGTAATCCTAGAGAGCTTTTCCACCATCCTCTACTGCTCACGATCGACTATATCACACGATCTGGGACCTCTTAGCTGGGGTCAAATGAAGATTTGACCCTCTAGATGATTTTGCTTTTCTCCCACAACATGAAAGGATAGATTAAAATCACTACCTTGTGCTAAACACAGCTTGTTTCCCTTGAGCATCACTGGCTTGAAACTCGTCCAGTCTGGGATAATGGGAACAGATCTGACAGGGTAACTTGGATGAAGTGGATGCCACCAAACCCGTTGCAGGGATCCTGTGAAGTTCCCTGCTCCTCTATTCCCCGTCACCCTCTAACTTTAAAAAAAAAAAATCACATAGTTTTACCTAGTTCAGTGTTTATTTCCTTCATTCTGGTTACCATTTCCACCGCAGCCCAGTAGCTTAATTCTGAATAACTTAAACTTTCTTTCCATTGGTAAAACCCATCACTATAGCTGTGAGGACAAATTGGCCTTGGCATTCTGTAGATTTCCTTGTTCTCCCATTAAAAGAATCACATGGGGAAACCATACATGAGGGGCTCCCCCTAATCACAGTGTCTAACATAGTGTCTAACATTTCAGGAAATGCCACATTATCGTAAAACCAATCAGGGTTGCCACTGTCCTTAATATTTTTAATGCTTCCGTGGAGGTAATCCATTTCACTGTTAGTAAAAGGAGGATAAGATTTTCCTTTCCTCCATAAATTCACTGCATTCCAGATTTCACACACTCCAAAAGGGGGCAATGATATTTAACTTCGGTCCACTGTGGATCAAAGGCTGAACACTGCAACAAGTTGCTGATTAACAGTCAGACCAAACAACTCTTTTCATGAGGCCTTGGTTGTTCAGTTTGAGAATCCAAGAAAGCTGATATTCCTCAGTACTACTCAAAAATACAACCAAACTCCATCACACTGTAGCCTTTGTTTTCCATGTCAGTATATTCAATAAGGCCAACTTAGTTCAGAAACCTAAGTATGTACCACCTTCTCCTTGATGCCAGAATTCTAATTTTTGGATTTAACTACCATTTAGCCAGCCACATGGAAGAAGAAAACCAGAGAATGAGAGAGAGAGAGAGTCAGTCTTTCCTGAGGGATGGATCTGCTTTAACATATCTGTCAGTTACATGCAAATGACTAGAGGAAAAGAGAAGAGGTAGTCATATGCACATGACACTTTGATATACAGGGACCTTGCTTCCAATAAGTTCAGTTCAACCTACTTCTCAAGTTCTAATCAAACAGTTTAGCATTCTCTTCTCCTGGAGGAAAGCATGGATAGTGGACCGGCAGGCAGCACAGACACGGGGAAGAGCTGCTCCCTGCTCCCAGTATAGCACATTGGAAAGGTAAAAGGATTCTATTACTGTACTACAGGTTTATCTGACTTTCTATTTCATAAAGATCTTGTGCAAAAATGCAGGGATCCCCCTGAAATAGACGTTAATTTCTATTTCTTATTTTGCCAAATTGGCTATGTGCTTTGCCTTTCTGAATCTTTTTATGTAGCACAAAAAATATTCAGTGAGATGATCTGTAAGTTCCCTTTTACAGCTAAGATTTTATGATTTTATTATTTCAGTATATGCCCAGATTTTTATTACCAAGGTGATTGCTAGTTGTTTCTGTGGGCCTGGGATGATGGCTTATGCACCCTTCACATGTCTTGTGTTTCACAATTAGTATCTTTTAAAAACAAATATTGATTGAAGTGTGGAAAAGTGTGTACTACTGCTTCAATCTGTATTAAGGGGATGGAGGGAATACACATACATACACTTGCATAGAATATTCCTAGAGGTATAAACCAGAAATGAATACTGGTTGCTTTCGGGGAAGGGAGCTGAGGAACCAGGAGTCTTGGGTGGGTGGCGGGAAGTTATTTTCATTATGGAAATTGTCCTTTGCACTTATATTCTGCATTTCCCTTGCCCTTTCTCCCCCAGCTACACTGGCCTTCTTCTTCTTCTGCCAAATACACGAAGCATGCTTCTGATTCAAGACTCTTCCCCTTGCCATTCCAGTGCCTGGAATATTCTTCCTCCATACTCTTAAGGTTCACTCCCTTACTTGACCCTGGATACTACCTGTCACCTTAATGCACACACTCCCCCAATTATACTGTAGGTAAAAACTCCCCATCCCCATCCCCCTTACTTTAGCACAGCCTGGCATACTAAATATTTGTATTTATTTTCTGCATGACTCCCTTTTAGGACTCAGCTCGGTGTATAATAGGCAATCAACAAATACCTGAATTAATGTGCTATTTGAGGTTCGATTTTTACAAAATCATATACATAGATTACTTTCTCAAGAAAAACAACCAGTTAAGGAATAAATGTTTGAGGAATTAACTGTTCAATGTTTATTATTATAGAACGAAGTCCAAACTTCTTCGCTCAACATACAGGACTTTCCTTATCCCATTTATTAGTTAGGAGCAAGTCATTGATCGTAAATTCCGTTTCCTCATCCATAAAGCGGGACTATTAATAACTACAGCTGACCCTTGAGCAACGCGGGGGTTAGGGACTCAATCCCCCCTGCAGTAGAAAACCGCGTAAAATTTAAGTCGACCTTCTGCATATGCGCATTCTCAACTGCGGGCGGAAGTCAAACAGAATTAAGACAAATTTAGGGGAAAGTTCTTTTGTAACCTTGATGCTATGACAGTTACTAAAAACACACTGCTCGCTCCTCGCTGGAGTGTAGAAGAGAACACGGTTTCAACTTACGCAGCAGACGAGTGGTTTAAAGCGATAGGAGTCTCCATAGCCTCTCTTAGGACAGACAACCTTTGGCGCGGGGCGTGCCTCCAGGTAGCCGTTGCTAGGGAAACCGTCGGCGTCCCTAGAATCCAAGCACGCGCGCCGCGGCAACTCTGCGTTAGCAATTGGTGGGGCACGGACCAATCGGAGGAGGTGGGAGGGCCCGGCGCGGGGCGGGCCGTGTCCCGGGGAAGGCGTTCCCGCGGGCTCGCTCCCTGACTTCCGGGTCGCGGTGCTTGCAGGGAGCGCTCTGCGAGTAGCGTCGTTTCCGTTGCCGGCTGTTTGCAGTTGGGGAAACCGAGGCAGACTCCAGCTCCCCATAGTTCTTCCGCTCCTGTGAGGTGGCTGCTGTTTCTTTTCCTCTCGCCCCGTGCTGCTTCCGTGTGCGGGCTGCGCGAGATCAGCGGTGTCCCACGGAAAATCCGGGGGGCGCCCGGGACCGCAGGGCTTTGTGCAAGCCGTTCCCTCCCACTCGCGGGCAGCGCGCGATCTGGGCTCCGCTGGGCTCCGAAAGGGGACTCGGTGCAGCGACTCCCCGAGGTCTGGGGAGCTTGGGCACCGCGAGGCTTGCGTTCCCTCCGCTTGGCAGTTCTTTTGTCATGATGAGCGCGGACTAGATGGGTTCATTTTAAAGTTACAGTTCCACTCATCTCTGATGTGCACTTTTTTCTGCACTGACCTGCGGGGATTTGAATTTGACAGTCCCTAAGGCCCTAGTCTAGAGACGATGTATCTGGGAATGTCTAAGGCAGGAAGGAGATGAGCATTTTTGTTTGTTTTTAGTTCCTCGCTCGCCTTGCCCCCACCGCGCTTCAACTAGGAGCTTTTTCTTAAGACGTAAAGATTCAGTTTTATTGAGGGCGTAGTTTACTGCTCTTCTTTCTGCCCTTCACCTGTTGAATGGAAAATCAAGAATTAACCAGGGTGTGATCTACTTAGTGTTCAATTTGTACACTTCAATTTGTAGGCAATATGTAATGTTTTTATTTACTGTCATCACCTGACTGTAGGACAGATGTAACCAGCGATCCATAGGCGTTAAGAAGAGCTTATTCATTATAATAACAATTCTTATATATGGTATATTAGATTTAATTGTTGCTTAGTTGGGTTCCTTTCGTTCATGAACTGTTGAGCCCCAATTCTCAAAGAGTGAGAAATTAAAATAGGGAACTGATTTTTACAGTTAATTTTTTAAAAGAGATAAATTGGCCATTTGACCAGCCATCATTTAATTAAACGGTATGTATTCCACCTGATTGTTTTCTTAGATTCCTAAACATTACTACAAAATAGACACAGCGTATAATAGATATTAACATTAATTTAGGATTCGACGAGTTGGATAAACTAATTTTTTTTTCCATCTTAAAATCCAATTTAAGGTCTTTAAACCTGTCATATATTTCCTTTTCCAGGAAAAAAATGTTTATTTCTTTGTGGGAGTTCTTCTATGGGCACTTTTTTCGATTTTGGATGAAATGGCTCTTACGACAGATGACTGGAAAGTGTGAATTGCAGCGAATTTTTGATACCTATGTAGGTGCACAAAGGACACACAGGATAGGTAATGTTATTCTAAAAAGAATAATTAAAAACTAATAAAATTTTAACAATATTTTTTCTTGATACTCTTAGTCACAGATGCACTCATTGTGTTCTGATTAAGTCACTTAAGCTGATTTTCATAATCTTTGAAATCTAGTTTTGAACCCATACAACTCTAAAACTCTATCATTGTATAGAAAAAGAAAGGGATTATTATTTAATTCCTTATCTGTGCAAACAATTATCTTCTCAGGATCCTGAAATTCATCAGTTGTTCCTTAGATAATAGTTGCAATTTATACTCTAGAGAAAAATCTCTATACTTCTATAAGCCCTTTGAACTTTCCACTCAAGTGCTGGGAAAGTGAGTGTCTGAATCTAGATCAATTTTTATACTTAGCATCCTTCATAAATCTTTTAATCCCTTATGTAATTCATGAAAGGACAGTAATAGGTATCCAGTGATCCCTAGGAAAGATTATTAGACTCAAACTCTGCACTGTCCAATACTCTAGCCAGTAGCCACATGTGGCTGTTGAGTACTTGAAATGTGATTGATGTGAATCGAGATGTACAGAAGTATAAAATATACACTGGGTTTCAAAGACTTTATATGAATAAAAATGTAAAAATATCTCCGTAGAAATATCTCAGTTTATATTCATTATATGTTGAATTGATATTTTAGATATATCGGGTAAAATATTAAAATTAATTTTGTTTTATTCTAATACAGCTACTAGAAAATTTTAATTTATAATTCACATTTTGGCTTGTATTATATTTTTGTTGAACAGTCCTATTCTGTTACCTTCTGGAATTCAATAAGTTTCCATGCATAATTGAAAATTTTGCTTTAAATTGGAACACAGACGAGTGAGAACTGTGGTAGAAGTCATTTCTTTTTGTCCAGGATAAGGAAGACCAGGGATCAGCTGCAGTTTATGCTCACTATGTTAAATGGAAAATCATGACTTAATCAAACTCTCCTTTGTGTTGAACAAGTGTGCTACAACTAAGAAATCCACCCCTGTGTCATTTAGGGAGTGAGTGTTGGTATCCAAGGTAACGTGGAAAGGATGACAGACTTAAGCCTCAGGGCAGCTGGATGATTGAAGGTTAATTACTTCCCTAGTTTTCTCACAATTTTGTGGCTGACTTAAGTCACTGTCTGCTCTTTTCATTTGCCCTTTTGACTGCTCTGAGAAGAACAAAGTACCTCTTTGATAAGAAATCTTGGCAGTATTGGTTGTTGTTTATAGTGTGGGGGGAGAACATATGTTAAGGCCTTTGTGGCAAAAGCATTTTTCTCAAATTTTTCAAATTACTAAGAAAAAGACCATAATAACTGTCAAAAATTTTAAATAAAACAGTAGAAGTGTACTCATTCTTAAAGCAAGAACGGAGAAGCTATTTGATTATAGCATGGTTGGGCAAATAAGCTAGTTGTTTCATTTTTGCCCCTATGTTGTTGTATGATTCACTTGCTAGCTCCTTAGATTTAAATGCTTACTCCTTAAGGTGTTGAAGAGAGCGCTCTCACTGTCGTCTTAAGATTAGTTTCTGGGGCCTGAGTCGTCCTCAGGCAGCCATGGGTGAGTTTGCAGTGGTTATTGGACACTTGCGGATCTTCACAGAAACAGATAACTTTGGGGAGCTTAGATTGACTTCACCTCTTGGATTATAGTATATTGTATTGGGTTGAGGATTTTTGGGTCGTATCTAGTTCTCCATACTGTAAGGGTGAAATTTTAAGATGTTTGCTATTTAATGTAGAAATTGTGTTTTCTAGAACTATTAAGTAATTTATCACTGGCTTGATATGTATACTTTTTGTCTATGGAGTAAATTCACAAACAACATTTAAGTAATGATGTTTTTTTCCCCCCCATTTCAGAACATTCCTTGACATACTCCAAGAATAAGGTAGGATCATATCAAGGTGACAATTCTAGAAAACTTAACTGGGAGATACTTTTTCTTTAAAAGAATGCCTCAGTTTTAGAATTAATTATTAATGTCCTACTAGACGAGTCTTTGCTCTAGAGTATTAAGTGAAATTTTCCCACTTTAGAAGTAATATTCTATTTTTAAAGTATTTTCTGTGTGTGTGTGTGTGTGTGTGTGTGTGTGTGTGTGTGCGCGCGCACGCATGCGCAGACATGTGTGCTACTCATGCCCAAAGAAGGTATTTGAATAATTCGTCCTGGGGTTTTGCTTATTTATTTTGCCTCAAGACTGGATAGCTTTTGGGAAAGCAGGACCTTCTTTTGGACTATGTCCTTAGGAGAGGTTCTCATGTGAGAGAAAAGCAAGCAGTTTTGGATAGTTATATGTACTTTTTGATCCAAAGTAAGTTATACCTCATGTTATATATTAGTCAGCTTTTGCTGTGTAACCAACATGTAAAACACAGGGTCATATAACAATATGTTATTTATTTCTTGCTCATGTGTTTGTGGACCAGCTGGAGAGACTGTTTAAGACTGGTGCCAAGTTTGGGTTTGTTTGATTGTCTTATTCTGGGACCCAGGTTGGAAAGATAGTACCTGGAGAGTGATCTGTGAAAAAAGAAACATTAATACTCTGAATATGCGAACACAAATGTACATATATTTGTCAGTTATCTCTTATAGGCAGGATATGAAAAGATAAACTAGATACAATCTGTTCTCAAAGAATTTTCTACTTAACATAATAAATTGATAAGTGTCATAGAAGGATTACGGATAAATTATTAGGAAGATTCCAAGACAGAAGAGGTTACTTTCACTTGAATAGATTCGGGGAAAGATTCCTGGACGTGGTCCGTGAGCTAGCTTAAAAATGGGAAGACTCGATAAATTTAGAGATTGAGGAAAGGAGCATTTTGGATGAAAGCACAGGATAAGCAGAGAAATGATTGGAGTATTTTGCCTAGAGTGTAAAGGATAGTCACTCACAGAGAGACAAGAGTTAAAGAAACTTTAAGGGTAAAGAAGGCTCGAACTTGCTTGTTTGTTGAAAGGAAGGACCCAGTGGTCATTTATAGGACATATTATTTAAGAAGTCTGTTTTATATGCATAGAAAAAAGACTAGAAGGATATATGCTGATCGGTTACCAGTGGCTATCACTGGTGGTGGGATAACAAGATTATTTGAGTTTTCTTCTTTGTGCTCTTCCACATTTAATTTTTTTTTTACTTGTTTGTCAAAATTTTTTGGACATATATTTTTATTATGTAATGTTTCAATTTTATGCAAAGCGCTTTATAAGCGTACTATGGTGGTAGCTCATTCGCCAAGAACTCAATCAGCTGAGAGCCAGTTGATTCTCAGTTAAGGAAGCCTTCATCTAATACATCACGCTGCCTCTCCTTTATTAATTAAATAATCGATTGAAATTTAGCCCTAGTGAGAATTTAAAACAAATTTAGTTTCATTTTGCATTTTAATATCTGCATTTTAGAGTTGACTAAATACCTCAAAACTTACTGTTCTTTTTTCAGCTATAAGGAATTTTTCTCAATCAGCTTTTTGTCACATAAATAGGTTTTACAGAAAGCGACACTTGTTGTTCGGAGTGAAGTGGACAGATGTGTAGATGACATAATGAAGGAAAAGAATATCAGCCCTGAGAAGGATGCCAGGTATGCTGTTTTCATAGTAATCTTTTTTATTAAGCACCCACATCCTGTGAATTTTAGAGATCACGCACAGTTGTAAAACATTGGACAGGAAGGGGTTGTGGGGATCACCTCAGCCTACCCTTGCACATCAGTAGATGAGGAATTGAGGTCCAGAGAGGTGAGCGATGGGAGCAGAACCAAAACCTGTATCTTTTCATTCCTAGTCCAGTGCTATTGCCAATTTAACATCTGCCTTCTTTAAGATAACTTGCCATTACTTTCCCAAAGCTAAATAACTTCAGCTATTATATATATCCTACTTGTTTTTCAAAATTCAGTTCCTCTTTCCTCCAGGAAGGTTGTCCTGGCTCCTCCAGGTTGAGTTAGGTGCCCAAGCTCTGTCCTCTCTCAGAGCTCTCTGTCCTAACATAACTCATTGTACTGTTATCATCAGTTAGCTCTTGTTCTTCCCCTAGTGAATTCTAAATTCTAAATTCCATAAGGGAAAGAGTTGGCTTATTCCATATTTGTATTTCCAGTACCAGTACATTGACTTAGTATTTAGTGATATTTTTTTCTTTATTCAGCATTTTCTGTGTAAATACAGTGGAAGGAACAGTTTATTTTGGCTGGAACAGGGAAGGGTACAGGAGAGAACTGTGAGGATAGTTCCACAGAAGAGGTGACATTTGAGCTGGACCTTGTCGAGTGGGTAGGGGAAGACATGCCACGCAGAGGAAGAGTGCCAACAAGACACAAAGTGCTTGGATACCTGGGGATGATGGAGAGTCCTTTGTACCTGGGGCACTGAGTTTATGCAGAGCAGAGGTCAGAGATGAGAGTGGAGTGCCTCACTGGGGGTATGCTGCAGGTCTTGCGTGCCCCACTGAGGGTTATAGGTGCCCTTTGGGTTTTTTGTTTTTGTTTTAGCAAACAAGCTACATTATCAGATACATATTTTGAAGAAAATGGAGGATGGAGGGTAAATTTGCAGATGTGGAAGTCTAGTAGAAGGAATAAAGACACACAGGAAACATTCAGGCACGAGATTACAAAGCCATAAATACATCAGGAATATTAAATATATGATGATTGCTTTGAGGGTCATTTCGGAGACTTGGGAGACTTTTGATGTATCACTGACGGGGAGAGGAAGCCTGGAACTCGGAGGGCTCTGGTTTGTGATTAGTGAAGTCAGCGATAGGCTGGGAGACTACCTTAAATGCGTTTTCTCAGGGAAGACAAGCTGTCGTACTGGGGAGACCTGAGATAACCTGTCCTGGAGCTGTTTGTTATGTAGGTACCTGAAAAATTAAGTCCGTTGGTGATACCTGGCAATAAAGATTTGGGAATGTATGAGATTTCCCAGAGAGAACTTGAAAAGAAGAGGACAAATCCTTGCAATTGCAAAGTTTACCGTTCCTACAATGTCTTGTCCTCTTTCTAGGCCCTGTTTACATATCATATCCTATGTGATACTTTACATTTTGTCTTTAAGGAGGCTGTTGTTGCCTATGGTATTAAACTGAAATCCAAGAAATGGTTTCTAAATACTCATATGAGCCACAAGCTATGGAAGGCATTATTTTATTGTGCTAAGAAGATATTTTTTAAAAATAATAATTTTATCATTTTTAGTTTTAAAATCTGCATGAGGGCATGCTTACTGCAGATATCCGGTTATAAACAGCTGTATTTGGATGTAGAAAGTGTGAGGAAAAGGCCATATGATTCTGATAACCTGCAACATGAAAAGCTACTTCTCAAGGTAAGTTTTATTTTCTGCATTTGGAGTTATTGAACACTGGAAAAATAAATCAGACTTCAGCTGACAAGGTCTCTGTGCAAATTCTCAAGGTTTATATAGCCATCCAGTTTTTTTGCCCGTTGGAAAATTTTATGATGTTGGTGAAAGACTCTTAGTTAACTATTTTTATAATTTTCTGATAAGCATCATCCAGATATATTAAATACATTTTATTTTAATGCTTTTAATTCTGAAATAGGTTATAAACATATAAAGGGAGGTCTGTTAGTAATAAAAGAAGGGACCAGATAAAACCCAAACTAATTATTAGATTTAGCTTCAGGGCCAGAGGCCTGACCCTGTTTTAAAGCAAGGTCACAAGTCTTCACCTTTCATTTTAGGTATCAGGACACATTTTTTTTTAGCAGTCTTTTTCTCAGCAATGCCTGAAATGGTAGTGAAATGGGAAAAAATGCAGATATTTCTGTTTTGCAAATTTCAAAAAACATTCTTAGCATCTTTTGTTAAGTCTGTTTTGCTTGATGACTTGTGGTGTCAAATTTAGAAAATGATTAAATTTTTTAAACCTTACTTCACATTGCTTAGTTTGTTACTGTCTAATATCTGATAGCTGTCTTATGTTATCTTATAGCCGACTGATTTTCGATCTTGGTCTTAAGGAATATATTTACTTAAAACCTTAAGTCACATCATTTTTTTTTCTTCTCAAACTGAAAATTTGTAAAATAATGATCATATGGGTTGAAATACTTATCAGTATTATTTCGTCATGCTCCCCTCCCTGAGACCTATTTTCCTGCTCTGATTAGGAACTAATCACTCACTCTTAGAATAGAGCCTGCTTAAGTCTGTAGTGTCCGTGGCAAGGGCCAAGTACATGACACTATTCTTGGGGGAGCAATTTACCAGTTCCGGTGTCTATTTATACGTACTACTTAGAAAATAAAGCCACCGCATTATTTTAGATTTCTTTGTATTTGTTACCATTTGAAAATTTATGTATTTCAGTCTTTTAAATTGGAGTAAGTATAATATTTTTTTTTAGGATAATTGAAAAGTTCTCTAAACAGTGTTTGTTGAACCTGTGATTTGTCTACAAAAGTTGTTTAACTGAAAGCATTCAACTTACTAGTCATATCAGCTATGAGAAGGAAAATGTCTTTGTAAATTAGGGACGTCACTATTATTTGTAATATGGAAGCATGTTTGTACAGCTTTGGGATCTTCTGATGCCCACGGAAAAGCTGAAGGCTAGAGTCTCCAAGCAGTGGGCTGACATTGGTTTCCAGGGGGATGATCCCAAAACAGACTTCCGCGGCATGGGCATACTTGGACTAATCAACCTTGTGTAAGTAAAAATAAACCTTCCGCTCTAAACAAAATCACATGGAACCCCCAATCTAGTTTCATACTATTTCTGAATTTTAATAGCTGCAATGCTAAAGGTATTTATTAAATTTACGATATAATGGCATAGGAGATATACTTGTGTGTGCATGTGTGTGTGGTTTCTTTACCTTTCTTCTTCCTTTCTCTTCCTGGCCTCCCTCCTGATACTCTTCAGGAGTTACTTACACTCCTTTCTTACTCTTTTTATCCTCTTACCTCTTTTCTCTTGACTCTCTGATTCCATTTTGGGAAATGTAACCAGATAAGATGATAATGAAGTCCCTTCATTCTTATTCTTTGCCATATGTGGCAAGTGACCTAAATCCCTGAGTTTTCAAAGGTTATATGGACTCTTTCCTTTTTCTTATTCTTGAGCATGTGTATGAAAATATGTAACTAAAATCAGAATTGATAGCAATTCTGTTCTACTTTCTGTTCTAGAAAGTAAATGAGAAGATTCCTTTCCTTCTATAAGGATAATTAAATGAATATATTCTAGCATTTGGGTCTATCCTTGCATTGTTTTATAGACTATAAAATACCTAGATTGGGAAACCTAACCATTAAAAAAGTTTGGATAGCTACTATGAAAAAAATTGGTCATGAAATTGAGCTAAATTATGGTAATATTGAAGAAAAATATATCAAGGTCAATATGGATAAGGCTATTTTGGGGGAAAATAGAAGACACAGAGGGTTTCAATATGTATATTTTCCAGTTACCAAAGTATTTAATTTTCTGTATTACCTAAATTCGATGAGTATGAAAGTACCTATAAGTCTTCTTCTCAGAGATAAGCAAAACACAGTAGTCTTAAAAATAATAATAATTACAAAAATGCAATTGCTAGTTTAACGCTTTGGAATTTCTATTTGGAATTTACGTAGAATAAATGTACTCTGTCTCCACTTGGAAAAATTATTAAATATTTTAAAATTTATTATTTTTTAGAACACATGAATTTTCTGTTTTTATTCTTTAAAGACCATCTTTCTTCTTGGTACTAGTAAGCTATATAAATATGTGAACCGACTCACCCTCAGATATACACTATTCTGGTGTTTTCCTTAACTTTTTCTGAGTAACCTTGCTTCTGACTCTTTTCCTCAGAAATCAAGATTTTTCAGCATTTCCAAGAAGAGAACTTAATTAAGCTTAAAATTTAAATAATTTAATAGGATTGGATTGAAGATGGTAGAAAGGAATTCTAATAGACCTTTAAATGATTTACAGGTATTTTTACTCTATTTAGATTAGGATCTACTAATTTGAAAAATGACCAAGATTCACATATATGTATTAATAATTATTTGATTGCCATTGATGTACTAGAAATGATTAAAAACAAAATTAGCTCTAATTCCTCTACAGTCATGTTTATTGTCCTGTGTATGGACCTAGGACACTTCAGGATCAAAATAAACATACAGTCAGGAAGTAAGCAAGCTGTTCTGTACCCTCATGTAATTAAAAAGACTTTCTTGGCCTTCGTCATGTAATCTCTTGAGATGTTTTGTTGCTTTGAAGGATAGCTGGTGGTTTGATAGATAATGATGTTTTAGGTAAATGAATACTGAAGCAGGTGTAGACAGAGAGAGGATATTGTACAGGGGAAGAATTCAGAGACTAAACAAATCTACATAGATAAGGAAACAGAAGTCGAAAAGTAGAAGAATGTACAAGTTAAGTCCAAAAATGTATGTAGGAAGGGAGGGAGGAAGAAAGGAAAGGAGGAAGGGAGTGAGGGAGGAACGGAGGGACGGAGGGAGGGAGGGAGGGAGGAAGGAAAGGAGAAACTCAGTGCAGTATATAATAAGAAATAGTTTTCCTTATTTGCATAGAAGTTAATATATTTCTTAGGTACTGTTAAGATGGGGACTGACTAAATAAGTTCAGCAAAGAAATTAAAAGTTGCTCCATGTAACAGATTGAATATTTTGAGAGTAGCTGAATTATTGAAAAACTAATGTAATACCCAATTGTATTAGGAGTATTATGTTAAAAATGAAATATAAATGTAAATACTAAGGGCATTTTAGAGCCAACAGAGGGATAAAGTAGATAAATTAGAGTATTTTAGGAAAGCATTGTACTAAAACAAGATTTTTTCCTGTATTGGGATTTACAGATCTCTTTTGAGAATCTGATGAAAGCTTTGTGTATTTTCTCCCCAGAAAATGTACACATAGAATAATTTTTGCATAATTTAAGGTGCTTCGTGGGTCCCCTTTCATTCATGGATGATATTTCATTCATAGACTTCTAAGTTAACAACCCCTGTTTTATGAGTTGAAAATCAGAGCCAGTGAAGGAAAATGGAAGAAAAATGAATCTACAGAAGAAAAAATAGAGATGAAGATTTGGTTAGAAATGTGCATGTTTTTGAAAATTTCAGTGATTATGCCTTCTAAAATTTAAATGAACCATGCAAATCCATTTTTATTCTATTTCTTATCCTCACATAAACATCGAGCCATATGTATATGAACTGGTGCATTATAAGGTGATCCAAAGGTTGAACAGATCGGATCCCTTTGAGAACTTAAGAGAGGTCGCATGAGTACAAGCCAACGGAATGTATGAGCCTGCAAAGAGATAGCTTTAGCAGACCTCTTTGTTTTGTGGCCAGTGTTTTAGTTATATCACTGATCAAGAGGGTTTTTTCAATGTAGAAGGAAGGCTATTGACTTTCTTCTGATTGCCCTGAAAATGACATTAAACGATACAGACTTGAGTTGCAATAGAAGGAATAAGCTTAGTTGAAAGGAAAAGTGCCCCAACGGGTACACATTGACGATTTTATAGGAATTTAGAACAAATAAACAGAAGAACTCTATTTTGTTCGTTTGTTTGCTTTTTGTTTAAGGTGGGTAGAAAGTCTCTTGTTAAATCATTTATTTGTTAAAATACTTTAAGTCTTACTAAGGGTTCATACTAGATAGGCGTGATAGCTCAGAATTAAATTTTGATCAGAAGCATTTCTGAGTAATGAGTAACTGAAATGATTTGAGATGAAGATCAGGATTTTTGTACCAGGCCTATCATTTTGACAGCTTTTTAAATTGCTTCTGGATCTCTTCAATTTGAATGACATATGTTAATTCAATTATTTTTCTTAAACTTTTAAAGATATTTCAGTGAAAATTATACCAGTGAAGCTCATCAGATTCTTTCCCGTTCAAATCATCCAAAACTAGGGTAAGCTGGATGTATTAAAGAAACTAATTTGAGTTGAATTTAAGTCGATTAGATGATCTGAATTTGAAAGTATTTGAAGGTATTTTTAAATGAAATTATTTTAATTAATAAGAACATAAAGGATATTGAATGTTATATTATTTTTAAAGCTAATCGTGATCATCAACCAATTTTGTATTAAAGCTAATTGTGATCATAAACCAATTTTGTATGTCAGTATTTATCACGAGTTATAATTTATCTATAAAATGGAGGTACGGACCTTTATAAAAATTTTTGAGATTTGAAAATAGGAATAGGAAATAGCTTTGGAATAGAAATGGGAAATTGAGAAATAGCTTTGAAAATCGTGAAGTGAAATGCAAAATGAGGTAATAATGTTAGGTTTGTCATTATTATTTTATTTTTATATTCCAATGATACCTATCTTTTAAAGAACGTTATAACAATATTACATTATAAAAATAAATACCCTCGTAACGGAAGAGAAAATGTCAAATTAGCCAATATATTTTAGAAGTCACTGAGAACATATGTAGTACTCCTTTTAATTTTTTAAAGGATTTTGGATTTAGACATTCATGTGAGCAGAGTTTTATTTTTATTTCTTAGATTTTATTTCTTAGATTATATCCAGAAAATCAGATAGCCTCTAAAGAACATTTTTTTAAAAATCTATTCCGGTTTATTTTTCTTAATATGTAGAGCGGATTATAAAATCAATATTGTGTTAGAAGTGGATCAAAGTAACTTTTTTCCAATTCTTTTCATAATTTTAAATTTATTTTATGAGCTGTTTGGCTAGCTGGTATAACTGGTAATGTTTCTGACATAGGTATTCTTATGCAATAGTTGGAATCAATCTGACAGAGATGGCTTATAGCTTGCTGAAGAGTGAGGCTTTAAAGCTTCATCTCTACAACTTTGTTCCCGGTATCCCAACAATGGAACACTTTCACCAGTTCTACTGTGAGTATTAAAAGGAGTTAAAACTGGATATTTTTAAGAGATTTTTTTAAATCATTAGGAAGGTGTATTATATGATACCTCTATCACGCATGTGACTTATGCTTGTCGCGTTATTGTTTAGGATCTTTGGGAAAATGGAAAATAATGGAAGATGGGTTCCCAAGAGTTTTTCGTACTTCATTTTCTGTATTTGCTGATTAAAAAGATTCGATGACATTGATGCAAATTTAGTAGCCCTGCATGCCGTTTTTCTATAGGTATCCATTTTCCATTCAACTATGAAATGAATTTTCTCTCTTGAATACTGGTAAGTGAATGCTGTTGAGTCAAAGATAGACCATTTGGAGATTATTCTGTTACTCTTGTAAGGAAATTTGATTTAGAAGAACTCTGTACCCCTCCTTTAGTTCAAGGCCAGGTTTTCTTGTGTTGGGTTGGGGCTACTTGATAACTGTTCTGGTCATTGTCACCACCATTAACTTTGTTATTCCATTAACTTTTCTTGTGATGGTATTCAAACACTGAAGTTTTAATTGGATGAACCCATTTTCTGAGGCTACTGCTCAGGAGCAAAGAATTCTGATCTAGCTTAGCTTTTATACTCTACTTCTCTTAATCTTTTTCTGTCTTTTGAATGTCAGTTGCCTGTTGGCAGGATACAGGAAACTACTTAGATAATAAATGGCCAAATCATAACTTCTTCAACTCCATGGTCGAAGGTGTCATCCAGGTCTCTTTTTCCCAAACCGTACCGTTTTTACTTAATCCTTAATTCCAAGTTTGTCTACTTCCCAAATTTCTCTTGTGTTGGTCTAATTTTTCCCATCCCCCTTATATCTGCCCGACCTCAGGCCCTTGTTACTAGGTCACTGTAACCGGCCTTTCACCAGTCTTTCTATGATGACCTTCCACTTCTCCGCATTGAAGATATAGTTATTTAAAATGAAAATCTAGTCATTCTACTCCACTGCCTAAAATTCTCCAAAAGCTCCCGTGACAAGGCCCCATGTAATCCATACCTTGAAAACCCCTCCAGACTCATCTTTTGCCGCACACCAACTCCCCACAGTCTAAAATTTAGGCTCACTGGTCTTTTAGTTGCACAAATATATCATGGTCTCTTACTATTCTAGATCTTCCATCTAGCTGGGAACACCATTCCCGCTCCCTCCGTTCTTTTCCAGGTGACACCTACTCATCTTTCAAATCTCGGTTTAGATGTGACCTTCTCTGAGAAGTCTTATCAGAGGCTTTGTTCCTTCAGTTATCCATTTTTCCCTCTATTATTCATCTTTCCTTCTCTGTCGTAGTTTTCCTGTCATACTACAAATCTGCTCTCTCTCTCCCATTCATTCATTCCCTTGCTCTATGGCAGATACTGTCGTAGGCACTGGAGATACAGCAGAGAATAAGGCAAAGTCTCTGCGTTTGGGGAGATTTTATTTTCAAAAACAAAACTTTCCTTTAGTGTGGTGTCCATCTCCAGATGCCACTTGATTTACCATCTGCAATCCTTCAACAGAAAACTTTTGAAATAAGTGCTGTTTCCATTATTTCCTCACCTTCAATTTTTTTCTAACTTGTTTCTCTCCCCACTGCTCTGCTGAAACTGGATTTTTCAAAGATGCAGTCTCTTTGTTGCCTAATCCACTTGTCATGTTTTTTTCTTCATATTACTTCATCCTTTAACAGCATTCGGTGTAAATGGCCATGCCTTTCTTCTTGAAACATTATCTGGGTTTTCCTGATGCCACACTCTCTGGCTCTTCTCCTCCCCCACTGGCGTTTCCATAAACTTTATTGCTGACTCCCCATCTACCACCTTACTGAATGTGGGAGCCCCTCTGAGCCCAGCGCTGGGCCCACTTCTCTCTAGCCTTCATTCTCTCCCTGAGTCACCTGATCCCATTTCCTGTTTCATATACCATCTGTGTACTAACGATACCAAAATATATGTCTTCAGCCCACCCTCCCTCGGTAGCTCCGGCATTTGTACGTCTAGACTTCATTTTTTATTGGATAAGGATAACAGATCTTATGGGGATGGTCACACAAAGCAGAGGTCCACGTGACATGTTTTCAGATGGAGGGACAGGTTTTCCACGTCCCCAGGACTGCCGCTGATTCTACCTGGGTAGGCTGAAGATCCTGGCAGGTGTGAGATGCTTTTCCATTATCATTCCAAAGTTGTCATTGATGTTTTGCGTAGACACCTGTCCAGCCCTTCCTGACTTTATTGGAGGCTGGCTTCTCCTGGATCTAAACGACGAAACTGGGTCAGAATAGCCCCAGCAGATTCTCCCTCAGAGACTGACTGTGTCTGTTTACTGTGAGCTGACAAGAGCCCCTTGCCCTCAACCTGCCTTAGCTCAGACTCAGCCAGTTTCCTTTTTTAGGTGTTAGGCATTTTGAACAGGTTTTCATCTAAATCTTCATCTTCCTCCTCCCTATTCTTCAGTTCTTTTCTCTCATTTTATTGCTGGGAAACCATTCCCTCTCCCCCACCCCACCCAACTAGTCTTGTTCTATTTCCTCTCCTAAATCTCTCATTGACCCTTAGCATAGGGCCCAAGCTCCTGGGACTTTGCTAACTTCCGCTGATATTTGTTTTCTTTATAAATTATGCTTATTTCATGCTGCCCCTTGAACATAAAACAAATATAAAAAGAAACAGCCAACTGCTTCCCAAATTAAGCAGTTTGCCACATTTAAGTAAATACGGGAGTGTGATGAGCAGGAAAGCAAAATCACCTCTGGCCTGGGCTGTTCCCCTAAAGACGGCCACTTGAGCATCTTCGGCTGCTGTCGCCCCGTGTCCTCAACACCAACGTCTTTTTAGCTCCTGTGCAGGAAAAGCGTCAGAGTAACAGCTGAGGTGACAAACGTCTTTATACCTTGAGTCCAAGGAGGGTTCAGAAGTGGTTTTAAATTCACTTTTTTTGGTTATAAATATAGCTATTTTAATGTTTATTTTCATTAAATACTTTTAACACTTTGAGAGTTCATTTGGCTACTGTAATAAAGATACTGAAAAATAAAAATGTTAAGTCTATTTAGTGTTTTATATGTTATTTCAAAAAAAAAACAAAAGTGTTGAGAGTTCACTGAGAAAAGTAGAAATTTATAAATCAAATAAAAAACAACTTTTCTGTAATTTATCCTTGTCCAGCACTTTCTTGTTAGTTCCATTTTTTTGTTTCAGGGGTCTCTGGGGATAACTTTTTTCCCTTAGTTTCAAGGTATCTTTTGACAGTGTTATATCTCTTAAGTTAAGGGATTTTATTGATTTTTGAGATGAAAATGTACACTAAATATTTTATTAAAATTGCTGTTTATTTCGAACATACAAAAATATTTCTTATAAATTTCCTCAGGTTTCTCAGAGTTTAAGATGATCTCTGATTACTGCATCCTAATATGGAATTTAAAGGATGGTTATATGCTTTTAAAATGAGATGGTTTAGGTGTGATATCACTGTTGAACACTATATTTATATTTTATTTTTCTTTAACTGCAGGTTACCTTGTCTATGAGTTTGACAAGTTTTGGTTTGAAGAAAAGCCAGAAAGCATTATGTATTTCAACATATATAGAGAGAAGTTTCATGAAAAGATTAAAGGACTCTTACTGGATTGTAATGTATCACTTACTTTAAACATGTGAATCAAGCCTAGCATCTTCTATTTCTACCACATTTTGCACACACAACAGAATTTATATGTTGTAATAGAAATTATCTGATCAATTACACTGCTTATATATACTTTCCTACAGAAATATTTCAGAAATTCTATTTAAGAAAGCTAGTGGACAATCAGTGTATGTTTACAGTCGTCTGTACACTGTCCTCCAAAGGCACCGTGACTTTCCAAAGAGCCCTCGGGAGAGTCGTGTGGACTCCAGTTTGGAACTTGGGATTTAGCCCGTTTAGTATAAAAGTACAAATCAGGAATTTGCATTAAATTGGTTGATTAAAATGCGTAAAAATCAATTTTCACTTTTATGTGTTGTAACTATCAAGTTGGTATCTTTGCGAAGCTCTTAAGTATTTTTGTTTTTGAGTTTAGAACCAATCGCTCTTTATTTTCTTTCTCTTGTTTTATGCGTAAGTTAATTAACAGGGAGAGTAGTTCTTTGTGAAGGTCTTTGCGTCTCGGTCACACTTCAGTGTTGCTTCATTAGCAGCAGTGAGAGCATAGGTGTGTCACAGGTGTGTCACAGACGAGAGAATAATGGCCTTGTGGATTTCTCCGATTATTTAGCATAATAGATAATAAGAGCACGACAGTATAGGTGACTAGCTTTTTTTGTTATTTTAAAGCTTAAGGACGTTTTCTTATTTTCAACCTTTGCTTTCTGTCACTTATAGGAAAGAACCTTAGTTAGTGCTTGGTGTGAGAGCTTTTTATGGGGCTTCTCTACCTGCATGTGTTTATGGAAAGAGATATATTTGCTAAGAAGATCTAGATTGTATTCAAAAGACAGTTGTTTCAATAAAGCTGTCTGTGAACTCAAGCAAGAGGAAAACGTAAAGCTTTTTTAAAATCTCCATTAAACATTGCTGGTTTATTTTACTTAACATTAACTCTCGCCTCCCTGGTGTTTCCGGATGGTGATGTGTACGTATTCTCTGAGCTAACAATCTGTGGGATGCTGAAGCAGCCTGAGGGTAATGATTGTGCATTTTGTATGATTTTATTCTCCCAAGGTTTCAGGAAGGCAGCAAGTATATCAAGGATTATATAGTGATGAGAGAGTCCAATGGGAACAATTTCTTCTTTGTGTGTTTTAGACATTTGTACTCATGGCAGAATTAAGAAAGTTTGAAGATAGGTTCATCTGATTACTAAGTTCTCTCTAAATCCCATGGAAACCAACCTGTTAAAGACATAATTTAATCTAAAACATGAAGATAGCTGGTACATCTTTTAACATGGTGTGTATCAGGTGTTTAGGACTAGCTCTTATGTGATGTATCAAGACCTGAGACTTTGAAGTATTTGTTCATTTTTGTTGACAAAGCCTCTCTTCATACTTGCAAAGAAAAGAGTGGTAAAAAATATCTGGAAAATAACAGATGCAGTGTTGATACATGAAAAGCACCTGCATTAAAATTATGATTTTCTCAATAAGATAAAACTATTTTTAAAATTGGGTTCATTTTATTACAATAGTGGCAGTTTAGCTATCCAGTATTATAGGAATTTAGAAATTGGTTTCTTGCAGGGGAGTTCTCAACCTTGGGAGTATCTTAGCCTCATTTTTAAAAGTATTTTTAATGCTTTATTATCCAGCTGGAGTTCTATGAGAAGTAGCAAAATCCTGATAAAGATCAAGTGTTAACTATTAAAGTTCATTTTATCAGGGTGTTTACTATTACATGGATAATAATTCTGTTAGTCTTTTCATTTTTGTGCAGAAAATACTCATCTTTATATTTTAATCTTTCAACAGCTGAGATATTGAACTAATTGAAACTTCTGTCAGTATGCTTAATAAAACAATGACTCAAGTATGGAAGGGGACAGTTTTTAAATA
>CM053512.1:10473407-10501300 GCA_028627145.1 Eidolon dupreanum
CACCGGCAGACGCACGGCACTGGCAGGGCCGTGGAGGGAGATTTTGCCAGCTTAGGGACATGAACCTGGAAAAGATTACATGTTAAGCAGAAATAAGATCCTGTGGAAATATTTAACGCTTGGTAACGTTTGCGTCACGAAGGACGTCATCCACCTTCCATGTACTCTTTTCTCCCTTTGATCCTTCAGCTTCCCACGTTCCTCGGAGGATACAGCGCATTGTCTCTGCTGAGCGCTGCCTGAAGCAGATGCTTCTGCCAAGCTCTTTATTTCAGTTACCCTTGAATTCAAAGCTCTGCCCTGCTTTTCTGCTCCAATTGTCTGGAGCGTTATAGAGGAACGTATCCTTTCAGTTTTGGCTGAAGAAGTAAAACTTTACTGAGGATATATATTGAATGGGGGCCTCAAAATTCAGTCACAGGGAATGGTCTTTAGCTCAACATCACCCCCTAGTGGAGATACAATAGAATAGCTATTAATTAGGATCTGTAGGACAGGTCTAAATGGAGGCTTTGCATCAGGTGGACTCTGGCAAACACAAATGATTATTAAAAATACCATTACACAATACATCCTCCACTTGGAAAGTCTTCAGTGAGGGTGGAGCAATTCATTATACTTAATAACCTCATTCCATTACATGTTATTCTCTCATTGTTGCCATAGTGATGGCATTTAAGAACTAAAGAAACATAAAACAGGAGCCATATATAAAAAGATCTCATGAAAACTATACACTATTGTAGAACAAAATGCACCAAAGTTAGAAGACAAATCCAAAAAGAAATCCAAAGGACCAGTAAACATTTCAAAACCTGTTCAACCTACCTACTATGAGAGAAATTCAAATTAAAATGAAACATCATCTTTCACTTATCAGATTAGTAAACATTAAAAGAGCGTTAACTATACATGTCGGGGAAGGTGTGTAAGAAGAAAGCACCAGCTGTTGGCAGGAGTGAGAACTAGCAGCCCAGATGTGATTGAACAAGGCAGATGTTTATAATGATCCAAGATTTGGGGATTATAGATTGGC
Source organism: Eidolon dupreanum (assembly GCA_028627145.1). Classification (NCBI taxonomy): domain Eukaryota; kingdom Metazoa; phylum Chordata; class Mammalia; order Chiroptera; family Pteropodidae; genus Eidolon; species Eidolon dupreanum. The sequence continues at coordinate 10,474,444 of CM053512.1, forward strand.
CACCACAGATCGGGGGAAATGGAGTTGAGATGAGTGAAGTTTAAGGGGCATTAGTGGAGAAAATGGAGTTAAGATTAATGGAGGACCAGAAGTGCCAAGGGCAAGTGTCGTGGCAGTTACAGGGCTGGAACATGACGAGGCTGGAGGGGGGAGGGACGGATGGCACATAAGCCTTCTCGTTGCCCCTGGCCACTGTGTGGCACTTCCATATAGCTTATCCCCCTCCTGCTCCCAACCAGATGTGAAGTCATGCTGGATGGATGGCGTGGCTGGATCTGTGGTTTTTCGAGCACACTCACTTCCCTAGCATCCAGGCTCCAAATGGTTTCTTCCTTTTCCCCAGCTGTAGCTTTCTCTTTTAAGTTTTCCTATCTGGAAGCTCCACCGAGGCTGATGGCCAGTGCTCTGGGGCTGGAAGCTCCTGGGGACGCCAGTTCAAGGTTCTCGGATAGAGACATCGAGCCTGCCGACTGTGGCAGTGCAATGATTAGTAGCACGGGGAATGAATCCTCGCAGAGCTAGATCAGAAGTGACCAGAGAAGAAGGAAGTAAATCACAGTAAGTTGAAATCAAAGAAAATGATCATAGAGATACGAACAAGACATAACCCAACCATTAAAGACTAGACAGGAACTCGAATTTTTTTTTTTCCTCCAGGAAATGCTCTTTGAAATGCACTGACTGCTTCTGGAGGCTGAAGACGAATGAGCTGACAAGCCTATTTGTCTCATGGCCTAAGCTGGAAATCATTGGAGGCTCAGGGCTCCTTCATATGATGCCTTTAGATGCAAATGCAGAGTAAAACTTGCCATTATAGAGTATATGGCTCTGTGATGTTCACATTATGGTGTGCTTTTACAAATAAGGACAATATTACAATGACATCAATAGAGACATTTGTTTTCAGAGTTAGAGTCTCTTTCTCTACAATGGAAATTCTGGCTCCACTGTTTTATGGAGGGCTATACATTTAAATACATGCTTATTCCCCTCCTAAACCCATCTCTGATTTTTGCGAGGTTGAGGTATCAGATTTTACAGATTTCTTGAGGCATCTTTCAAGTGACTTTAAATAAAGATAGAAACTCATGATAGAATAACATGTAACAATTTTAGAATCAAATCAAATAAATGACTATTCAATTAAATACATTACCAAATGGTATTATAGTGCACTAAGAAGGATGAAACAGAGGGATTTTCACCCTTTAATCACTTATGTAGGATAAGTCAAATAATTGGATAACTGATAAAAATTCCCTTCTTTGTTTTAAATACACATCACTACATACCGTATTTGTCTCAAAATACTCATCTATAAAAATGTTTACTTAGTCAAAATGGTTGCCTAATATAATTTCTCCTGCAAAATTTCAAAATAATAATGCTATTGCCTTAGGCAGGAATTCAAGCACCGAGATAAAAGCCATATCTGAATATCTGATGTATTTTATTTGTTCACATTTATCCTATTTGAGGTTAACACTACTTCATTTGACAGTTTAAAAATCATTCTGCAAACAAAATAAAAAATGGCAGCAACAGCTAAAAAAGGGACACAATGTATAATAAAATAAAGCATCAAAAGGAATATTCTGAAGAAGCAAAAAAAATGTGACTGTGATTATGAATTCGACAACAAGAGGGAAAAACCTCCAACATCTGTAAAAGACGAAATAATAGTAATAATAAAAAAAAGCACGCTCCAAAGTGCAGGTGTGCTAGTTTCCATTTCCACGTCCATTCAAGAAATAGAGCATACGATTATTCTTTTATATAAAGTGACAAGTTCTGCTTTAAAACATTCAGCTACATTATCTTGCAGGGTTTTTTTTTTTTTTCCCGTTTACATTATCTCTACATGGATTTAACCAGAAAGACGGTCATATGTGATACATGGTATAATTTCTTGAATCTATGGAGAGTATGGAAAGGGTAAAGTTTATTTTTTTGCTTTATTTGTAATGAGTAACATGAAGCTGAAAATACAGTATCAGAAGCATCAGTACTTTTATTCTTTCCAAAACAAAAAAAAAATCCTGAGCCCTCCAAGTTATCTTTGTTGCCACTTTCAGAATCTCTGTAACAAAAGACTGTTCATTTTGACTAATTCTGGAAGCTGACATAAATAATCAGAACTGGTTTTTAATGCAAAATTAGTTTATCTTTGTCCGAATTGACCAAATAGAAGTGTCATTCTGGCATCACATAAAAATCATTTACACTTTCATAATAATTTAGAATCTCAAATGTTTTTCCCCTTGAAGGGGAACATCTATTGAACATGATTTTTGAATAGAGGACTTCTATGAAATATATTTCAAATCTTAAAAAATATTTTTAATGCTCCCCAAAGTGGTCTAGGATTTACCCCAGCCGACATTGCCTATTCCATTTAAGAACACTTCATTTTCCTTATAGCTCTGATTTTACTTAAAAAGCCCCAATACACAAATGGCTGCTGCTTTATCTAGCATTAAACAGCACTATTTGTTTTTAAACCATGTACACAGCTCAACGGCAAGATTAAGAAGTTATAATACACACATATCACGGACAGGTTTTATCTCTTTTTGGAATTCACTGCATAAACTGCATTCTGGCAAACCCCCCTTCCCCCCAACGAGAGAGTGTGCTGTACCCATGGCGAGGTGTTTAAATATTTCTCCAACAGTTTTCATTGTATTATATTATGAAAACACTAGGCTTCGAGCCGGGTACTAATAAATATTTAATTTAAAAGAAAGAAAGAGACCCCAACGCAGAAGAACATAAAAAAGACCCTGTCCCGCCCTCTCCCGCCTCCCCAGGGACCGCGCCGGTCAGCCGGACATGGCGGAGATCTCGTAGTCGCTGGCCGAGGCCAGGGCCTTGCCCATCATCCGGACGTTCTTGGCGCTGGTGATCCTGGCCATCATGCTCACGGGCTTGTCAAAGTACTTCACCAGGGCGGGCTCGGTTAGGAGGGAGGCCAGGAACTGCTCGAAGGTGATGGCCCAGTCCCGGTCCAGGCTGGTGCTGCGGGGCAGCGCGGCCGTGCCCTGGCCACTGCGCACCAGGACGGTGTCCTCCCCGACGTCCTCGCAGTGCAGCTTGTCCTCGTCGTGCGAGCCGGCGCTCAGCACCGAGTACGAGGACATGGAGCTGTCGTCCTTGGTGTCGTCGTCGGAGATCAGCATGGAGGAGCAGGCCCCGTTGTCCTCCAGCTTGATGTCCTCCATCTGCCCCCCCAGGGAGTGTTCCTCGCTGTCGCCCGCCGAGCTGGCCGGGTGCGACTCTGCCGGCTCCACCCCGTACGGCTGGCCGGGCCCTTTCTTGGCGAAGAGCACCCCGGGGATGCTCTGGTGGCAGGACGGCCCGCCGCCTCCGCTGCCACACTCCTTGGCAGGCTGGGTGTCGAAGAGCTTGCCCACTTCGCCGATCTCCAGCAGGAGGCTGGTCACCGCGGCCGTGGCGTGGTACAGCTCCTGCTCGTTGGGGTCCTCGCTGAACATGTTATACATGGTCTTACACAGCTCGATGAACTGCCCCTGAAAGGTGATGTGGAGAAACACAGAGAACGTGACCACCTCGTGGGGATCACGGAAGCAGAACCGATGTGGACTGCAAAGCCCTTTCCTATAGGACTATGAAAAGATCCCCCAAAAGTCCTATATGTAAGGTGGGCTGATGGGCTGTTTAAAGTCTCTTTATAGATGGTTCCATTTTTCTAAATTTGAAAAATTCACAACATCCATGAAAGAAGAAAGAACAGAATCATGAGCCTTCACGTACCCATCAACTAGAGTCAAGAGTGCGTGTTATACAGATGCTTCATTAATGCTTTTATCCTTTGTTGAATGACCTTAAATAAATCCCAGGCCTCATCTCATTTAACATCTACTCACTTTAGTATGTATCTTAACCTTTCAAGGTTAGCTCAGATCCCCTCTCCCATGACACATGGATTGGTGACCCAGGACAGAAAAAATGCCTTCCACGCCCCCACCCCAGGTGATTTATCTGTTTTCTGTCAGGAAACTTAGCATTCCTATCCTGTGTTATAATTATGTTGGTTTACCTCCCTCCCTCATTACATTTCAGCTTTTTAAGGAAAAATGTATCAGACATCTTCATAGCTGAGTAGTGATTTTAAAACAGCATGGCTTGTTTTGGGAGTACCTCAGGATATTTTTAATGATTGGGGTGAGATATGTGTACTCTCAAAATTAGATGTTTAGTGATTTACATTTTCTTTGAAGAGATCATTTGCTCACAACCAAGCATATTTTTGATGTACAAAATAGATACAAACGGATATTAACTAAGCACCCCAAGTTACCATGATCTTTGAGAGGCATTTATTCTACATTTATCTATCATGAGAAAACAGAGCTTCAAGGTCTGAAATGAATGACTTGAACTGCCAAGCACTTACCTGGTTCAATTTGGGTAAATCCTTTGCATTCTTTGATTTCGACTTATTTTCTGGAGTCCAGAGTCTCAGATAATTACGGTTTTCTTGAGAATTTGTCCTTTTCCCTAAAACCCAAATGTCAAGAAACAAGTGTTTAAAAATCAAGAAACAAGTGTCCAATCGACAGGAAGCTGAACACATAGAAAAGGAACTCCATACCTCTGTCTGTCTTCAGACTCACGGTAACGAAGCCATCGTCTGCACTGTGTTTGCTTCTGCTGTCCAATCCAACCACTACCAAGAAATATTCAGAAGAAAAAAAGTAGGATGTTATATAATAAACCTATAGAGTTAGTAGCAGACAACAGAGAAACCATTAGGTAGGGTCACCTGATTTAGCAAAAACCAAACCGAAACAAAACCCAACACCCAGCACACTGAGTTAAATCTGAATTTAAGATCAACAACAAATCGCTTTTTAGTATAAGTGTGCCCCCAATAGTGCATGGGACATATTTATGCTAAGCAAATTACTTTTTGCTTATTTGAAACCAAATTTTACTGGGTGTCCCATACTTCATCCGACAACCCTACTTCTAGGTAAAGAAATAACTCCCCGGAATTCTTTGTCACAGGAACAGTTCGTGTACAGTCAGGAAATAAAGAGATGATATCACATCATCTTCATCACTTGAAAAAATGGTGACACTTGCTCCAATGAAAGCTCATTTCTCTCCCTCCCTGTTATAGTGTTTCTCTAACTCTGCATACATGAGACAGGATTTCTGTCAGGCCCCACAAAAGATCAGAAACTCACTTTCTAAAAGGAAATTAAAATCTATGTTGATACAAGAAAACAAATGTTATATGATACAAAATTCCTTTGGATTTATGATCTGGCATTTCAAACATACGACTTTCAGGGAAAGCACTTTTAACTGTTTCTTTTCCTTCTTAAAACAGGACATTACAAGACACATAAGGACTTGGAAAGTGAGGGATGTATAACAGGGTGCCAGCTATGAGGGTGACTTCCAGCGCTTCTTCGATTTGCCAGTTATGTGACCGTGACGGTATTGAGTGTCTAATTAATCTCAGCAGCTTTTAAGACAGAGAGAGACAACGTACTATGTGTCGTTGAGAGATTCCTCTCCTCTCAGTGTTGAAAATAATTTAGAAAAGTAGATATTCAAAAATATTTACAGTAAGCCCACACACTAGATAGCCATTAAACCATGTTTTCAGAGAATGTTTAATGCTGTAGTAACATCCTCACTGGGTTTTAAGTGAAAAAAATAGGATACAAAATAGGCTAGGCAGTTTGATCCCAGTTTTACATATATGTAAATATATTATTATAATTACAAATATGAATAAAAAGGACTGAAAATAGTTCACGATATTATTAGTTATCTTTGTACAATAAGACTTTAAGACATCTGTAGCTTATTTTATACAATATATCTATTTTTTAAGATTTCGACACCAAGCAATAATACTTTTAGAGTTAGAAAAACCTTTTTTTACTTTTTTTTTTTTTTTTTTAGGTGAGGCAACCCTTATTTGACCTGACAGATTGCAAGGCCCTTGTCAGTTTACGATTCCTTATTTTTTAATTTTTTATGCTTATAGCACCTGGTCTTCCTAAGTGGTCTCCCATCCAAGTACCAACCAGGCCCGACCCTGCTTAGCTTCGGAGATCAGACAGGATCGGGCTTGTTCAGGGTAGCATGGCCGTAGACTAGAAAAATCTTTTTTTTAAAAGCATCTTTTAATGATTTTTAAATGTTATTGGCATGTAACCGTTCCTGAAGCATTCTGAAAGAAGTGAATCCTTTTTAGAAATGAGTGTCCACTAAGAAAGACATGGCTAATGTTTTGTAGCTAAAATATGATTGCTAATGATGTTGAGACTACTGTAGAACGTGCTAAGGCACGATGCTAAAAGCCTTCCAACGGTATCTCATTAAGTCCTTAATACACCCAAAATGAAAGCTATCATCTCCATTTTTTCCCCGCAGAAGGAAACGGAGGTCTAGAGACGCAGGCACCTGCCTGAGGTCACCTACATGACAATATCTAGAGCTGGCGGGCTGTCCTACGCTCCGACCTCCCATTCATATTACCGGTAATAGTAAGACTGGGTCTGGCTCACTCCTCTCTACTCACTTAGGTGCTCACACTTTAAAAGCAGGTTTAAACTGTGCTTCTCTAGGGATGGCGAGATGTAAGAGGCACAAGGACCCAGGAGCAACCCACGTGCACTTTCGGACTTGGGTGAGGTCATGGAGCTGCCCTAACGACGAATTAGAAGGTAAAAGCTCCCTGCAGTGGCAAGCTGAGCGACACTGTGATGGACCGAAAGCAGTACGACTCAACACGCACAGATGTGAGCTGGGGTTGGATCCTGTCTGCCCAGACCTAACAGCCACGCAGAGCCAGAGTCAGCAAGCTTGCCCTGTGAAGGGCCGGGGGGTAAAGGTTTTTGGTTTTGCAGGCCCTGCAGTCTGTCTCGACGCCTCGGTCCTACCGCGGTGGCTAAAGGCAGCCACAGATAACATGTAAATGAGTAACAGCTTGGTTGTGTCCCAGTGACACTTTATAGGCACTAAAGTGTAAATTTCATATACGTTTCCCATGTCACAAAATATTTTTAATTTTAAAAAATAATTAAAAAATGTAAACACCATTCTGAGCGCGGAGGCTGTACAAACAGGCGGTGGGCCGGGTCTGGCCCAAGGGCGGGAGTGTGCTGATGCCTGTTATATAAGGCAATGCTTGTCCCGATGGTGGGTGGCAGCATCGTAACAGGATGACCTTCCTGATGAGCCTGACCCTAGCGGGGAGACGGGGGCGGAGCATTAGCTTTGCAGGACATGTGTTTTCTCAGCCAGGGGGACAAACCGTCCTCAGTTCCTTCAGGGCCACATGACCTGCTCCCCAGGAGTCCCACCCAACTTCAAAAATCTGAAAGGTGGCATATCGGGCAACCGCATCCACAGACTCCTTTGACTGACTAGCTTCGGAGGCCGCTTTCCCCAGAAACAGAAGGCTTTGTGGGAGAGAATCGGAGCACCCTGGTGAGCAGCGTCCCTTACCGTGCGTGCACTCCGGGGTGATGTCTTCGAAGAAGTACTGAGTGGCTTCGAAAGCGGAATCTGGCTCATCTTGATCGGAGGATGGCTCTAGGGAGGGGAGGAAAGAGAATTCTCATCCTGGCAGGGCCGAGACGCACAACAGTGTGCTTTACTAAAGAAACGATGCAGGGCAGGATGAGACACTAAAGCTACCGAGGGGAGGCAGGGTCCCGCGGAACGCCCGCCACCCCTAAAATCTTACCGGGAGAGGGGATCCCCTCCGTCTCTAACTCCACCCTCCATTCTAACAACCACACACCAAAGTGTCCCTTTACGGTCTCCTTTTCGTGGAGATGTTCCTAAATCCTGTGATCCTTTATGAACCAAATTTTAGAAAATTATATGCGACACATTCCCAAATCCATAATTTTACCCCATCTCTATCCTATGCCAATCCCTCCTTTTTTTTTTTTTTTAAGTATTTGTTAGATCTATCCCAGCTGGAGGCCACCCTTGTTTAAAACTTAACTCACATCCTTGCCATCTTCCTCACTTGTTTCTGTCCATGGTAGAACTGCTCCCCCCGCCCTGGACCGGGAACCTCACAATTTCCTCCACTCTCCTCTCTCTCTCACCCTGGAATCCCATGTGTTACCAAATGCTAGTTATTCTCTCTCTTGCACAAGCTTGCTCTTTGTTATTATCACAACTCACACTTTAAACAGGTAAAGGATGGGACTCAAGCACATGCTCACTCAGGAACTTATACAGTCATTATTCAGTTCATTCTCAGTGACCAGTGAGTGATTTTGTATATCACAAAGAGGTGAATAGATCTCTCTCTCTCTCTCTCTCTCTCTCTCTCTCTCTCTCTCTCTCTCACACACACACACACACACACACACACACACACACACACACACACACACACACACACTTTCAAGCCAGGTCATGGTTGCAGGTACACAAACTTACCAGGCAAGACATGCATTTTGTACAGGAGTTTGAGTTTCTCTGTGAGGTCCCCATGGCAGGCGGCACCTAGAAGTCACAGAAATACCAATGTGAAATGCATCTTGTGTGCTAGGAACCCCTCTGGGCTTAGCATTTCCCTGAACACTCTGCTTTCCACAAACTGAAACCAGGACACTAGGTGACAGATAGTTGGCTGGGACATATTTAAATTAAGAGCTCTGGACTCAGGATCCCCGGTTCGAAACCCTTTGTATTTACTATGTGACCCTGGAGTCAACCTGGCTCTAACTCAGTCTCCCCTCTATAAGGCATGATGATAAATAGCAGATTCTATCTGTGGTCTTGACATCAGGACCCATGAAATGTGAGAAATGTGTTAATACACATAAAACACTTAGAATCATGCCTGGCACATAATAAACTGTGTATCAGTAAGAAAGATCATGTGAATGAACCTCAACACTCAAAATAACTGTTAAGAGTTCAGAAATAATCTCAAAATATATTTGGGATTGCTTCCAATTACTCATTTTAGAAATCCTTTTCTTGTTGTTGTTGGTTTGGGTTCTCTGTAACGTTTCTTCATTTTAACTTATTCTAACCTGTCTGCTATTATAGCAGCATAACTTCAATCTAAAGAATCCTGTTACTTTTTCCTTTAAAGTCCATATGTATTTCAGGAATCAGAAAACCCTTTAAATATCTATTCTCAGGGCACCTAGCTGAAGATTAATCAGACTTGGAAAAAGAAGAAGAAAGGAATTATAGCATTTGGGTTGGCAGAAACATCAGAGATTATCTTGTCTGACCTCCCACTTAACATAGGAATCTCACACACCCACGGAAGTTAGGAATCTAGCATCTGCTAGAACATTCTCAGAGACACAGAGCTTGTCAAAACCAGAGGCATCTCATTCCACTGATGTATCCTGTAAATACTGAAAATTGTTCTGTAATCTTTGCTTTAGTCTTAGGATCCTTAACCTGCAGACTTGGCTTCATAAAACCCACGAACCCCATAAAACATAAAATTTTGTGTCTATGTGCATGTGTCATTTTTGGAGAGGAAAATGTCCATAGTCCTTATTAGATCTCGAAGAGCCCATCACTCCTGTCCTTTATTCTACCCTTTAAAGGCAAACAGGTCTATTGCCTCCTCAGTACAAGTCCTACACATTCACCATCCTGTCCCCCTCAAGCTTATCTTTTCAAGGTAAATTTATCTCCCTTGGGATACACCTCTCTGAATTTCCCAGCTCATACGACATGGCTTGTACACACACCCTTCCCTATTCTTACCCACATTGCCTTATATGTTAATTTGTCACTCAATATCCTTCTGGACAGAAAGTTCCAGAAGCTGCTTGGCCACTTCAGAGAACTGTTGGACTGTTCTTGACTCTTACACTAATACAGCTTAAGTCTGCATTCAACTTTTTATACTCCTTCACTCAGGAGTTTCAGATTGACTGCAGGGTTAACTGAACCCTAAGATGTCTGCACATACTAATACTAATCCTGAAATAATGACGTTTCTTAACCATTCACTTTGTGTGAAGCCCTATGCTAACTACTTTCCACTCTTCTCACAATAATTCTCTACGAGATGAGCACAATTATTATACTGATATTACAGCTGAGAAAAGTATGTTCAGTCATTTGTCCAAGATCATAAGCTAGTGAGTAGCAGGCCCATGATTTCAACTCAGATTTGTCTGGCCCTAGCTGTCATGCTTGAAACCACTATATGATAGGCAGACACCTAGCTAGTTCTTTTACAATCACTTCTTAAAATTTAGGATGTCTGATTTATCTCTATCAATTTGTCTTTCTGAATCATTTCCTCCTCTCACATATATGTATTTTTTAATTTCTTTTTGTCATATTGTCTCTCTCTCCCAGTTCTGTGTATCCCACACATTTGTATGGCTTTCCCTACCTTTAGTAAATTGCTGACCAAGTCCAATAGAAAGGGATAAATAGTAATCTTAGGGATAATAACCTATTTTGAGCCAGACACTGTTCTAGACACTTTACTTGAATTTCATCTCTTACTCCTGACAACAACACTATTTTGCAAATATGGAAATAATCGCAGAGGTGAAATACCAAGCCCAACGTATTGGAGACGCTCAGTTGAAACTGATTCATTAACCATCACACTTCGGGGGCCGTGTTTGGCCAGTGCTGCAGCCATCGACCTCCATACACGTCCACCTTTCCCATTTGTAATGAGTTATCGGTCTGTCAAACGACCAGCCGCATCGTCACATCTGTGACATGTTTAGAGGCTCCGCCTTTCAGCGACACAGTCGGAAAAGGGAGAGAACAGCTCATCTATGGCTTCTGATGGTAACCTCTCATTGCTAAGTCCATGCAGACCATCCGTTCACTGATTTCTAGAGGGATCTTTCTGGGGCTTGATGTTAAAATTACCGATCCATCTTCATCAGAATTCCTTTTTTAGCTTTTAAAAACTTCGAACAGAATTTCTCTTTTCTGGTCTACTTGTCTGTCTCCAGAACGGTGACTGACCCCCGTGCCTGAGAACAGCTGAGTTGTCACAGTCATCTGGGTGGAGCTTACTTTGCTCAAAATACTGCATTTTAAGAAGCCCAAGTACTCTTTTTCCCTGTTTCCACTATTTTGGACTTCAAGCCTCTCTTTCCTTTCTTGAAGCTTTTGAAAAGTATTTTTCTTGATGGAGTTGACCGAACTTAAATATTTATATTTATTTCCATCACTTTCTACATGTAGAATCTGCCCCTTTTTCCTCGTCCTTATTCTGGTCCAAAGATAATTTTTAAAAAATCTTTCTGACAGACATCAATATGCTAACGAGTTGTTACCTTGGGGACAGAAAAGATTAGGACAAGGCCAAAGGGTCCTGTAGCCTTGTCTGGATTGTCTCACTTTTTTTTTTTTTTAAGCAGAATATACTTATGTATTCCTTGTATAATTAAAAATTAATGCCTCCTTCTTCCTTAAAAAAAAAAAAAAAAAAATCCTGTTTGCTGTTCTCAGCGTAGAGTAGGGAGAAAGGATGCGCTTTCGAGACGGACGGCCCTCGTCAGAATCCGGGCCTGGCACGTGCTAAGCTGGCTGTGACGTCACTTCAGTTCATTAACCCGCGTGTGTTCACTCGCGAAGCATTAACGTCCCAGCAAGTTCCTTAGCTTCTCTGAGCTCCCATCCCTTTAACTGAATAAAAGTAAGCAGGTAGGTAACAAAGCGTACTGGTAACAGCACAAACTGAGCCTCAGGGATGGCTGGGTTCAGACTTCAGCTTTGTAGCTGAGATGCCTCCAGACACATTAAACGCAAGTAAAGCACCAGGGCCGAGCCTGGCACAGGGTAAGCGACATGGAAACGTGGGTTATCACTACAGCGACTACCCCGAGGGGCTGCTGTTTGGATTCAGTGAGCAAGTACAGACTCTAAAGCATCAAAACAGTGCCTGCACTTAGCAAAGGCTAGTTAGTTCCTCCACGTCCCCCCTTTGAAGCATATCCATGAGTACTTTATACAAGTAATTTTTTCTTACATCAGAGAACCTAAACTATACCCCTTTGCCTTTTTAAAAACCATCAGCTTCCTCTGTCTTTAAACGTTCCAGTCATCCATTATTCTTAAAGATTTAGGGCACTTTTTTGGAATCATTGTTGGCTCTATGCCTGACGCCTTCATCTCTCCTTAAGCATGTCACTTTAAAGTACATGGCCCAAGGTCACAGAGTGGCACAATTAAAACAAAAACATTTTTTTCTTTCTTATCACATTCTGGCAGCCTGACAAAATGTCTGCTACATCCACAAGCTCATAGCAGTGGGTCAAGCCCAACTACAATGTAGCATTTTTTTTTTTTTCACAATTATAAATGGAATGTGAGTCCAACAGAATATAGGGCAGGGAACAGATCGGACAGTGTGGCTGACAGGCAGAAATCACACGCTGCTTGTGGGATGTGGATGTGCATTCTTGTGATGGTCCGTCCTTCCTCCGGCAAAATGGAGAGAAAAAAGACTTTCATTTAGACTGCAGAGCTGTTGTGGGTTTTCAGCCCTTCATTAAAAACATCACAAAATGCTTGTATGAAATTTTATTAAATATATCATACATAATATATATATATTATGTATGATTGATATATATATATATTTTTTTTGTCAAAGAAAAGCAATCCACCCAAACATTTCTTTTTCTCCGGTAATGTTATCGTGTCTGTGGTTTCAGTGTTTAAGTTGTCATTTTAGTGTCTTGTGAATTCTCCGATAATGTCTTTTAACTAGTGCTGGAGACTATTTAAGGCGATGACTGAATCGTATAACATATCCATGAACTAAAAACGAATTTTACAGTCAGTTTGCAAACCTTAAACTGTGGCCCTCTGCCCCTGACTGAGCACTGAGCACCTCGGGGTTCCTGCCCGTTCCCCCGCCCAATTCTCTCCCAATTCATGCACTCTCACCGCATCCTTACTTAGCCCGGAGACAAACTCTCGGAAGTTAATCAGAGAGTCTCCGTTTTCATCTAATAACTGGAACAAGCGGGAGGCCAGCACGTCCGAGTGAGCTCCGCAGGCCCAGGGGAAGAGAAGCGCGAACATGCCCTTGAACTGCTCAAAGTCAATGCGATACTGTTCGAGGTAAGGCAGGCTGGGGTCGTGCCGGTCCAGCGCGTTGCTGCTCCCGCCCCAGTAGCAGCTGGTTAGATGTTCTGCCTGAAAAATAACGACAACAAAAAGGGTGACATTGGGGGACCCTATGTCACAGCAGATACCGGGAGGAAAGGGCTGACCCTCAAATTTGGAAAAAGGCTTCTCTGGTCAACCCTTGTGCACCTCCTGGGGCAGTGCTTGGGTGTCAGGGCCCCTCTGTCTTCTTGCTCTGCATATATCTGCTCTTGGCCACCCCCAGCTCCATGGCAACCAGCCCTGTCTGCAGTTGACACTGGCCACGAGAGACTCGGATCAACTACTGGAGCGAGAGAAGAAAAAAGGGTGAACGACTCTGCCCTCCCTTTCCTTCTCCCTTATACATATACTCACAGATGTTCTAAGAAATAATTCCCATAGACACTTTTTTTTTTTAACCTAAAAGAAATAGAGAGTGTACACCTGAAAAGGATCTGTAATTTGAGCCACGTGACCACCTTGTTCTCCAGGTGAGGATGGTAAAGGCCAGGGGTCAAGTGGCCTGCACAGGTCACCCAAGCACTTACGCAAAGCAGATCATGATGAGATTCTGAGTTTCCGATTTCTAGCTTAATGTTCCATAAACCCCCTGCCTCCTGGTCACCAAAATCACATAGGTATCATCATAGCCATATACCGTAGCCATGCTACAAATGTGTGGTCCTCCTATTTTACACATCTGAAACAGCTCTAGAAAAACTACGAGTAGGAGCCACTACGGTAAGAAGAGAGATACGGATCCAGCCAAAAAAGCTGCCTGTTTCTGCCCTTGGAAACAAGGTGGTCTCTTTACTCACGAGGCCATATTGATTCTGGTAGAAACGGATGCTCATTCTAGGAAGACCACAGAGATAAAACACGTAGCAAGGACCGGAAGCACACCCCCCTCTACACACAAGGTTAGCGCTGGACGGCAGGTGAGGAGAGGGGAGGGGTGACGAGGGGGACTGCGTTTTCACTTCACGCCCATGGGACTGAGTGTTTCACCACAGACACGTACACATATGGCAACAGAAAAAAGCACCTTCAGAGCAGTCTGTCTCCCTTGCCTGGAGGTCCTGAAAGGGGGGAGGGAGTTAGTTGAGAGCGTGTAGCTCTCATTCAGAAAGGAGCAAGGAAGACCAATGTCTTTATCATAATGGTTTACGAGGAATTATAGCTAATAATCTAAAAAAGAGAGGATTGGGAGGAGGGAGGAGAGGACTGGGAGTGGGGAGGAGAGGAGAGGGGAGAGGTGGGGAACGCAGCGCACACCAGGTTTTCTGCAGTGCAGCCTTGGGAGGATGAAGGCGGCCTACTGAGATCCACCAGGGCTTGGGGTGCATTCCTGACTGCAGGGTGGAGGCAGTGGTGAGTCAGAGGGAGGGGATGAAGGCTGCGGTCCCAGGCGATGCATGAGTTGAGCTGTTTTCTGAACTATCATGCCCGGCGACCCTCTCTGGTGGCACGTGTTGGTGACACATCCTCGGAAGAGTTCTCCTCCACCTGAGCGATGTCACTGGATAAGGGTTATGCAGAGCATTTCCTCCTGAGGCAGCCCAGTGACTCTGGAGCCGGCCTGCCTGAGTGTGGTGCAGGCACTCTGACGGCGCTCACCACCAGCAGGACAGACAAGCCGTGCAGAGCATCTCCCTGCTCTGCGATGAGACTCCACCGACCACCGTCTGAGGGGTGAGGGGCCCAGAGATTGAAAAAGGGCCAAAGGACTAATTTGGAAAGAAAACTAGGGCAAAGGGGCCCTGGATCAAAAATCAGCCTCAGGGTGGTAGCCTTCCACCTTTTCCTCCAAGTTTTAACCCAAAGCCCAACATAAAGTGCTTTGGGAGAAGACTGCATCTTTACTTTGTATCTGCAGGAAACCCCCAGAAACTGGCTTTTTAAAGAACTAAAAAGTCTGGTAAGGTGGGCGTCTGACATATAGTAATGCTTCCCTAAATGTTTGTTTAAATAAATTAAAGCCAATTAAAGTGTTCAAGAAAGACCATAACTGAAGGTTTTGTCCTGGTTCCATAGTACCAGGGACTCCTTCCCACTGGGGACACCAATAAGGGTTTCAGGTTCTTTCTCGGGGTGCTCAGTAGACACGGGGAACTCGTGTTTGTCAACGCACTCACAGGGCAGGCTTTTTGAGCATAAGACAAAGTTGCTTTCTTGAAGTATATTCTCAGGACACAAATGACACACCTGGGACCTGGAGGTGCACAGACAAGAGTGGCGTGGTGCCCAGGTAAGAAGACATGGCTTCAGCGATCTCTGCATCCGGGACTTGTGCACACCAGCCCTGGCCCTTCTTCTCCTGGTATCTCCCAAAGGTGGCCTCCTCCTTCCAGTGTCATAGCCCTTTTCATGATTAGTTTGTGGTCTTATTGCCTCCAGCTGCCACTTCCCCTTCTATTTAGTTACCCCAAATCCCGGCCCTATCTCCCCACTGCCCTGTGAAGCAGATTTCTTCCAGTCCTCAGCATCCCTTTAAAATCTGATCTCAACTGGATCCTTCTTTTTTGTTGTTTTAACCCAAGTTGGATCCTTATATTTTTCCTTTATGAAATAAAAGAGGGATCCCTTCCTTATGGAGAACCAACTTATCCCAAGCAATTAGCTACAGGGCTTTAGCTGTATGGATAAAACATGAATGAGGTGGCATCCTGTAGAGACTTCACCATTAAATGCTGAATGGGGGCTGGTGGGGGCACTGTTGTCCACTCTGCTTGTCATGCTGCCGGCCTGACAAAGCACATCACCAACCAGCTATGAAACCTCTCTCTGCACCCACATCGGAAACACGCAGAGAGTATACTGTCTAGATCATTGATCACTAATTGATCCATGTATTCAACACACATATCTGGAACACTTATAGGGTACAGACACAGGACTAGGCACCAGTGAAACGAAAATAAATACAACAGGAGTGCCCTCTAGTAGCTGACAGACAAGTGGGAATATTAACAACAACATTCCCAGCTATCACAGTCTCTGATTCTGAGATCTGTTAGTGTTCAGCTCAGATCTTCATGTTTGGGCCTTTCTGGTTCATTCCTATACTATCTCTGCAGCCCTCAGTATAGGTGAGTTTAGTCTTGGCAGTAAAAGACACTACATATTAAGAGGTTACTCAATTAGAGATCATGATAAAATTGGTACCTGCATAAAAAGCATCTTTTAAAATTTGCTTTCTGGCAATTGCCACATTTTTACCTGTGATGCTGATAACACAGTTATGACTAACATATTTTTCCTAGAAGAAAAATTCTACATTGCTTTATTTACTGACATAATATTTCTTATTCAGGATGAAGACTGGTAGGGGGTGAATTATGAAATGGAAATCACAGAAATTTAACCAGTTTGGCTTTTCCTTAGACTTTGAACAGCTTTATTCTTATTCTAGCTATATATTGTTTTTTAAGTGTGCTTTAATATAGCTTAATGCAGGAAATTACAATTTACAAGAATTTCAGGCAGAATTTAAACTTGATTGCCATTATCCTAATGAGTATTATAAAGTAATACCCTATTTTCTGAAGTCCAAAGAAACAGCTAAAATATATAGAGTAGAAGAAAGCTAAAACATCAACATAAATGAGTTATAAGAATGTTTATTTTTCATATTAAGTATTCCATTTTTCTATTCTCAGCTCTATTTTCCCATTTATACATCTTGAGACTCATGCTATCCATTAACAATTTAATAGAAAAATCTGGAACTGAATTATTAAAGTGAACTTTTTATTCCCCTGAATGCACTCAAATTTACATTGAAACTCACCTTGAAAAGAGCATAAAGTTCTTCGAGCTCATCAATGGTAAAGGAAGTTTCTGTCACAATGGTTCGTACCTATAAAAAGAATAAACACAATCAATTTATAAACCTGAAAATGTCACACTGGGAAAGTTCTTGATTTTCTTATAAATTATCTTCCATGTGTCAAGCAGAAATTTATGAGCCGGTAGGAAGGGGACAAAGGATGGAGGATGAGACACGCTATTTCTCAAAGGACTTACCACGTTCCGTTTCGTAGTATCTTCCAGTGTCTGGATCACCTTCAGTCTCTGTTTGAACCTCATCTGCTCGATCAAATCTGCTCGGATAGTTCCAAATTTCTGGAAAGGAGCAATATTGGTATTTCTGAGAAATCTGCTAAAGCACACAGTGTCGTTGTCTGCAGGATTGATGGGGCCACAATCCTGATATACATTAGAAATTTTTTGTCACTTGACAGGTATCCTAGACTATACCTTTAACTACTATATTATCTTGATTTATTTTAAAGCCATTTAAAAACTATAAATAAGTAACAGGAAATTCTTATCCTTCTCGACCACTGGATGGAATTTCAAAGCTAAATCAGTCTTCCTCAAATCAACAATTTATGAGGAAGGAAAGAGGTTAAATAAGGCTACAAGGGCCATTTATGTATGAAAAAAAAAATGCTTTAAAGGAAGGATTTCCTTAACAAGGAGAAAGGAAGTATTTAAAAGATAACTATCAGACTGGGAGGTTGGAAGAAACGTTGGTGCAAGGCTCCTCGCTCATGATTTGGTCCCAGAGCTCTCCGTGTTTGTCTCTGAGAGGCAGGCGTGGTGAGCTAGCTATCTTTTCAAACTCCAAAATGCCCAGCATTGCCTGAATATACGTTGAACAAATTTAAAAAGCCAAATGAGTTCTAACCTGAAGGCAGAGAAAGAATTTGTAAGACATTCTGTCTCTTAATGGTGCAAAAGAAAAACAAAAAAAAACTCTGCTTAAAGCATGAAGCTTAATCCACGGAAGCAATGGCTGCAATGGCTAACGACGTTAAAAGGTTAAAAAAAAATGTTGACAGTATCAAGTGTTGGCAAGGGTATGGTACAAGCAAAACTCGCCTATGCATCTGCTCAAGGTATCAACTGATACAACCATTTTGGAAATCCGTTTGGCAGTATCTTCTAAATCTGAACACACACATACATATATATATACATATATATATACATATACATATATATATATATATATATATATATATATATATATACACCTATGACCCAGAAACTCCTCTCCTAAGTATACACCCAAAACAAAGTATATATATTTTTTACCAACAGACATATACTAGAATATTCATAGTGCCACTATTAGCCAAAAACAAGTAACCAAATGTGCATTAACAGCAGAGAGAATGAATACATGGAGGTGCTGTCACACACGATGCAGCAATGAAAATGAACCATCTGGATAAATTTCCCAATCATAATGCTGAGCAAAATAAAACTGAACTGCAAAAGAACATTTTGTATGATTCCATTTATGTGAAGTTCAAAAACAAGCAAAACTCATCTATGATGTTAAAAGCCAGGAGAATTAGTAACCTTGGTTGGATAAGCAGTGACAGGAAGGGGACATGGAGGGCACTTCCGGGGTGCTGGCACTGAACTGGGTAACAGCTACGTGAGTATGTTAACCACAAGCTTTAAAAAGACCACCTGTGTACATCCATTTAGAAATTTTTAAAAAATAACTATTGATGTATACAATGATTTGGATGAACCTCAAAAAAATTATGCTTGATGAAAAATGACAAATCTTAAAAAAAAAAAAAAAGATGTATTGCATGATCTTATTTATGTACCAATCATGAAATAACATAATTGTAGAGATGGAGAACAGAGCAGTGGCTGCCAGGGGTAGCCATGGGGTGAGGGAGGGTGGTGTGGCTATAACAGGGTCACATGAAACAGTTTTCTGTAATTATTCAGCTGAGTGTCTTGACCGTGGTGGTCACGCAAGGTTATGCATGTGACACAGCTGCACAGAGCTCCACATACGCACATACGCACAAATGAGTGAACGTATAACTGGTGAAACCCGAATAAGCTCTTTGGATTGTGCCAGTTCCATTTCTTGGTGTTGATTTTGCACCAAAATTGTCTGTGGTGTTGGCATCGGCGAGGAGGGGACCGGAGGGGAAGGGCAGGTCACTTCTCTGTACATTTCTTTGCTACCTCCTGTGAATCTATAATAAGTTCAAATAAAAGTGTCTTCTTTTTTTAAAAAGTGGTTTCAAAGTTATGGTGTAACATTTTAGGACAGAAAATGATTAAGCAATCTGAAAAGTGAATGACAATCAGGAAGTTGAGAAATTACCTTTTGGTTTAATAACAGTACTGGAACAGAGAGAGCACACCGCCTTTTTGGAATTATGAAATGAGGACTCGCTTTATCTAGCTAAGTCAAATGTGAGAGATGCCGAATGGCTGTCACTTAGACTGGCACTTACCTCACCAATCCATCCACCCATCCACTCTCCCTTCATCTATGGAATTCAGATTTTCAGCTGAGTGCTTGGATGCTCAGCAAAACGTCCAGCCTCCCTGGCAGCCTGTTGTGTCTAGGTGACTAGACTCTGGCCAACAGGATGTGAGCAGGCATTTTATGCTGGTGTCTCTTAAAAGGAAAGGAGCACAGCCACCCTGTGTCCCTTTCCTGCAGGGACATCTTTCAAGCATAGATGAGAAAAAGGTTGGGTCCCTGACCCCACTGAGTACATACCAGACCTGAACCATCTATGCAGACCGAAAGTGAGAGAAAAAGTTCTCTCTTGCTTAACTCTATTCGGGATCCACTGTTGCAACAGTCTAGCCTGTATTCCAACTTCCTGTAAGAGCTAAAACATAAACTGCTTATTATAGTGCTTGGCATAAAGGTATATGTTTTAATTCCATTTACTCCCATTCTCCTGGTTCTCTTTATACTTCACTGGCCACCGCTTTTGTCTCCTCTGCACAGCCTCTCCATCCCTAAGCCCTGGGGGGCTCTAGGGCTCAGTCCTTACACCTCGAACAATTCCATCTCCCTCTATCCCAACAACCCCCCTTGCTCTGGCTTTAATGCTAGGGAACTCTTATTTGGAGCGTGACTGCCACTTTCTCACCGTTGGCTTGGAAAACCTAGCTCAACCTCTCTCAGCCTACGTTTATCACCTTAAAAGAGGGTAACGTTTACCTGGCGGGCTGTCTGGGAAGCTCCCAGTACCTGGCCCCATGCAGGGCACGCTCTCAATGAGTGGTTGCTATCACCATCGCTTGTAAGCCCAATGCATTATTCTGAACTTTCCTAACAGTCTGTCTTCTGCATAAAGTCCTCTGTGTTTTATTAGGCACATTCTTTCTCTTCTTGGATTAAACCTACTGGACTGGGTGGATTGTCCTGAATACTAGGAAACTGTGGCCTGCTGAACGGTCTTCATTCATGTGTCCTTGTGCCTTCTGAGAGGGTCATCTCTGTTTCCGAGGTCAGCTTGAGGCTGGGACCTTGTCTTCTATTTCTGGGTAATTCTATAGAACTACACACATGCGGCCACAGAAAAGAAACTCTCTCCAACTGTCTATACATTCCTTCCCGCATAGGCCTGGGAGAGTTCATAAGGAGCGCGAGTTTCCCCTTCAGGCTTTTATGAATAAAGTCATCATCTCCACCCACCAGGAGCCATCGGAACAATATCAGACCAACTGCCCTACAGCTGGTGGCCCTTTACCAGATCTCAAAGTTGAATGTGCTTCCAGTATCTTTCCTACTTTTCTGTTTTCCTGGCTAATGATCCTGAAGCACAGAGAGAAACATGTTGCGTGCCTCAGAGTACCCTGATGTCGTGCCTGGGTCCAGACCAGGTTACACGCGGCTCTGTGATGAGTGGCCCATTCTGCAACGAGGACAGTGGTTCTCAGCCCTCACCGGGCACTGGAATCACCTGGGGAACTTCTAACTAAAAAATACTTATTCTTGGGCCTCATGCCAGAGATTCGGATTCAATTGGTCTGGAACGGAGCCTGGGAATTTACATTTTTAAAAGATTGGCTAAAAAAATTTTTTTAAGTGATTTTAATGCACAGACAGGATTGAGAACCACCAATTAATGGTTAAGAGGAGAAAAAAAGATAGACAAGAGTATGTGGTGGTCTCTTTAGGGTGACCTGTAAAGCGTTAGAGGGCCATTGGAAATTTAGGAGCAGCATGGTGACACTAAGCAGAGAGGAGAAAACAAAAAAGCATTCATCATGCACTGAAAGGCCAGGTAATATAGACAATGACATACATAAAAGGGGCAGAGGAAGGAAACCACTGCCGTGTCCTGCCATCGGACGTGGGACAGCCGAAGGGCCACCGTTAGGGATCGGCCAGACAGGACGTAAACGGAAACCAGCCCTTGGTCTTGTCTCCATTCTCTTCCCTTTCCCGTTAAAAATGGGCCAAGTGCTGATCTCAGCGTGACGTCAGCGTATCTGCTGTCAAGAATAAAGCTGAACTTCGCATACTAGGCTTTATTACTTTGGTCCAGAATTCCCTTAATAAAGGTTTCAGGAGACGTCTTTACAAAAACAGCCTACAGGTATATTAACTATCACCTTTAAGAGCATGGGCTCTTTTTGTGGGAGAATAATCATCCAAAATTTCCGATAGAGTACTATCCAAAAGTCCTGGGGCAGTGACTTTTGTAAGAACACATTATGATAATAACCAGATTTGGAGAGTGGAATGAAACAGCCGTTCTTCGTCTTTATTTGTGGAAATAGAAGTTGGGACAAGTTTTAAGAAAATTGGATAATGTGTGCCAAGAGCTTAGAAATAATTCATATTTTTTTATCTAACGCTGTTAAATCTATTCCTAAGAATAATCGGAGAAGTGATATTTGTGTAGAAGTTTATTACATAAAACATAATACCATATGTTTGTCATATAATATTGAAAATTTGGAAGTAGCCAAAGTAAATGTCCAACAAAAGGGAACTAGATAAATATATTTTGGTACCTCATTAAAGCAGAATATGAGGAATTTATTAAAACCACACCTTCAAACAATATTTAATATATCAGAGAATGCTCATACATATTTTAAGTGAAAAATGAAATGTCACAAGCACTTTTTAGTGGGAACTTATTTTTTTAGTGTATATTACAAATATAAAAACATACTTGAGGAAAATATGGTGAAATGTTCATAGGGTAGAGTATTTTTTTTCTTTTCCCACAGTTTCTCTATTTTTTTTTATAATAAGTTCACATTACTTTTATGATTCTAAAATATATTAAAATGTTTTGTTTTTAATATACGTGGAGTGTCAATGGAAGAATTTTTAAATATTACCAGACTTTCCCCACTATGAATTAAGGATAATCACTTCTGAAAAGGTTTCTGGATCCATACCAATTTTTTTAAAAGCACCAATTTCTTGACCCTACGAAGGACTTTCTGACTCTGCTTGACTCTCACTACTTGTCCCTTATCCAGATTATTGCGACTTGGAATGCTGACAATCACCAGTCATATAATCCTAAAACGTCTGCAGAGGGTACAGTGTGCTCAGCAGAATATTCATGCTCTTTCTCAATGATCATTTCTGTAACAGTTTTCAGAGTCAAGGTCAGCAAGTGAAGAAACCGTGAGGAGTTATGGGCACTGAGTCCTTGGGGCTCCACAAACCATCAAATGCCATGAGGCACATGGCACCATGCTTACTTAACCCTAGATCTACTTTGGGATTCAAGACCAGATCCAGGGTCATGATGGACCAGAAGGCTCCCGCCCCGCCAGGCCAAGATTCTAGAGGAATCCTAGGACTGGTTCTTCTCTAGGACGGTGCAGGATATTCTACGTGTCTTCGACTGAAGAGGACTGGCTTATCTACCTCAGAGACTAGGCATGAGAACAGGAAGCGGCCTGATTTGTGCAGGTCAACTACCCTAGGCCAGCTCTTAACAGCCCCTCCTCGGTCCACCCAGAGTTGAATATGAGTAGCTACTTGATCAGGTTTCAAGCTGGGT
Source organism: Eidolon dupreanum (assembly GCA_028627145.1). NCBI lineage: Eukaryota > Metazoa > Chordata > Mammalia > Chiroptera > Pteropodidae > Eidolon > Eidolon dupreanum. The sequence continues at coordinate 10,497,387 of CM053512.1, forward strand.
ACAGTAAAGCACTGGAGGGCACAAGCTTGTCATGCCATTTGCTCCATGGTATTTATACTCAGCAGAAGTCATGGGCCCTATTCAATGTCCATCTCTGGAGCTCAAATCTGTCGGCTGGCAGGTGGCTGCTTGATCCAGCAACTACTTCTCAGAAGGTAAAAGAAGCAGGTATAGCCAAGGGTCAGCGAAGGAAGTGTGTGGCACACCTCCCGCTGAGCCCCTCAGAGCGCTCTCTCAGGGCACTGTGACACTCAGCCAGGAAACAAGACCTACCTCGTAGGAAGTTCTGATGAGTCTGAAGATGTCCACCTCAGGGTAAGGCTCCACGTCGTCACTGAGTAGGGAGTGGAGGTGAGGAATAGGAGGCAGGGTGCTGTCCTTATTGGTCACACTGTCTAAATACCTGGAAGAGAAATTAGGAGGCTAATCTGGGATTCTCCCATTATAGATCTCTACCCACTTTCTACAAACTCTGCATTTGAAAACAAAAGACTAGAATTTCCTTAAGAACGGGATGGTATCCCTTAACTTCTGAAGACAAAGAGATGAAAATAAATTCTCAGCCACAGAGAGAAGTGGGCATAATGGTTACCATCAGGCCAAATAACACTCACGAAGTCAAGAAGACAGACAAAGAACCCAGGGGTGGTTTTCAAGGAGCCTTAGTACGCTACCTTCCCAAAACGGTCATGGCCTCCCCGTCGTCCTTGCAGTTCAGCAGTTTGTCCACATTTGCATCCAGCACGGCCAGGGCCAACTGGAATATCACCTTGATTCCTTCATAGAAGAAACAGTCGACAACCACAACCGCACTCTCAAAAGGCATCACGCTGAGAAACAGCGTGAGGAACCAAGACAGCGAGATGGTGGAAATCACGCCCAGGTCCTGCATGCAGTCGTACAGCTGCGGGACGTAGTCTCGCGCCAGCTCCTCGAACACGCCCTGGTCCACGAGGGCGCCTGCAGCGGGGAAGACACAGAGCCCCAGGTGAGCCACCCACGCCTTCTCCCCAACGCACCCCATCACGCGGCTTGACTAAAACAATCCAGTTCCCAAAGGCTGTTGACACAGAGCCCTGCTCCCTTCTCTAACTGTTCTGCTTGTTATTATGTTTCTAGACCAAGGTGTCACCAGATTAGTTCTGGCTGCATCTTCCCTTTTTGGGGTCCCCCTGTCCTGCTTTCCACACCATAAAAAGCAATAATATTACAACCGTGAGGGTGGTTGAGAGCGTCAGTTTACAAAGTCTGCACAACATATGATCAGTTATTCCGTTGGCGATGCAATATTTGGTTAGGCACGAAATGTATATCTTAGCTCCATTTCTTGGCAAATTCTTATTTTAAGAAATCACTCTTCTGGATGTGTGGTCCCCACACATGAATTGTTTTTTTTAAATGACTTTTTAAAACCTAAAGCATTCCAGCTGTACACATTCATGATCAATTTACTGACTTTTCTGGAGGATATTTTCAATGAATCAAAGCAGGCTGCAAAGGTTTAGAGATGCAGACAGAACACAAAAAGGAAGCATAAAGCATGTTAAAAAAAAAAGCAAGGAAAAGCTTGTCCTGCTAAAATGAGTGTTTTTACACTTGAGGGGAGAATAAAAAGTAATGGCAGTAATTTATTTAAATGCTCACAATCGTCGTTTGCTTTACAATGAAATCAGTTCTGAAAAATACTTAGAGACTTAGCTCTGGATAAATCATTAAATGCTCTTTTGTCCACTCCAGTTAGTTCTTTTTTGAATACTTCTGCTTTCCACAGATTCCAGTCTCTCCATGAAATAAATTTTTTGTCAAACCCTTTGGGGTTGATGGTGAGCTCGGTGCAGCTCTCACACATCACAGAGTGACACCCACATCAAATATTTTCTAAATGGATTTCTGTAACAGTGATACATGTGTGTTCTCCTTAGTTTCACGGGGCTCCTTTGCATACGGTCTATTTTGATTCGAATGGGAATTGCTCTCATTCCCATTTTGGAAAACGAGTAAGTGCGAAACTCTTGACTAACGGTGACTGGAAACGGTGTTGCAGCCTGTATCATGGCTCTAGAAACACCGGCTTGTTTAGATGTGGATGAAAACATTAACTGCATCCCCACATACCGACAACTCGGGTGTTGTAGTAATCCGGAAGCATGCGCTCGCACAAGGCCACCAGCAGCCAGAAAGCTTCCTCCTCTTTGGCATAAAGCAGCAGCACTGATGTGACAATATTCATGGCCTAAAGGAATGAAAAGGATGTAGTCAAACACATGTTAACGAATAAGCAATTTATTAACCTAAGGAATCACTGAGCTCATCTCATGGGGGCCAGAAACTTTTTTTCTGTAAACAGGTAGATAAAAAACATTTAAATGCGTTACAAGCTAACACTCACATATTCTTTTGAAGGGTTGTTTACAACCCTTTAAAAGTGTAAAAACCCTTGATCCTTGAGCCTGCAACTGTTAGGGTCTCTCCTGGATGACCAATATTCAGCAAACCCTTGTTCAAAACACTGCCCAAAGGCTATCTGACAAAGTTTTAACCTGCTAAATTCTTAATGTTTTAATCCTTAATTTAGTGAGGTAAATCCTTTTTAATCTACTGTAATGGTGGTTCCTATAACCCTGTACACATGGTTGAGGCTCTCCTCAGAGAACAATGAACCCTTTTAAACTCAGAGCTACACTTAGAAGCTAGCCCATTATTTCTGTCTGGATAAGGAAGGTAGTGATAAGTACCAGTGACTGAAATTCTAACCTTCTTTATTGAAAGATATTATCGGATAGCTCACAAGGATACTCCAGGATCAACTAATTTAATAGTGCTCTTAATTAAAAAGGAGAAGATCAAAAGATAAATATGAACTCTATGATATCAGAAGCCAACTAACTCCTGTACTTGTTTGATCTTTTAGAAACCAGTAATTGTTCATCAGACTTCTGCAATATAAATGTCAAAAAGGAATTTTTGTCTAATAGCTCTCTCTTGTAAGTCTTACTCAGTATTTTCCCAAGTAAAATCGTTACTAAAATTCCACCTGAGAATTAACCAGCTAATTTTAGTACATCACACGAGCATAGTCATCATCCAGTCAAGATAAGTTTTTCAAGAGTCTGCTTTCTAACAGCCTCTGGACCAGGTATTGGGGAATGGGAAGGAAGGAACACAGTGGTGACAAGTCTTGCGGGGCTTAAATACTGATGTCAGAGATAGAATAAAGATGGAAAGGTTAATGAATCAACTTTTTTGGTATATTTAAATGCTATCAAAAAGATAAAATAATGTAGTATAGAGAGAGACCTGTACCGTGTGTGTGTGTGTGTGTGTGTGTGTGTGTGTGTGTGTGTGTAGGAATTGAGCCTGCTTCAGCTTTTAGTGGGATGTTCAGAGAAGGAGTCTCTGAATATGTGACCTTTAAATCTAAAGGTCACGTTATTTTGGAGTGTCCCCAATTGTGATATATGTACTAGTACAAGAGATAACTTTAGCTGGTACGTGGACAACATTTTTTATAGTCAATTAAGCATTTATGTTAATGCCCATTAAAATATAACCATAGCATGTAAAAGTTATATTCTCAAGGACATTATTGCATAGGAGGACGCAAAGCAGGAGCACTGTGGAAGCTAAGGGCACAGGACATAAGGCCTGGTGCTCAAGCATGCTCTCTGTTACCTCGGGGAGGGATGAGGGGTGGACCAGAGAGTGACTGGAAGTGACTCTCCAAGGTCACCCAGCCAGGCGGGGGTGGATCCAGAAAGGGCACTCCTAGCTCCTGCCCGGTGCAGTGATCCTAAACCAGCGAGCATTAGCTCTGCAGGGTAAATATGGCAAAGCCCTAGAGACATTTTGGTTGTCATGACTGGGAAGTTCTACCGGAATTTTGTGGGCAGCTGCTATGAAACGTGTAATTAAAC
>CM053512.1:10501800-10525647 GCA_028627145.1 Eidolon dupreanum
AACAACCAGGTGACAAAACGACACTTTAAATAGCACTAAGTTAGGGAAGGGGAGGCCGAGGGCAGTGATTTTTCTAGGGCCTGTGTTTATCAGAATCATATCTATAGTTTTAAAGGGAACATTCAACTCTATGATATAACTTTTTATTTGGGAAGTGAAAAAAATCTATTGTTTTTCCCACTACAAACTAAAATAAAACCCAACAAAATTATTTCTCAGGGGAAGGCAGGAAGACATAAATAAGGGAGGTGACACGTTTTCATTGCATATTACCCCAAGGGGTGCTGGTTGAAAGCGTGGAGAATCTGACTAGTGTACGAGAGATCCCTGAGGCCCCTGGTACTTCTTACCCAGAAGGAGCAGGCTCAGGGGGCAGGGTGACAAGTGACAAAGCCCAGGGAGGCGGAGCACTCCTGTAGCATTTCAGACTAAGTCTGGATCGCAGCATCTTTGAAATGTATGGTTCCAAACGCCCCAGAAAGTCAGGGCTCAAAAAGGAGAGAAAGAAGCCAAGCCTTTCGTATTCTCCACTACAGAATATAAAGCACAGGCTGGTTTTTTACTAAGCAAACGGAGCAGACGACTAAAGTCTGAGGAGCATTTTGTCTGTAGAGTCTTTGTCATGCAGCCAATTAGTATGTGCTGCTCAAATCCCCCCAGCACCCTAGCTGCGGCTCCATTTAACCCTGCAGGCCAGTCGCTTAAAGTCACAGGTACCTCCTCCTGCAGAAAAGCAAGGCAGTTGGAATTGATTTTTCCTCCTTTCTGAGGTGGTGTCTGAGAGTCATTAAAATATTTTCTTTCAACCTTATTTGATACCAGCTACATATTTTGCAAGGCCCCAGGAAAAATGAAAATGTAGGTCTTCTTGCCCAAAATTTTTAAGACTTTCAAGACAGCGACAGAACATGAAGCTAAGTCTGGAGTCCTTTTAGAAAGGGCAGTTCCCAGTACAGTAGCACAGGCCACATGCCCAGGAGGCCGGTGACTTCATCCTCACAGACAAGCTTGTTGCTCTGAGACCTGTGTGGGGGATTCACATCTGCTCTGACAGAGACCGATAAGGGCGATGGATTGAATTTACTCAAAAAACACTCCAGGCACCTGTGTGATCCAATTCCTCAAACAAATCTCCAGTAAGAGGAAAGTAGATGCAGCTTTTGTTACATTTACTGCTGCTTCCACTTATGCAACAGGAAGGGGTGTGATTTTATGTTGGCTGTAGAGACAAGTCTGAAAACCTGAAACTGACAGTTCAAGGCTGGCCAAGGTCAGCCTTGAAGGCAAGGATGGAGGAGCCCTTTTGGGGCTGGCGGGAGCTGCACATCACTGTGAAGCCATTTCTGGGAGAGAAGCCACACCCACCACCTCAGCTCGGGGGAACCCGGACAGGCGTGATGGCCGCCTGTCCCTTTCTGTCAGGCAGAATTTGCAGAAGCCACTTACTGCCCACAGCTGACTGCTAACTTTTCTAATTCACGGAAACTTCTTCACAATGAAATAATATTATGAAACAGAGACAATTATGAACTTCAAATTACATTTAGGAAATGACCCAGAATGTCTAAATAAATTATAGCATATCTCTATGATGATACTGAGACATTTAAAATCATGTCCTCAAATAATTCATGACAGGGCAAAATGGGTCCAGTATATTACGTGAAAAAAAAGCACAAAACTATAATTTTTGTTCTATATGATTCCAATCTGTCAAAATATAAGTAGGATATATCTATATTATAAATCATAATGTATGTATTAGTTTAAAGATGACAACAATCAACATATTGGTATATCCAAAATGATATTTAGTGTATCCAAAAATCCCAAATGATAATTTTACTTTCTTCTGTGTTTTCAAAAGTTTCTCAAATGTATATTCAATACATTTAGGACATTAAAAAAAATTATTTTTTCTTTTTTTCTCAGTTACTTCCAACCTTCTGCTGTGGGCTTTCTTTACTCAGAGAGATCATGCCGCCACGTAAGCAGATGGTTACTGTGTTTACAACCAAGCTGTTACCTCATTTCAGATAAACAGATTAGTAATCATCTGTGAGGAGACAACATATCACCTAGAGGTCAATATCTAAATGAGTGATATCCTCAAAAACACGCTTCAGTGGAGAAGGACCTGGCCTTTACTTTTTAAGAATTGTTTTAGTTCATTTTCCCTCTAGTATATGAAGTACGTAAATACTACAAATGGATACATACTCATCTACACAGCACTACACTGCTTAACCCAGCCATAGGGACAGGGTGCTTAATGATGAACGTATCTTGAGTTGGGAAGTTTATAGTCCCCAAGTAAAAACTACAAAAATGAAATAAATGAAATTAGTTTCACTACTTTCATCACTGAGTATTCATTATATTTGTAAGTACCCGTGGTGTTGCCTTTGGCTAGTTATAAGCAAGGCAAAGAAAGAGGCTATATGTGCTTATTATCTACATGGGTAATGTCTGGAAGAATGTACATTAAGCTGTTAAGGTTAGCTCCGGGGAATGATATCGATATGGGACACCCCATGGGGAAGGAATCTCTTTTGACTACTAAAATTGTATTTTTAAAAGTAATTGTTATGCTGTTGAAACTGTACTTTATAAAACTTTGTACTCACAATTATTTACAATATGCATGTATTATAATAAACAATAAAAAACTAATGAAGGAATAACAAATATCATAATGAAGATCCTGCTATAAGATTTCATAAAAGATGAAAGAATGTAACCTGCTGCTACTTTCTGGAACGGGCTCTGGCTACCCTAAGAACCGGTCACCCTCAGCACGCCGTTCGGGGGTGGTGAGGAGAAATGTCACACGGTACAAAATATGGTTGCCTTTCACCAGTCTATGGTCAGGGCAAACACACAGGGCTCAAAGATGGGGCAGATCAAGGGAGCCTGAGCTGAGAAATGCTAAGAGAAAAGCAAGAAGCCATAGAAGCAGAAGCTGAAAGAATTCCATGAAAAGGGATGTAGCAACCAAGCCAGATGATGTGGAAGCAGAAACACTGAGGTAAAGACAGAAAGCAGAGCCTGAGAAAGCCAGTCACAGGCAAGAAGAGAAGGGAACAGAAATTGGAGGGCGGACAAGCAACAACGTAACCCTCAGGAGCTGAGAGGGGACAGGAGGAGCCCCGTCCCTACTGCCGTCTTGCCTCTTGTCAGCTTTCCAGGCCTTGCTCCAGGTTCCCATGTACCCTGGCCATGAAACCAGGTACTTGAGGTGGCCTGATTCTACGCTCCTTGCAACCAAAAGCTCCCAACTACCATCCTAACTAAACCCTCTTGGCTCCGTCTCAGATGGATTCTGAGTAAACAGCCCCTTCCCTAGCACATGGAGATAAGTGTTATGTAACAAAGTATCAAGGCACTAACAACAATTTAATAATATGCTTTCTAGCCTTGCATTCGAATATTCCAGAACAGATAAAAATAGCGGCTATAGAACTGTAATTAAAACAACCATGCTATTTACAAGGGAAAGATACAGTAGCAGCCCGGCTGGATGACTGAGAGTTCTGTCTGGCTTTATATCACTCAGAGGGCATGAAATTCCACTTGCTTTCCTTCCTCAGAAGAATTTCCAGTTCTAGCTTAGCCTTAAGGCACCTCGATCAGACTAAGGTGTATTTCAGAGGCATTTCAGTTTATAATAGATCAAGTGAGAGCACTCTTCACCTAAGGTCCAGAAAAAAAGCCTTTAAAGAGAAAACTGACCTGGGAGGACCTGAAATAAAGAGAAATATGGCACCAGCAAGTGGGGGACACCTAACAAGCCAAAGACGGTTTGACCGCAAAGCCAGGTGTACGGTAGCAAGTAAGGCCCTTATTTTGTCAAGTTGTCTATTATGATGTTAGATATTTTTCAATATCTGTAAATAACTTGCAAATGTAGATGAGTCCCTTGTGGAATATACGAGCTCCAACCGAGATTTCCTAGGAAATAGCTCAGGTATGGCCAAGAAATACCTCAGAAACTATTCTAAAAGATATTGATAATGACTGGAAAGAAAGAATCACTGGCAGAAACAAAAGCAGTAACACCGGGGCAGGAGCCATTTCTTTGCAAAGTGATTTCAAAGTTGTTTCCAAGAGATTGTTCTTTTTTCATGCTATAAACAATGCTGTGACACGAGACACAGAGCAGCACATCAACAGTCGGAGAGCACCATGATCACTGACTCACAGATCTTCAGCTACAGAGCGAAGAAAGGAAAACAGAGATGAAAGATGAGGGAAATTATTTTTTATATTGTTATTTTATTAATGCATGGGGAAATTAAAGTAATGAAGTTCAGGGTACATTTCTTGGACCCTGAATTACATTTTCTATACCTACCTCTTTAATCTCTGAGCAAAATAACGTGTACACACACATACATGTATATACACACGTGTCACATACACATACATACACATACACACATACTATAATACATGAAGCTCATTTAAACCGAGTGCAGAGTAGTGGTGACTCTAAAAAACCGTCACATTTTGGTTTTTATCTTTAGACTTAATGAAGCATGATGAGACAAAAAATACAATTCCATCAAAATAAATACGATTCTATCAAAATATTTAAAAGCTTTTAAAAAAGACAGTCATATGTAAAAGTGCCTTTCAGTCAATGTTTCTCAACCAATACTCTCTGAATAAACAAAAGTTTTATTCTCTCCCTCAGATTGTTCTGCCACCCTAAAGATCGTGCTCTATAGATAATTAGTATGTTCTCAGAGTCCAGAAGGTACAGACAGATGACTTTGCCCTAACTTTCCTTTCTGTCATTTGTATTAAAGTGGATGGAGGGGGGACAGAGAAGGGAGGGTGGAGGAGCGTGCGCACTAGCTTAAGGCTTTTTTTTTAAAAATTTTTCATTTATAAATTAACAATATTTAAGGGGGCATTTGAGACCTTGCTCTCAGGCATATGTCATCAGTTTGGCTCAAATAAACTCATAAAATTTTTCTACGAGTTTGGATATCTTTTATGTCAACACTCTGGTTTAAGGCAACAACATCAACCACAGAAAACAATATTTAAGATGCTTCTTCAAACAGCACAGGCTTTCTCGTTCAACAGCTACGGCATAAAGGCGATGATTTTTCCTTAATGGCTAATTTACCGTCCTTTACCCTTTCAGACACAACTCCCCTTTTCCTGTGGTGACACCATTTCATTTATGGCTATCGAACTAATTTCCCAACAGCTTGTCAGCTGTCACCACTGACAGCAAGGAAGATACTGGACAGAGAATGCTGAGGCAGCTGCTCCCCACAGAGCAGGCTCGGGCTGCACGAGGCATCTCATCCCAGCACCTCCTGGCTTCAGAATTTTTCCTGTGCTGGTCCAGGGCCAGGGCCTCTGTGAAATCTAGAACACAGATCAGGAAAACAGACTCTTTCCATAGCTCAGCCAGGGCGTTGTAGGAAGATTATGTGAGTGAAAGAGCTGTGTGCTTCAGACACTCAGCGTTTCCACCGGGTGCGACACTGTGCAGTCGGGGTGGAGGGGCAGGAAATCTGGGCTCCAGGTGCTCATCCCATAATTCTCTGCGTCTACTGGGCCACAGCTAGGCAGATATATACCAGGAGAGGGTGACAAGTGTGGAAGCACACACGTTCCTCAGCTCTGGGTGGCTTTACCCCATGGGTCCTATAAATACCACCATTTTCAAACTGTGCTATGAAGTGAAAATAGGTGAGAAGCTCTGTATAAGAGAAAGCACAAAAAGCCTTTCGGATAACAGCATATTGCAAAATTTCTATATATTTCATTTCAATGCACACGGACATCATTCAGTTGAGTTGATATTGTGAGTTCTCCTATAGTTTACCTATTGTTACACTAAATATGCTTTATTTAAATGAAATATGCATATTTTTATAAGAAAAAATACATCTAGATATGTACATGTGCCCTTTGCCTGAGCTTTGCTTCTCTTTGTGCTGGTTCTTGGAAATTTTTCATTAGGATAGCAAAAATCTCTTCTTTGTAAAAGTTTTAGGATCTGTCATCCTTATTCCTCGCTCCCCTGAATGGACCCCAAAGAAAAGTGAGTCAGGGCCACCCCATGTAATCTATGCCCAGGGCCTCAGGCCACCTGCTCCTCCCCAGAAAGTCCAACAAATAAATCACCACAAGAACCAAACACTTTCACAATGAGAAAGCCCAGCGACTAGGGATTTCCCAATGTGCCTATTTCAACTCATTTCCAAAATGATCATCAGGGAAATCCCTAGAAAAACTAAGCTCTTTTAACTAAAAGTTGAGAGGGTACCCAGTCATCTGAGAGAAAGGCTGAGATGTCTGGAGGGTTCTAGTTCTTCGACTGAAACAGGAACGTTTCGAACATGGCAGGGCACACCCAGGCTTCCGCAAAGGAATCAGACGCAGTGAATGCAGGCTCCTGCTTCCCCACTCAGGAGCTGTGTGACTTCAGACAAGTCACTTAGCCTCCCCGAGCCGAAACTGCCTGCCACTAAGTCAGGGTTAATTGAGCTTCTCTGCTGGTTTCCCAGGGTTGGGAAAGTCAGATGGCATGCTGTGTATGGAAGCGCCCCATATACTGCAGGGCATCTTGCCCATATAATGCTTCTAGTATTTGTTGCAATGATGCTTAATTTTAGAGCCAGAAAGGAGCTTTGGGTTGGACACTTCCATCTTCTCGTACTACAGAGAAGGGTACTGAACGTTGGATGAAAAGTGCTTGCTATGGTTCTGTGGTGGATCTTAAGTCGTCACCATGGTTATCAGTGTCTAGAAGATGTGAACAAATAAAGACGGTCTCAGTTCGGAAGGCACGTGCTTTTATCTCATCATCACGAATGGGACACTTTGCTGGGCACTGAAAATATAATCCATCTCTGCTGCCTTGGAGGAGAATAGGATCCGGTGGGGAAGAGACTCTACATTTACCAATAGAATCCATTAAAGTGAACGTTTGCTCAGTTAGGTCATGGGTACATGTAATAATAGATGGCGTTTAACTATCCAAGTGAGTCCACTACAACGCCTCCCGCACACAAGGTGACAAGTGCCGTGGACTGCCAGGTGCAGCAAAGGAAATCAAATACCACCGTATCACGGAAGCAGTAATACCAGCAAATGCTCTGCTGTTTTTACGTCATGAAGGGGAAGCCTCCTTGATCTGCTCTCTCCCAGGGGGCTTTGAAGAGTTCGTTTCCGAGGTGACTCATAAGCTTCTAATAACAGTGGCAAGTTCCACCCTCAGCACAAGTTTAGTATTTGCTGTTTATTCTCCAGAAGAAAATGAAGGACCCTGTAACTGGGCCCACACACCAGCTCCGTGTGTGTGCCGAGGGGGCCGCTGTGGCCCAATTAGCAAATGCCACTCCTTCCTTCCCAATAAATGCCCTCGCTATAGCTCAGCCAGCCTCGAAGGAAGTTCCAGGATTGCCCAGGCACCCAATTAGCGTTGTCCCCAAAGGGTGGGGACGATGCTAGAGTTCTTCAGGGACTCGGGCACGGAGTCCCCACATTTCCACCGAAAGCCTTGTTTACACTCTGTCTGGGGAAACGAAATGACAACGTACTATATAAGCCAAGCCTACATAGATTATCCCAATCGACTCTTAAAACAACCACCAAATAACCCCAATAACGGCTAACAGCAGTGACCATGTGCCAGCAGCTAACCTAACCACTTTGTATGCATTTTCTAACTTAATCCTCACACCATCCTGTGGCATCTGTACAACTGGTACCCCCGGTGGATGATGAGAACACTGGGGCTCAGAGAAGTGAAGCAATTTACCCAGTGGGCACACGGCTACTTAAGTGGCAGCTTTGGGCCTAGGGCAGGAGGACGCGAAAGCCTGCGGTCATTGCACTGCATTGGCTTCTAAAACAATGTCTTTAAGGGTGTTGAGGATACTCAGAGGGAAATTGTACAAATAAAAAGAGTCATAATAAGGATTTTCTTGGCTTCCAGAAAATTCAACCTTATTTCAGGCCTTATTTACTTTAGCTACCACAGCAAAAAGTATCCTTGTCATTTCCTTTATTTATTTATTTTTGTTACTAATAATCTATAAAAACTGCATTCTCCTTAACCTCCACTTGTATGATTGTTAAAAAGTTTTCATAAATAAAGACGCTTTGTGTGAGTCAAGATGAATGACAGCTAGTCTGGAAAGCTGCACGCTGGCTGCGGGTACAGCCTGGCCCGACCCTGACTGAGCTGCCCAAGCCTGTGAGTCTGCAGCGGCCCTAATTAACTACTTCATCCCCCGTTTCTTCATCTTCCTAAACGCCAGAGTGAAGGAACATGAAATGTCGGCACTTTCTTGCTGGCCCTATTCAGAACGGGGTCGTTTTGACTCAGTGCCTGTCTAGCATTTCTCTCCAAGTGGCGAGTGCCTGTCCTGGCGTCTTGGCCAACATCTCCCTTCCCTGAGCACGCAGTGTCGCTTCCTGCCACCACCCGCTCATCTCCGCCTGGGCCTCGTCTGACTGCCTTCTGCTGAGACTTTCTCAGACGACACGCCCAGCCTCCGAGGGCCACAGTGCTGAGTGCCGTTCTCCCAGGTCTGGCCTGTCCCATCGCCAGCCAACCCCGCACTGACCCCCGCCTCCCCAAGTCCTGGATTCCCACAGGCCTGGAGCCTGTTTTTCAATCAGTGGAAGAAACAGCGGATGCCCGACCCACCGCAGCAGGGGGCCTTTGGCAGATGAGAGAAGGCTTACCCAGGCCCACCTCCAACAATCAGAAGAGCTCTGATGTCCTGAAGGCAAGGACAGGAACATAATATCACATGGGCATGTGAACCAATTATTGTTCTATTAAAGGGGCCAGCTCAGATCCCATGACTAAAAAAGACGTTTGGTTATTTGAGAAGTTCCACGGATCACTGATCATTTTTCAACTCATTCATTTATTCCCCATCAATGGGGTGTGGGGCGGGGGGGAAGTTCAGAAATGTGGAAAGAACAGTAACAGTGTGAACTGAGCCCAAGTGTGGTTGTTGAAATCCTTTTTGTTAACCTTTCCCTCTGGTTCTACAGATAGGTAAGTCACCGTCATAATAAAGCCCAGACCAGAAATATCTTTCTTCAGTCTGAACTTAGGTCAGAGGTCTAAATATGCTCCAAACTATGATTCTGGCCTTATAATTCTTAAAAATGATACCATTCTACACCGTTCATCCCTCAAATATTATTAAAACAATTATACCATTATTTTCTGTTCCGTGCTGCTATTTATTTTCATTTTATTTTGAAAAGACTCCCATCAACATTTTGTCTGAAATGTCACTCTTGCCCCTTCCTGGGGGACCCTCTCATTCCTGCCACTCCCCCTTCTCAGAATATTGCATTCTGCTAATAATTCTCCTTCCTGTTCACTGAATTATGGCTAATTACCCTTCGGTATTTATGTGTCATTCCCTCTCTTTTTGTCCCCCTCTTTTCCTCCCTCTTCTTTATTTCTTTCAACCTCTTTGTGGAGGGGCTGAGCTTTTCATTTTTTCTTAGACTATCAAATTACATTGTACGATAGAAATTGCATCTACCTACTCATTAGAGACCCTTCGAATGAGAAAGGCTTTACTGTGTCTGCGAGATTATGGCATCTTGAATTACAAACTCTAATAACTCCCAGTAATTACCCCTTCTGTGCTGCACACTCTTGCTTCTGTTCCCAAGACCCTATCACACGGGTCTCCATGGACTACAACTTCATCGGTATGGCCTTCCTTGAAGGGTTTAATATGAGAGGTGTCACCAACAGACCTGGCCTCAAACTAACTGATTTCTATTACTGCTTCCCAGTCTTGGACAGCTAGCTTCCTTCTAATCTGGACAGGCTCCTGGAATCACTGAAATGAGAAAATATTAATATAGGCTCCATAAAAATGTCCAGTTCAATGATCCAAGTGCTACTTTTCAATTATAAAGGTAGCATCACCTTCCGAATAAATTTAAGATGATAAAAGTCACAAAAATATCTCAAGTGATGAGGTATCTGTGAAATGGCCTGATTAATGCGAGGCCACTGCATAGTTTCCAGGGTCGGCTGATCATTTCTGCTTTACCCTTCTCTCTTACCACCCTCCTAATAAGTGCCAAAAACAAAAACAAAAAAAGAAAAGAAAAAAAAAAGAAAAGAAAAGAAACAGGATATAGGCTAAGGACAGAGTTAGTCTGTTATTGGTTCAATGGGCAACTGAAAATTGCCCCATCCAGCTTCAGCTCCCTGAAGCTGTGCTACAGACAAGAATGGTGCAGGATGAGCCACAGCGAGTTCCAATGTCACATGGCTATGAAGCAGCCCAGGAAAGCAACATACTTAGCATCTGTGAGTAAATGTTTTTGAAAGGCTTTTTCAAAATTCCCTTTGAGCCTGGGAGTGGGAAGGCTTTCTAACTATGATTCACAAACCAGAAACCATTTACATAAAAAAAAAAAAAAGATATATTCTTCTAAATAAAGTCCCCAAATTTCTTCAGGCCAAAAATGCCCTAAGTTAGGTCAAAGAGCAATTAAGAAAAAGAAATGACCTCAGATCACAGACAAGGGCATCCACAATAATTAATACACAATTAATACACCCAATACACAATTAATACATAATTAATTCCTAAATGTTGGTAAGAAAAAGAACAGCCACCCAATAAAAAGTGGGCAAAGAACAATACCAGATAGTTTACAGAACAGGAAACAGACAGGGCTGGCACAAATTCTCTTATAAGAGACATCCAAATTAAAAATACACCAAGACACCATTTTCACTTATCAGAATGGAAAGAATCCAAAGTTTAATAGCGCGTTTTCTCTAACGAGGCTGGGAAAACAGGCCCCTTCCTCACACGCTGCTTTTGAGAGTGTAACTTACTAAAACACCCCCAGAAGGGTGATTTGGCAACCACTGTCGGAATTCCAGACGCATGTACCCAATGGCCCTGCAGTTTCGCTTCTCGATATTTACTCTACAGACATGTTTCACTTGGCTGAAGGACATGTACAAGGTTATTTATTGTGGCATCAGTTTTATAGAACACGACATAAATGCCTGCTAAGAGGGGCGTGGTTAAATACACGGCACTGCAAAATAATGGGATCATAGCAGCTATAAAAAAGAAAAAGAAAAAAAGAAAAAGACATTCTACCACCTGATACGGGAAGATATATTGAAAAGAGTACGGTGCAGAAAAACCTTCCTGGACAAAGGGTTGGGGGAAGGCTGGGAGGAAACCACATACTGGTATTTGCTTGTATACGCAAAAGGATCTGGGGAAGATACACAAAAGGGTACAGTGGCTACCAAGAGTGGGTAACAGGGCTGAGAGATTGTCCACTGTATACCTTTTAATATCATTGGATCTCTGAACCATGTAAATGCATTATTATCCAAAACTTATTTAAATTTTTAAGTGTCTTCAAGACTGTGTCAAAGGAGTTCTTTGCTGAGAACATGAAAAAATCATCAACCTCAACAATTAGAGGAAACTTGAGGGACAGCTGCTAAGCGTCACCGTGCAGCCTCCCAAATGTGGACCTTAAAGGTAGAAACATTCTCACGACCCCCAGTACTTCCTTTCCTACAATGGTGTGACATGTATACAAACCAAGTCTACACTTCTTATGCTCGAAGCTCATTTACAATGAGAAAACCCAAAGACAGTTTGAAATAAAATAGAGCAAAATTATAAAACCAATAATAGTCTGGAAAAAAACCTCACTAACTTACTGTGAAAGATGAGGTTGTTTTGTTGACACTAAATTGTCCCTTGGAGCTGGAGCACTGTACAGGTTCTCTGGAATTTCAGCTTATGTGCTTGCTACCTTCTGTTATGCAATGCGGTGACTCTACTGCCATCTTCCTCTACTCAGATTCAGGAAACCTTTGTGCAGTGTGTTAAGACGAACTGACCTTTTGGCCAGATGCATCTTGTGTGTATTCAAGCTGCCTCTGCCAGGTTCTCAAGGGCTCAAAAACAATAGACAAGGAGCCTTCACAGTCAGAAATGCAAGGGCTCACTTGAGCACTACCACTGGTGTCCGCCATAGGGTGGCAGTCATTCCAATAACCTAGAGTGACTTGTACTACGATTATTTTATTCATATTAACATAATAAGCATCAAATTTAAAAATCATGGAGATTCAGGCCGAGCATGTACGTTGACCCCCAGTGGTTAACAGATCCTAGTTGGAAAAACACAGCTGTACGTTTGAGAGGCGATGCCTCTATTCAATATCCCAGTTGAAGACTCCGCCTTGAACCTGATTTTCAAGGCTCTGAGGCGGACTCTCACTCTTTGGCCCCTGAGTCCGCCTTCACCTTCAATTCACTCTCCGTGTCACTGGGGAGCAGCCTGGTGCCATTCCTGTGCTCACTCTCAGGCTCTCAAACCCAAGCCTAGGGCAGTCTCAGACCACCTAGGGCCTAGGATGAGAACGTGAAAACTCCATGACGACTCAATCCCCATTCAGCACAAATAACAATTCCCCACAGAGGGCAAGGACATGTCAATCTGCATTTCAAAGCCTCTCTCATTAAGCCTCAACAAAAGCCAAGAAGATAATTTCAGCCTTAAACATCTGTGCAGATTCCTGCTGAATCCAATCTCTCAAACATGGGGATGACGTCATATATTTTTGCATCTTCAGTTAAAAAAAAAAGAACATGTGAGAAGCACCTAATATTGGTTCGATGGACAAATGAGTGAGGGAATGGATGAATAAATGAAATGACTGATGGATTGGCCAGAGTAAAAATAGAGAAAAGGCAGAAAGAAAGCCCATCCAACCCCTGCATGGCAGCACACCCAACCTGAGACATCCGCCAGCCTCTCTTCCTATCTCTGACAGCTCTCTACCATTACACAGAAGCAGTATTACCCTTTCCTAATTGCAGTATTTCTCTGCTACAACGTTCTTTAAAAGACCAGAGTCTACCAGTAAAATATACAAGAATTCTCATGTGTATTTATTTTTAAAGCATCTGCAGGTGCAGTATAGGAGTCACTCTGCTATCTGGCCTGTCGCCAAGGCTCAAGCTGAAAACAAGTAGATCCTACTATACTGCAGTTAATAAAAAATGTGGTGGGGGACACGCTTCCCCACCACATGTGTATAGTGATTGTAAAGGTCAGTGGCTACAGACTCTAGGTACATTCTTTTGATACATTGTTCAATACCAGGCAGGAACGTTGGCCACCATCCAATATAAGGGGAAAGTTCAAGTTCAAGCAGTTTCTGAGTTACAGTGGTTTTCTTTTACATATAGTTTAAATGGCAGAAAAGTAACAGTTCTGCCAAAGCTTTCAATTAACTTATTAGTCATTTTAGAAGAGGTAAAAATCTATTTCCTTTGATGAAAATGCAGTCGTATGAAATGCAAATAAATGGAAGCATTTAGTGGCATTTTGGGGTCCATAACAGATCCTTCTGGCGTTGCTTTGTTCCTCTTAGTAATTCTTACTTTTTTACCCCTTTTGGATTTTCTCTATATCAACGGTCCTTCTTCACCATAGCTTCGAAACTGCCATCCACTACTTAGTTACCCTCTCTCTCTCTACTGACACTTCATATTTCATGTGACAACACAGTGAAATGACCCTGCTGGATTTCAGAATGTGAAGCTCTCATAAAAGTAATGATGGTCAAGGTGTACATTAGCTATTTTGTTTAAGGTATTAGAAATAGGCATGGTTTGAACAAATCTCCACAGTTTGAAAGAAATTTAACAGACGTTAGAAGATTCTGATGATGTTGAAATGGGATTGTATTCAACTGTATTTCCCAAGTTTGACTTATCCATCACAAAAGTCAAGAGTCTAGTGAAGGAACTTAGGGAGGTGATGACTTTTGTCCCATAGAACAGGCTCTTCTCTCCTTCCTCCTGGTTTTCAAAATAGAATAAAAAATAATGATGCATCAGAGTTTCTTCCCTTGTCATATTTCTTTGTAAAAGCCCTTTTCTGAGAAATTATTTCATTCCAATCTGAGCAAGTACTCTTATTTTGGAGGGAAGGCACCACCGACTTGCCCAGACATTTTGTTGTGACCTCGATGGAGCCCAAACTCTCAGCGTTAGCGAGTGGCAGGAATCACATCTTATTAGGATCGCTAATTATTAGGAGGAGCCTCACTGCCGAAATCCAGAAACTTTCTTCTAAGCCGTTAAAAAAGAAAAGCTTTTGAAACCATCAAAATGATCGAGTCAAAAAAGGGTAAATGGTTTGCAAGCTAGTTCCTGTCTCGTGGAACGAATTCCTGGTCTGAAACCCTATGCAGCCTCATAGCAAAACCGAACCCACAGCTGCCGGCACCTCAGCACACCCGGATCCACCATTCAGCTGCTCTCAGCAAAAATCCCGAGGAGCAGTCAGTCATTTTTCTCATCACTGAAATCGGTAGAACTGGAACTCAAAGCCAGGCCTTCTTACTCCAAATCCTCATCTCTTTCTATTACACTACGAAGTGGAAATGCTTCTAAACTGTTGCTTTAGACCTCAAAGCTGAGGCCAGTAAGAAGCCTGGCTGCTTTGATGAGATCATGGGAACTATCCTCTAAACGAATGGAGCCTCAGGCCCTGGGGTGAACGATCCTACTCTCACTCCTCATTCTGTACCCGCTCATAATATGGCCATGACTTCCTGAGCTTTTGCTAGGTTCCGACCGCTGTTCTCAAACTTGGCATGTATAAATGCAAACATCTCCAACATACAGGCACTACTCATACTCTCATTTTAAGGATGAGGAGACTGAGGCAGGAAAGACAGACAATTTGCCCCAAATTACACCAGCTTGGAAGTAAGAAGTGGATTTGAAACTCAAGTACAGAGCTCCTCTGTATGTCTGAGCAGTGTGTGCCTTGCAGAAGTGTACCTGGACGAGAGGGATGGGTGCTGCTGAACTCTAGCCCAGCTCTGCGGGGGGCGCTGTGCCTTCCCGCTGGCGCAGCTCAGAAGGGACACCTTTCTCTAAGTGCATGATGCCCTGTGTAGCACCTGCTCAGGTAGCAGCTCCAAAGCCATGCTCTCAACCACAGGTCCACACTCTTAAACACTAACTAGTCTGCTGTCCCTAGACATAGTACCAGTTGAAAACATAAACTCAAAAGAGTATTGATGAATACATATATATGTGAATAATATGTAATGTATTATTATATAATACATAATATATAATATATTATATGATATTATATATTATATATGTTATGTATATGTTATGTTATATAATACATTACATATCTATTATATATTATATAATGTTACATATATTATATATGAATAATGTATAATATATAACATACAATATATAATATATAATGGGTCCTGAGTTATTAAAGTGAATGGGATTTTGAGATATGGGGTAGATCATACCATAATCTTCTCCAGCTGAATTCCAGGACAGCATATCTCCATGGACAATTCCTTGTCCTTATCAGACACCTGTCACAGGCCTTGTTTGGAAAGAAAGAAAACCATACACTTTGTACAGTTGCAAATGCATTCTGCCTTAGCAGCTAGATACCAATGTACCTAATATAATGTACCTAATATTTGTCTCAAGTATAAGTACAAGAAGACTTTTTGGAAAATCAGAACACCTTTCCCAATGAGGGCATTGTTATGGTTTATTCACCCATGTCCTCAACTTCTAAATAAAACACTGCTCAGTTCTCATCTCATCTCATGAAGTTTATTCGATTAACTGAAGTGAAATCTGGTTGTGATTAGGTAGCACCAGGCACACTGCCTCCAGGTAAAATCAGGTAGAACACAGGACTCCAGTCTTTCCAGAGCCGTCTAAAACACGGCACAGAACACTCCACCAAGCCCCAGAATTCTCTCACTGTTACGAGAGTGGAAAGTGTGATTATTTGAATCAGTAACACTTTGGGGCTAATTTCAAAGACGCTGAATGGTTGTCAAGGAATGAGCATTCCTCCTGACACGACCCAGTCAACAGCACGCACTTGTCAGATACAACGATGTGCATCGTGGTGACATTGCACAACTGCCACTGTAAGTAACAGTTGTTTCTATAGAGCACGAACTCCCCAATTTGCCCTGGTCCCATTGTTCCTTATTGTCCCTGACAGTGGGGCCGAGTGCCAGTTTCCATTTACCACCTCTACTCTTAAAAAACTATGATTATTGTTCATAGCAATGAAATGTATGTCTAACCATAGACTATGTCTCTATCAAAGCTAGAAAAACAGAGAAGATAAATTTGGGGGGACTAAATATTTTAAGATACTTGAGAAAAGATGTTTCTTTGTGCAAGAAAGAATACTCCTAAGTGCTTAACATTTTAAAACCTTGACCTTTACTATACTGGCCAAATCCCCTTTCCCTCTATTCCCTCCTTCCTCACGCCCCTTCCAAAATAATTATTTGAGTTTACAATGCCAGGAGTTATTAAATATCCAGGTACTAATCCCTCCTTTATTTAGCTGGTGTCAGGACCGGACTTGCCCAGAAAACAAGAAAAAGTCCTTCCAGAGAAATCGCTCCTTCTGAGAGATGTTTTCAGATCCTCCGGGGGCTTTGAAGGGCTGTAAGTTGATACTTCTTGCCACCCAGATCTTTATTTTCTGTTAATTTCAGCAAATAACCCTACAACTAAACTAAAGAACATTAAATTCTCATTACATGCATTTACACACTCATTTCCATAAACCTGGATTCTTCCCGGTCATGCCCAGGAGACCTGGACAAAAGGCCCCTCAAGAACAGTTAAGTGGGTTTTCACTCCGTTTTCCACCTTGACTGTCCCAGAATGAAGTAGCAACTAGGTACAGAGAATCTAAAGGTACATGGAACTGTCTGACTGTGTGTGATGTAAAGATAATGCATTATTCCACTTCCGAAGAAATAAGGAATAGTCAGTCAGTTACGCCTAGATTTAAAAAAACAAATGATGGCCTGACAATTTACTCTCCCAAACAGTTACTAAAACCAAACACTTTTCTTTTCCTTTCTTCTTTTCTTCTTTCTTCCTCCATCTTTCCTTTCTTTCCTTCCTTCTTTCTAATGAATATCTGCTTCTTGTGGGCAAGGCTGTTTCATTTACACATTGATTTTACTTGCTACATGCTGTCACCGGATTAATGGCTGCTCAGCAGATTTCTGATACTGCCACTGTGGTTGATGTTGCTTTGTTGAGTAGATGGAGGGTACTTTCTTGAGAGAGGACTTCATCTGGAAAAAAAACCAGCATCCTAATACCTAACTGATGCTTCTGGCTTTCAAAGGACTTTCAGTATCTCATTTGACCCTCGTAATAAACATGTGAGGTGGGTAGGGGGCACCATCCCCATTTTCAGATGAAAAAAGGTCTCAAAAAAGTTAAACGCCATGGTCACTCATTTAGGAGACAACATTGCTAGGTCTCTTTCCATTCCAGAAAATCTTTTAAGATAGCAACCACCAAAATATTTAAACTCCTTTACCGCAAATATAATTTACAGAAAGCTAAATATAGAATTTTTTTTTATCAAACTCTTTCTACATGTCATAAACAATCTCAAATAAAAACAGATATTCTCTTTGACATTGACATTTTATTAGAAGGACATTTCCAAGGTCTTTTCAAAAATGATTACCCCTATTTACTAAGCCTTATGGAAATATTCTCTCCCATTCTGTGTAAGCATTATGGATCCTCTAAGACAAAGTTCTAGCCGGTAAGAGCAAGGGGGGACAAAAGTATTCATCTCAGGGCTTTATAATATCCTTGTGCTCATCTAAACCTTTAAAAAAGTGGGTTATAAGCACATCAGAAATAGGACACAACAGAAATGTGTAAGTAGCCTTTAAAAGCACACATGCTGAAGTTTAGTACAGCTGTAACATCCAATCACAGTCTCTGCAACAAATGGAAATGTCCATAAAAAAACAAAAGAGTAAGAGCTGTCCTCTACTAGCCGAAGTTTTTATTGGCACTAAGAAACGAGGGACAGATCACGAGTCATTGGAGATATTCTACTAAGAGTATGACCTAAGTTATTTAAGTTGTGAGAGTCATGGGGTGCTTGCTTGGTCAAAATACAACCTAAAATTGGAATCATATGGCCAAGATTAGCAAGGCTCGAAAAAGAAAAACAGCCCATACATTTATGAATCTTTTCAAAAACAAAACTACATAATGCCCTTATGAAGACTCCATGGAATTTGTCATGAAGATGGGGGTTGTTCAGAAGAGAGGAAAACTAGCTTTTGTGCGGAGAAAGGAGGAAGAGAACAGTGGGCTCAGATAAACAGGCGAGAGGTATATGGCACCCTCTTCCTAAAGATCACAGGCAGGGCCATGTTTGAGAGACTAGAGGTGGTCCAGGTGTACAACAGAGAAGAGGAAGAGAGAGGGGTTTGCCATTCACATCCTGAGGCTCAGCATCCTGAGAGCTGTAAAGTGGAGCAGAGTGCATGGTCTGTAATGATTAGTCATGCCATCCAATCAGACTGCACACTTGTCAGGCTGATAGCTGAATTTCAGAGTACAAAAGGGAACTGCCAACTCACCGTTCCCTATTCAGACCCCAATTTTCTCTCCATTTGCCTGTAGGGAAGGAGAATTAACAAGGGAGAACCAAGGGAGTTACCTGACAGAGCCACGTGATCTATGTTGGACTGGGGCGGGGGACACACTGAGAGGACCATCTGCAGGGAAGGGGACAGCCAGGGCAAGACCCCCTTCTCCAACTCACTCCATGCCCCCTCTGCTCCCTCCCTTGCTGTGCATGTTCTCTCTCTCTCTCTCTCTCTCTCTCTCTCTCTCTCTCTTTCTCTCTCTCGTTCTCTCGCTCTCTCGCTCTCTCTCGCTCTCTTTCGCTCTCTCTGTCTGTAGTGAAGGGCCCTGCATCTGGGTACCAGGATAAAAGCAATACTAACACTGGTATTGTATTCAAAGACAGCAATGCGTTCCTCTTGTTACAACACTATATAGCAAACGGGACATTTTTGACTGGTTTAAGGGTTAACAGAATTACTTGGAAATGGTATAAGGCTTCTTACAATTTACAGTAATCCTGCTGCAAGCAACAAGTTCCTGAAAACCATCCGGTGGAAAATTCAGAGTTGAGAAAGGTCAGACTTTAGGGTGCTGGCTCTGTGTGTGTTTGGTTCACAAGCCACTTTAAGGAACTGATGAAAGTGGCAGAGTCTCAGTTCCAGAAAAGTACACATTCCTAATGAATTCCACAAATCTTGCATATGATCGATCACATGCCATTCAAGGACCTCCTAAAATTCTTACCCTTTTAAGTATCTCTAAAAGAAAAGACAGTTTGGGGACCCAAACTATTATAATGATCCTATAGAAAGCTCAATAATATTTTTATATCCATAAGGAGAAAAGCAGCAGATACTAAAGAAAATCTTGATGACATTCCACACAAACTGCATGAATAAAAATCAATAATGTACGTCAAATTTAACATTTTTCCTCCTTTGGGTAGACATAAACTTTTCTCGACTGATCTCTCTCACAATACATGGATATTTATTCTTTGTGGAGAAGAGATACAAACAGGCTTTTCCTTGTCTGGCCCTCTATCCAAAGGTTCAGTGCCTCTTAACTGTACCACTTGGATGGCTCCATATTTTGGTCTCAAAGATATTTTAACTAGCAGGATGGAAAAGGGGAAAGTTTGGAAACCTGTTTTAGAAAAATCCAGAATTAGTTTTCAGACTTCCTCCCTGGCCTGTGAGCACAATCCACGACAGCACTGGCCAACGCTATCCCAACAATGACGTCACAACCCAAGAGAAGGTGGAGCTTTGCTCTGCCTGCTCCCTTCATTTCCATTCTGAAGACTACATTTCCAAGGCTGAGATTTACTTGCCTCAGTTTCCTTCGGCTTCTGAAAGGATGCATTCCAATTTCACTTCCCACCTTCTTTTTATCTTGCATCTTATCCCTCACTTTCCAAAATCCAGTCAAACTTAAGTACAAATCCAAGCTCTGCCTGTGACTAGCAGGGCCTCCTCAAGGCAGACACAAATTCTCTAAGCACTCCGTTTCTCATCCAGGACAGAGGGAGTGGTGTTTAACCTACAGAGTTGTTATGGAGATCAAATTACGGATGCATGAAAAGTTCTTGGCAGAACACCTGCACCACAGAAGGATTTCTGCAAATGTTAGCTCCTTTGCCTGTATACTCTCTCCATGTTAATTGTAAGTTAATAAAAATATTTAACCAAGCATTAATAAAATAATATCACTACAAGAACAATGACTTCTTGAAATTCGGCTTTAGACCTCAGATTTGAAAATCTGTTACAAAGATGCTTTTAGAAATAACGTATTTCACATTCTTCATTATACTGATATGTAAATATTATAAAGTACCAATGGAATGCAAGAGTAAATGAATTAACGATTTCTTCTCTTTATGCTTTAATTAAAGAACCCAAATGTAAATTTATTAAGTCCTGCTTAATTTTATTAGAGACTACCTTGGTTCCATAAGGATTTTAGAAATTCATTTGTAGTCCTGAAATGTAAATGCATTTCTTTATTAAGAAGTATTAAACGCAATCTGGAAAAAAAAACTAAATGAGATACAGAGAGTTCACTCCTTCCGTTTAGGGTGTAAACGGAGCTCAAGTCCTCAGTGTTCTACTTGACCTTCACTCTAGCAAACACTTGCCCAGCAAGGCTTAGGGTCCTGGAGCTGAAAGGGTCGGAGCGCATCTCACAGGCCTCACCTCTTGGGCTAGAGACTTACTCACCTCGCTTTGTGCAACTTGAACCGAAGCAGAAAGTAGAAGAGTTGATTCATGCCAATGAAAATTCCTCATCCAGATCTCCCATGGAGAGTTAGGAGAACCTTAATGGATCTCTGAAATGCATCCCACAGCCAGGAAACCTAGCTCCCTGAAAGGGTGTGAACACAACCCAACAGCAAAGCTGCGAAATGCCGTTTGAAGCAGATCAGAAGCCAGTGGCAATTCCAGAACTCCTTAAAAAAATGGCTGGCCTATCCTTGGAGCTCTCTAGAAGACACATCCAGTATGAAAGGGGAACGAAGAAATGGGCAAAGTGGGTTAACGACTTCTTCATAGTTCTCTGGTGTAACTATAGCGGTCCCCTCGTCCCAGTAGGTGTCAAAAATCATGGCTAGTACTGAACCCTATGGATTCTATGTTTTTCCTATACAAACATACTTACGATAAAGTATAATTTATAAATCAGGCACAGTAAGAGATTAAGAACAATAACTAATAATAAAACAAAATTATTATAATAATATACTATAACAATAATGATGTGATGGCTCTGGGGCCATTGTTAAGAAAAATAAGGGAGACCTGAACACAAGTGCTGTGACAGGCCATAGTCAATCCGATAACCAAGACGGCTGCTAAGGGACTATGGCGTGGGTAGCGTACACAGCGTGGAAACGCTGGACAAAGGGATGATTTGCATCCCAGGTGGGACTGAGCGAGATGGTGCGATATTTCATCACACTACTCAGAACGGTGTGTAACTTAAAACGAATGAATTCTTTATTTCTGGAATTTTCCACTTAATGATTTCAGACCATGGCTGACCACAGAGAACGAAAACCATGGAAAACGAAATCATGCGTAGGGAAGACCGCTGTCCTAGAACCAATGTTCCTACAGTACAAATTCCCAACTGACTGACTAAGCATCTATCTCCATCTATCTAGATCTATATCTAAATCTATATCCGTATCTATATGTAAAGAGAAAAGGTGGCCCCTCCCTTGCCTTCTACCTCAGTCCTCTCCCTGGTCGTCCTATTTGCTGCTGTCACAGAGAGTCATTTGTGTAAGAAGAAGGTTGGAGGAGAGGAGAGAGAGAAGAAGGGAGAAGGAGAGTGAGAGAGGATGTACAGAGGGTCCCCAACTGACGACGCTTCAAAATGTGACGGCACAAAAGTGATTCACATAATACATTAGATGAGACATTCGATGCTCTATTATAAAATAGGCTTTGTGATACCGTTAGAACACTCGGCCCTGCTGGGGAACTCCAGACGCACGTGTAGAACACACGTCCAGTTACCCCGCACTAGAGGCCAGGGTGCTGCTGGCAGGGTCGGTCATCGGTCATGGCTGCTCCTGGGAGATGTTAATTGCCCAGCATGCCCAGCCTGACATACGGGTAGACAGCCCCTGCACCCCAACATAAACAAACAAACATGTAAATAAAATAGGCTTTGTGTTGGATGATTTTGCCCACCTGGAAGCTAATGCAAGTGTTCTGAGCACATTCGATGCAGGCTAGGCTAAGCTATGTTTGGTAGGTTAGGTGTATCAAATGCAGTTTTGACTTAGGATATTTTCAATGTATATAGGTTTATCAGGATATAACCCCATGGTAAGTCGAGAAGCATCTGTACTGTGGTAACTGGCAGAGCTTTCAAAATATGCACATCCAGGAAAGGGAAGGAGGGAAGGAGGAAGTAAGGTTGGTATGTAGAAATTATTAAAAGTTGCTGATCAAAAATTACCTTCTCCCAAAAGCCTGAAGATTTGACTTGACTTTTTAAAGCTGCCTATATACAGATACTCATTTGCTTAACAGCATCCTTTGAAAAATGTGATGTCTCTGTAAACTGCAGAACTCCTTGAGCTGCTCACACATTGGTGGGAATCAGAGCCAGTTGTCTCCTCACACCTACATGAGCTCATCAGCAAGGGGAGAAAAATGATGGGCTGTCATCCATCTATGACTGGCTCTTTATGTTTCCTGTATTTTATATAACTTATCTCAGAGAATGCTCACAATGGTTACTAAGAAGATGTTAAACTATCTTACACAAACAAACAAACAAACAAAAAATCAAGCTCAGGAAGAGAAACATCCCAAATCATGTCTCTTGGTAACAGATGAGCTGGGGTTTGAATTCAGTTGTCTGCTTACTAAGGGAAGGGCTGAAAAAGACCAGAGCCCTGTGAGGGGCGGAGAACACAAGGCTGCAAGAAGAGTAGCTCTGGGGACTTTCTAATGTGCCTGTGGCATTACCTGCACGCCACGGTGCCATGAAGCATGCGTGGGCCCCCAGGCCTCTCGGTGGCACCCACCACAGCTGTTAGCATTAATTACAACTGCCTAGGCCCAAATACAAATTCCTGATCTGGATGCAACTACAAAACAGGCTTTTGTGTGCAGGCCTGGGAACCGTCCACAATTTAGAGTCGGATCTCTTCATAAAGTGGGTCCTCTCTGGGCATGATGAGAGCAGAAAGTATATGCAGTGCCCCTAGAATGCAAAGGTGGCCTCAGTCCCTCCAACTCCTGACGGGAAGCTTGGAGAACATTTTCTCTTCCCTGTTTTTTTGAGACCAGTTTACCAACACCCAGATGTCAAAGGCCATCTCAGATCCTAAACAAATTATACTTATAGCTTCTTCGTAGGGTGAGGTCAAGTCTCAGGTCAAATCGGGATGGGAGACTATGAGAAAGAACAATTACAAGCCAATCCCACTCAATTATAAGGATGCAAAAATCCTAAATAAAATATTAGCACGTGATATTAATAAACATGAAAACAATAATACATCATAGCCACGTTGGAATATTTTATATATGCAAGTTTGGTTTATCACTTGAAAAATCAGTTAATATAAGTCACCACACTAACAGAACAAAAGAGAAGAATCATAATTACAGCAAGAGACCTAGAAAAAGCATTGGAAAATATTCAGCATCTATCTGTAATTAAAAACTTTCGGCACACTAGGAATAAGAACTCTTTAAAATGAAAAAAACATTATCTACGAAAATCCCCATAGGTAATGAACAAATGTTGAAAGTCTTTCTTTGGAGACCTGGAAAGGGACAAAGATATGTACAATCGGCGCATCTATTCAACACTGTACAAT
>CM053512.1:10526147-10545209 GCA_028627145.1 Eidolon dupreanum
CTGCCACTTAGGGTAGTGACAGCGCCCCACTGCCGTGCCCTTCATTGGCTCTGGTAACCCTGCCCACCTCTTTCTAAGTTGTCTTTTCACTAAACTCCCTTTTTTTGAACTAGTCTGGATTCTATTTTCTGCTGGGACACTGCAGAGTGGCAATTTTATATTAACTTATTTATATGATTATTTTATGGATATCTGTCTTCTCCCACTAGGCTGTGAACTTCATGACACTGGCACCTCAGAAGGTGCCAACAAATATTTTATTTAGTGAGTTAATGAATGCATGAATGAATTCACTTTAGAATAAGGATATACTAAACATAGTAACGGGGATTTCTAACATGTTCCTGCTACATTTGACATGGCAGCAATCTGTTAGAGCAAACGTTTTTTCTCTGTTGGTTGAAAATAGACTCTGTTGGCAAGAATATTTTTACTCATGACGATAATTTCAATTATTCTAGCAATAAGTGTAATAGCTATGATTTCTCAACTAAAAAGATGTAACTTTATTTGAAATGTCATCAGTGATGAGATTCCAAGTGGACTGCAGTCAGTTATAGCTTTAAGAGTCAGTA
Organism: Eidolon dupreanum; assembly: GCA_028627145.1. Taxonomy (NCBI): domain Eukaryota; kingdom Metazoa; phylum Chordata; class Mammalia; order Chiroptera; family Pteropodidae; genus Eidolon; species Eidolon dupreanum. The sequence goes on from CM053512.1 coordinate 10,526,723, forward strand.
GAAATACTACAAAAATGTTAACTAGAAAAAGAAGGCTCTGTATCTCTGAATTTTTCATAACCCACTGCAAATAACTCTAGAAAATAAATACTTAGTAGTTATATGGTGTAGGAGGGTTACTTGCAGGCAGGAAATGTTCTTTATAAATAAGATAAATTATCTACTCCACGGTGCTGTTTTAGAATTACAGGACAATATGAGTTGATCTCTGTATTAGTCATGCAAGTTACATATTAATGTATATAGGTAGACAACTTCTACAAAATGAATTGGAAAATTCTGATTCTAGGACACTAATCAGAATTTCCAGAACAGGGTCTGTGGCTCTGCAGATTCCTTTCTCTTTTATGATGTAAAAAGTGCAGAAAAATCTGATCTGATGCACTAGCAAGGTCTTTCAAACCAGTATATTCTGTACGATGTGACTGACACCTGAATATTAATCTTGAGAAAACTAGTTTATAAATTATAATTAGAACTAAATACATACTATATTAAGAATGTTTCATTCATTGCAGGGCATTTTGACAGCAACTATTTACCTAGCATATGAGTTCCGGAGGAGGGTGATCTATTCTGAAGGCTGGAGAGGTCAAGGGTCATCTCTTTTCTGCAGACTCTTTCCTGGTTAAACCTCTCGTTTCTTCTGCTAACTTTTTCATTGGGAAAAGTATTTCAGTGCTGTACATTCTAACCAGTAATGAGGGGGAAGGCTCAATTTTTCCCGTATGGTAGGTGTTTAAGATTATTTGTAACCTCCCATCAGGCAAACTAGTTAGTTAATAAAGAAATACCATTCTAATATGGTACCACTTGGGTACAGGTCTGATAATATAATCTTGAATGATACAGCATGGTTTTACTAATAGTTACAATATTAATCATACCTTGTGAGGGGGTTCAGGGAAGTAGTGACTGAGTTAAAATAGTTCAGATACAGTTACAACCAGATAACTTGCTTTGCTATGTCGGATGCGGCGCAACAAAAAAAAACTCCTTCTTATCCATTCTCTTGGGTGGTAGAAACTAATGTAGGAAATGACCACACCGGCTCCCTAGAGACCGCTCCTCTGAAAACAAAAGACCATTTATACCTAACCCTGCCATCACCAGTGAAAGGAATGAAGCCCCCAACCTCTCTTGACCATCTGTAAAGCGATATTATTTTTAAAAGCGGGAGTGGGGGGAGGAAGTACCGCATTCAATTCCTAAGGGCTGACACTCCTCCTCCGCCCCAGACTCACTCATCCCCGTTCCATCGACATCACCCAACTGGTGTGGCGCCAGGCACACCGAGGGTCACGGAGCCCGACAGGGTCAGAAAAGAAGTATCTCTCTCACAGTCGGAAAATCACGACTCGCGATGCCTCCCCAGCACCGAAGCGGGAGGGCGGCCCAGCCCCGAGGGGCCGGGCGGCGTCGCGGGTGCCCGCCGCCCAGGGCCGCGGGCGGCGCCGCAGCGCTCCCCCCGCCCCGCCCCGTCCCGCAGGGACCGGCCGCGGGTCCTTACCCGCCAGTCCGCCGCCGCCGCCTCCGTCGCCCGCGTGCCCCTTCCTGCGCTGCAGGATGAAGTAGGGGTTGGCCCTCTCGGTGATCCACAGCGCGTTGGCCAGCAGCACCTCTTCGGGGTTCACCCACATGTTCCCGGGCGCCGCGCGCGGGCAGACGCACAATGGGGCGGCGAGTCGGCTCCTGCACACACCGGCGCGCACGGGCGCGCACCCCGGGCCACACGCGAGCCCGCCCACCCGCTAGGTGCGGCGGCGTGAAGCGGCTTCACCTGCGGGCGGCCCGCGGTGCCCAGGCCACGACGCCGCGGCCGCGGGCGGCCGGGGAGGACGGCGAGGTCGCGGGCACCGCGAGCAGCATCGTGGCCGCGGCCCCCGGCGGCGGGCGGCGCGGGAGGAGCGCGCGCGAGGCGGGGAGGCGGCGCGGCTCAGGCCCGGGGTCCGGCTGGCGGGCGGTGGGCGCCGCGCCCGCAGCGCCGCCCGCGTCCCCGCCGCGCCGGGCCCTCGCGGTCTCCGCGCGCTAACGCTCCGAGTCGGGGCCGCTCGCTCCCGCGGCGAAGCCCAGCTGCTCGCTGCGAGGACGCTCCAGACACTGCGAATGAATGACGACAGCGCGGCTCACTCGCGGCGAGCCCGGGTGGCCCCCGTTTTCTGGGGCGCGGGTCCTCCGCGGGCTCTGCGCGCCGGGACTCGCCGCTGCGGCTGGCTTTGGGGGAACCTTAAGGGGACCGTGTGGCAAGCGCTCGGCCCCACGCCCATCCCAGCAGGGAGGACGCCGCCAGCCTCGGGAGGGGGTGCCGTGTGTGTGTGCCGTGCGTGTTTATGGGAGACGCTCCGGACGCTTAGCGCCACCCCTCTTCCCAGGAAATGTGTGTTTCAGGGTTCCAGACTTGGAGCTAGATACCCGAGTCGGAAGTGGCCGCAGCCAATGGCTGTCGATGTTTTTGTTTCCTGCATCCCTAGGGCAAGTCATGCGCTTAACTTGTCACCGCCTGTAACCCCTCCCCCTCTCCGTTCCATTTGTATTAAAGTGGCCCAGCTAAGTGCATTACGTCACTTCTTTTCTTGACCTGCAGGGCAGGAGCGATGACGAAGTTGGAAGCAGCCCAAAAGCTTAGACCAACTAACTCACACCACAGCTGTGCGTATATCAAGCGTTTGGAGCTTCAAGGACCAGGTATGGCAGAATTCTGGGATTTATCCACACTTAGTAGATGGAGTAAAAAAAAAAAGAAAAAAAAACATATTTTTAATCATTGAAATCTGAGACTCACAAACCAGAACAGCCTTATCCCTGGACAGTTTTGCTTTCTCCACCAATGCTTCGAATCTCTTGTGGTGACCCCAGCCCAGCCACCTACATATCTATTACTTTTAATGCCTCTTTTTACACCCAGGAGATCTGCAGATAGCTCAGCAAAAAGGGGCTCCTCTTCCCAGATGATGGGAATTTACTAGGCTCTGCTTTGTCATGGAAGTTGGACAATCCTAGGGACTTCCTTTTGCAACGAGCAAAGCATTCAAGAAAATAAGACTTTCTTGGGTGGACTTCAAATTTTATACTTAGGTCGCTGTCACTTGGGTTGCCGGTGAGCGTGTCCCAGCCATTTCTATGAGATGGCCTCTACACCTGTTGGTTTCCCACCCCATAGGTTCTCAAAAAATGAAGGTTTCCTTTTATCACATTGACTGATCTTCCGCCTCTTCAGAAAACGTTTGAGACCTCCAGCCATTTGTGGAAACTCCATCTCTTTAACAGAGCCTCAAAATGTCATTGGGCACCTTCGGTCTTGGTACAGAGCCTTCAGTCGCAATCTTTTGCAAATAGAAAACAATAAACAATAAAATTGCAAATCATACGTATATAAAAATTGTATTAACTATATATAACATTATTTTTGAAGGGTTTCCATGAATATTCTTTAATTTTAGGTAATTAGTATTTTTAAAAAACTACTGCTTTCATACTTTTTTGGAGTATCCCTATATTGCTCAATTGTTGTGGCTTAACTCTTTCACTCTAGCCCTGAAGTGTGAGATTAGATTAGCATTTTTAAAATATTTGTGCTAAAATGCTGCTTACTTATATAATTCATGCACGCATTAATTCAACATGTAATTATTGAATGCCTGCTATACTCAAGACCCAGGGGATAACAAGTGAACAAAACACACAAAATCACTGCCTTCATGAAGATTAAAATGTAAAATAAATAATAAAAACCAAAACCAATTTACAAAAACTTTTTTTGAGAACAAGATTGGTCACCAAGAAGAGAAGAAAATCTTAAATCCTTAGCTATTTTTTAATTCCTTGAAAGAATTACAGAACATTTTCTCCAGTAGTAGATAACCAGTAGCAGACTTTACATTGCAAAGAATCAGAGAAACTACAAGTTTATGGCAGTTTGCTGCTAACCATACTGCTGATTGCTCACTTATTAAAATGTGGCTTTGTTTACAAAAACAAAAAACAAAAAAACAAAAAAAAACAATCAAATAGACTTGAAGTAGAAATAACACAAAGAGAACCTAATTAATCTATCCAGTTTCTCGGTGAAATAAGTGCGGCATTCAGTTCGTTCTTGTAGGTTTTAAGCCCAAGCATTATCTCAAAACAATTTAAAGAGGAAAGTATCAACAGATGCCTAGATAAGATAAGGGTAAATTATGTCATGTAGTCTTTGTGTCTTGCTGAGATTGCCCATTCTCCCCTCCCACAAATGGCAAGTGTCAACCCCCACAGGGTTCTGATAGTCCCACCTTAAAATGATCAGTGGGTTTACTACTTAGTGGGCAGATCTAACTGAGGCAAAACTGTGAACGTAGTAAATTTGTCTTTGGCAGCTTTCACCCTCATTTCTACAATGCTTCTACCTTTTCTGCTTTTCTACCTTCACAGTGGTGTTTTTTTCCCCCTGTTCTCACCCCTCTACCAATAAGTCCTCTACTTTGCCCTCTAGGGACTTGCCCAGCCCTGGAAATACCAGGCAGTCTTGGGAACTTCATTTCTGCGCATACCATCCATCTCCTACTGCAGTGCCCACTCCGTGGCCCCGTTCTCCCAGTAGTAAGGGCAAGAAGGCTGCAAAACAGTGTACTGCCTTACCAAGTGTTCCATTGCCCAGGAGCCTCAGGAGTGGTCAGGCTAGTGGAAAATTCAGTTCTAGTTTCAATGGAGAAGATTCACCCAGGAAAATAACAAAATGCTAATGCTTCCTGGGGAAAAGGTAACACCTCCCCTAGCCTCCTAGCTAAAGGTAACACATTCATTAACATGGACCTTCCCTGCCCAGGAGAGTATTCGGAATGTCTAGGTCCAGTGAGGGAGAAAGAGGAGAGTGGCCATTGGGATAAGCAAGAGTAATATCCTTTCAAAGATCCAAGGCTTTGCAGTAGCTTTTATATCTGATACAGAGACCTGCACAGTGGATCTGAGTTGCTAACCCAACTGGAAAAACTAGATCGACTACAGTGCCTTCTCTGCGAGTGTAGAGCTGGTGATACAGAAGCCACGGTTTGGTTCTTGCAGCTTTAAGCGGCTGAACGGATCTGCAGCCAGGACCATCCTTACATGCAGTGTGATCTGAGGGAAAAGATCCTTTGAGGTAGCTCCGATCCGTACCAGGACCTTGCCTCTCTGTTCAGTGGGTCACTCTGAGACCTTGTAAACTCTGAGACGCACCGGAAACCAAAAATGAATAAAACAGTATTTCCGCCCGAGGAGGGGAAACGGCGACCAGGTGACCTTTGTGAGATGCATCTGTGTTCCTGGAATGAAGGAAGGAAAGAAGACAGCAGTCTCTGTGGAGGGAGAAGTAAAGCAAGGTATTAGCAGGGATTCGCTTTCTGAAAGGCGGCACATTTTAATGCTTGGGAAAGAGCTTAGAACGTGGGTGGGGGGCACTTTGCCTCCTTCCAAATCACCCACTCAAGTTCCTTGAGGGCCAAGACTGTGACAAGGTCACATTAAAATGCCAGGCTGGCCACGGAGCCTCTCTTCGTTCATGCCCAACAAGGAAGTGCTTACATGACTATTTAGAAATTCTTCTAAATTTGAGAAGCCTTAGATATTTAGGAAGGAAAGGACCTTAAGAGACCCCGATTACCGTTACACCGAGCTCCTCGTTTTATGTAGGAGGAAACTAAACCTCAGAAAACAGAAGGGACTTGGCCACTGGGGTAATTAAGGCAGAATCGGAAGCTGGTCTTACTTAGGAGACTACTACGGCCCCAAGTCTTCATTGCAAATTTGCCTTCTTTCTCCACACATTATTTATCACAATTTTTTCTCCAGAATTAAGAGTCTTTATTTATGTGATGCTTCCACAGCCATTATTTATCACTGTGGTCTGGGTGTTGAGATCCACTGATTGGCTCAACCTGAGTCCCATGCCCACCCTGGGGAGGTGGTGACAGAGGGGAGAGGTAGTGGGTGTGGGATAGTCCCCAAAGGGAAATCAGGGAGCTGTTATCAGAATAAGGTGACAGGGTTGTGGGCAAGCCTGCACAACAGTCTACTAGACAACCTACATTTGACAATTTTTTTTGATGATTATAGCCTCTTGGCTGCGATTTTATATTACAAAATATAACGTCCTTAGTTTTGTTTAATGCTAACAAACCTAGTGGTTTTACCCTTTTGATAATGAGGGTCAGAAGTGATTTAAGTTGCCTTAGAACAAAATAAAGAGGTTATTGTAAAGCTCGCATAAACTAAACTGGTACATAGACATTCCGAAAGCTCTGGGACCAGTCTGTCTCTGTCTCTGCCTCTCCCTGTCTCTCTGAATCCCTGCTTTTCTCTATAAATTTGTTCGAGTGTTTTTTCTTCATCGACCCACCTCGCCTCCTTATGCATAGTTTCTGTTCCTCATCACTTAAACATGCACATAAATCAGGAGAGCCTGTTTCTCTTTCTAGCATTGCTTTCAAGCTATAGATCCCACCATTAACCAAATACTTTACCTAGGTATTTCTTAGCTGGAATTCATTAGAGGGAAGTTGACTGACTCACTTTATCTTTTTGTCCAAGGACCAGGTTTCGCTGCCTCCCGGCCTATGCCTGGTCAGATCACCAAGATGTGGCAGGCAGCTATGTAGTAAGCATATTTTGTACAACTGATGCTTCACAAACTCTTACTAAAAATTCATTTATATTACAAAATTAGTCATTCTGAGAGTTGGCCCATTACTTGCACTTCATATATTCTACTAGTTGGGAAATGTCTGAAGTCTCCCCCTTTTTACATAAGCCAATTAGACATATCAGTAAAGGCGAAAGCTCTTTCATGGGTACTTTACAAAACGATGATTGTAAAATAGCCTCCTCATTCCTCTTAGGATGAACTTTTTTTCTGTGGTCACGCTGTTCTTCTGCTAGTGACGCATTTTTCCATTTTCTCTCTCATGAAAAACAGAAACAAAAACAACATCAATAGGATTTCTTTAATAACCGCAAGTACTGGTAGCGGGGGAAACAACAGATTGGGATATTGATATCAAGGTGACAGCAGTGTTTCTAATAAATACTTATTTTCTCTTAAATAGAAGAATACAATCTTTTTCCTTTGAGGATGAGAACATTTTTCTTGATCTTTGTGAAATAACACTTTGTTTACACCCATGTTTTGATGAAAGAAGGTGGTTAATTTTACAAAGATGTCCTAATTCAAGACTTTAGGGGAAAATTGCATAGTTTTCTTTTCAGGATAAGACAAGTTAGTGCTTTTTATTATACTGACAACACTTTCATTAGAAAATAATATACTGTATCTTGAATCTCAAATCTTTGAAACATTTTTATGGTGTGTTTGACTAAATGATTTAAAAGTTGGTGGAATATCTTAGCTTTAATACTAACACAAAATAACTTACCACCCAAACCCTCTAATTTGTCAGCTGTATTTAAACCCTTTACCCCTTGATTTCCAGCTTCTCAGAGCTTCCAGACAAGATTACAGATCATAAAACAGAATACGATCTGAAGATCCCAAATCTTTGAAAACTTTTAGATATAAAACATTAAGTGAAAAAAATAAATAAATAAACTCATTCACTGCACCAAAGGAGAAAGAGCAGAGTTCAGGTCACTGAACTTCCAAAAGATAAGCATGAGAGTTGGCCGTTGGGCTATCTTTATCAAAATTAAGAAAAGAGCAAAAAGTGTCTCAATATTTGTTCCCAAGGTTCTCAACATTCTCTTAAGCGTTTGTCACTGAGGTTTCCTTTACAGAATATATTTCTCATGTCTTATTTCCCCTATAAAATGCAGACCTCAATAGGCATTTTCTTCATAAAATTGTATTAGTGAGAGTTTTGCTTTTTTTGTCACTTGTGATCCTCTTATAGGTTGTGAAGTTCCATCTTCTATTTAAAAAAAAAAGGGGGATGTGTTAAGTCATACTGGTTTCTATCCCCAATGAAAATTAGTTTGCTTTTCACGTAATGACTCAGTCGACCAAATTGCAAACTTAGACCTTCTGTCCCTGAATGAAACTTTTTGAAACATAATTTACACAGAGCCAATCCTTACTTACCTAAAGAATGCTGAACTGGAAAGCACATTTTGAAAACAAAAATAAATACCTATTGAATGCATCCTTCTCTACAAATTGTGGCCTTTGGCTTTTAGCATGAAGTCTCAATTAAGAAGCCTTTTGAGAAAAATGAGAAAATCTATCTCGGATGTGCCAATCGAAGAAGACAGAGTTCTAGGTAAAGACAGCTGACTGGTGGGTCAATAGACAGTGTTGTATTTGAGATTGCATGTGAATAAATCAAATCTACGTAACTGTTTTTATGGTTGCAGTGAGCCCGGATTCTGGAGCAAGTAACCATCTATATTATAAGGGTATGTGTGTGTGTGTAAGAGAGACACATAAACTATATTACAAATTTAAACATCTCCAATTGATATTCCTTAAGCAAGAAACGAGTCTAAATTTATAGGAGCGAGTGTTTTTCTTTTCAGAAATGAGTTCGCATTACACAGAGACTTTTGTAACTTGCTTTGTTGCTAACAGTATTGTGAACATGGCCCCAGATTTTAAAAAATGTACACTTGCATCCTTATTTGTATTGCCTGCATACTATTTAATTATATGATATACCTTAACTTATTTAACCCATCTGCCATCCTTCTTTACATCTCAAAAATATTATAAAAAAATTTCTGGTAAACATGTTTCATTGTATACTTTTGTATACTAATTGTTTTCTTCGTATAGACCCCTAAAAGTAGACTTTTGAGGCCATCTAGAATGCACCTTTTTAATGCTCTTGTTGCACATCAACAGATTACTCCCCAGAAAAGTCATATCATATCAGTCCTTTCCCCCAGCCGCCTACTTCTCCACAACCTCATCTAATACACTTGTGCGAAAGTATCTTTCACTGGTTTTTATTTTGGGTGGAACATTGTAATGTGACTGCATTTTAGTGCAATTTTTATTACCTTTTAGGTCTTTCCACACACACAATAATACCTTTTTCAAGGATTAAAATAGTTCCATTTTTCAGATTATAAAAATAATTAGTTTATTATTAAAAAGTAAACATGATAGAAAACTATCAGAAGGTGAAATTCCCCCAAATATCATTTAGAGGTAACTATTAGAGATTGTAATTGAGATTGTTAAGAGATCTCACCAGTTAGAGATAGCAATCGGCTTTTTGGTGAATATCTGCAAATATCAATCTGTTCATATTAACATATTTGGAAAAAGAGACTTCCTTTATTCGCATGGCTGAGTGCTATTTTGAGGTGACATGGCTTTGCAGCTGGATCCCAAAGATTTCTCGGATGAGTTTTCCCTGTGCTGTAGTTATGGCCTCCTCCTCTCACCATTTACAAGGATCGGTTTGGGCACAGGGAGAAGATCCGCTTGTGCTCCGCTTTCTTACGTGTGTGTAGACGAGGCACTGAAAAGAGTCGTGATCATGCACGAAAGGTCATTGATGACCCCAGCATCTTGCTCCCATGTGAGAAGGAAAACAGGACGATGGGAAGGGCTCTGGAGTTCCCTTTTGAAAGGGGTGCAGGGTTCTTTGTAAAGTCTGGGGTAAACGTTCCTGGCGGCTGCCAAGGCAGACACGATGTTTCCTAAACAGTGAGGGCCGGGCTCACGTGGAAGAGGGTCATCTGCCAATGCCGCTACTTCACAGTGTTTTGATGACTCTAACGTGTTTTGAAAACTGACGCCTCACAGAACTTCTTTTTACAGCTCAAAATATATAAGCATGTGATGCCATTTTAATAGCTTTTCCCCTTAACCTCTTTGTTAGGGTAGATTTCTCTTGTCGAATGTGGTTTTGCCAACCACGGTACTTTTATGGGAATTAAATTGTGAATGAACTTCTTTTTCTCAACCTTGGATCTTAGTGGGATTAAGTCAGTTGTTAAGCACAAAATTTGCATGTGCTCGTTGAGGCCTTCGGCATCTTTTGTGAGACTGTCCTTGCTTTAGTCAGAGCTTTCTAGCCTGTGAATGCATCAGAAGTGACTCATCTCACGTGATAATTTACAGTATCTAGGAAAGAAAACTTGATTGTCCAGACTGGTCATGTTTTTGCTTCCACTGCTTCCCAAAGCATGGTAAGGACACCCAGCATGCATGAGAAATACACGGAGGCAAAGGATGAAGAGAAAGAGAGGTCAAAGCAGAGTCAGAGGTCACATGGCAACTCAGATGGGTGCCATTGACTCTACTTATAATCCCGTAGCAGCTGCCACCACAGCTTTCCAAAGTCTCAGCTGGTCTACAAGGGACTCACTTGAAGCTTCCTTCCTCGTACTCTAAGCCCTGGCGGTGCAGAGCTCCTGGGTTGCTGGCATCCACCCTTTTAATGCTGACTCTGGATTCTTTGCCTCTGCTCAGGCTGTATTCCCAGCCTGAAGTTCCCTTTCTACATGTCTTTGCTTTGACCGGGTTATTAAAGCAAAGACATCAACCTCCAGGAAGCCTCTTTTAGGGCCAGAGGCTAAGTAAGTACCTCTTTTCTATGCTTCCTGGTTCTGGTCTCCCTCTTCTCTCCCTCCCTCTCCCTCCTTCTCCTTTCTCTCTCTCTCTCTCTCTCTCTCTCTCTCTCTCTCTCTCTCTCTCTCTCCCCCTCCCTCTTTCCCTCCCTCCCTACCCATACTCTCCCCTCCCCTCCCTCCTTTCCTTTCTCTCTAACTTACTTTTGCACCCTAATCACCTGGCATAGTGCCTGGCACTCAGGTATTTTTGAAAAGCACATTTTGAACTGAGCAGTCCAAACTTAATAATTTATCTAACGAGTCTGGAATTTGTTCACAGCAACTAGAACTTTCTCCTAGTTAAACTTGTGACTGGAGAAGACTAGACTTGGGTTTAGTAATGGACTTTCTACACAAAATATCATCCCTCATTAGGAGTTCACTGCACGATGGTGCCTGCCTGTATACCTGTTTGGTTGCTCGCTTTCTGTAAATAAAACTAGAAAAATGCTGCTGCTTCACAGTATGAGCAGTGAGAGCAGTTGGAGAGCCAAGAGTTCTTTACCCTTGAAACTGGGTGATGCTCGCTCCTTCATTCATTTATTGCAGGCCTGCTCTACCTGCAGGGAACAAGACAGAATCTTGCTCTCCTGGAATTTACAGTCTTGTCTGGCTGACAGATATGTAAACAAACCCAGCTGATCCTTCCCTCAAGCATTTATAATGTACTGTTTTGACCTGAAGGCACATGATTCGTAGTGATTTGTCTTTCCGAGGAGGCCCAAGTATCTGTCAGAGAAAATGAACTCTTAGCTAGTGAGTCAGCTGAACCAAGGACCCAGCATCTAAGCCTGTGCTGGCTATAATCTTCTTTCTTTTTTTTTTTTTTTCCTCAAAATTGAGATTGCTATAGCTTAATATGTTACTGAAAGTAGTAAATTAAAATCTTCACTATATTGCGTTTGATTAAAAATATGTTCTATCATAATTTTTGAGAATGTGGATACTTGAAGCAGAGAAGATTTGGAACATCTGCAATTACTATGCACTGTGATAAGTACATATTTACTATCTTAAGGTTGTTCCTAGGGGAAGAGGTAGATAGGTAGTAGAGGTCTGGAGTGAGGAAAATCATGAATCAAGCAAATATCCCATTTTCAGCACAAAGAGCATTTCCTCTGCTTTGTCCTAGCAGGTCGGGCTCCTAACAAGACTTGGTAATGTAAATATTGGCTCTTAAAGTGGAGACTTCTCTCTCCAGAGTGTGATTTAGGGCTGGCCCTAAAATCTAGGGCACACCTTCTTCATTCTGGACTCTAGAGAATAAAAATTGTAACCCAACCAGACTATTCCAGCAGCCTCTGGTCCCTGGAAAGCTCCATGGTGTAGCTGGGGAAAAAAAAAAAAGGCTAATTGGCAGCCAGGGCTAAGGGTGATGAGGTAGAGGGAAGAAACCTGGACGAAGCTGTCAGGTCCTTGCTGTCTAAGATGTTTCCCCATGACAAGGGCAGAGTGACTTAAGCCAAGTATATATATGAGAATATGGTATTTACATAAAGAACAGATAAAAGTGTTGCTTTGCACCATATAAAAAGTGCCATTGACCTACTATACCATAAGAGCATAATGAAAATGCTTTGTTTTGAATGGTTTCAACTAGGCAATTTGTGAGTATACAGCAAACTGAATGTTGAGTGTGAGTTGTGCAACTTTGGGAAATCTTACAGAAACTGGAAAGTTCGTTTTTTTTTTCCCCATGGCGAATGTAATATTGTGTACGGCAGGCGTTTTTCAGCTCGTGTAACATTTTCAGTGTTTGAGAATGGGCATACTTGCATACTTTGTTAATGAATAAGAAAGGGCAGCATCAACTTCTGGTAAATTCTACTCTTTATAATTAAAAGAGTCACAGCTGTTTTCCCTCTAACATGTCCTATGGACTCAAACAGTACTGAGTTCAGTCTGATATGGTCTCCTGGCTTAAAAAAATTCTGTCAATATAGTCCTCGCATTCAGTAGAATCCAAAGGTTAGACTGAGCAAATGAAATGTAGTCTGGGTAATCAGATTCTATGAATAATTCAAACAGTAAATCTTGTTTTCTTTTTAAAATTAATACTTTGAAAAATGTTTATTTCTAAAACCGAGTGTAGTCAATTTCATGCCTTTTAATGAAGCTTAATCTGCACGTTATCATCAAATCCCATATTTGCCCTGAAAATATGTCAACAACTTATGGAAGGATATTTGCAGCGAATGAGATTATTCTTTTTCAAACACTTTTTGAGTCTGCATGTAAATCGGCTGTTTTGACTGATGAACTCGTTCTTGTAAATCTAACAACAAATTGAAATGAAAAACTGGCTCGATGGATGTTTGTCTTTGAATTGACTGATGGACCACATAGACTTCTTGGTTTGATATTTGTTGGTCACAACTAAAGAAGTTCATTAATTAAACCAACATTTTAAAATATCAGTTAAATATTAGCACCTTTCCAGGCACCCTCATGCTCCGCTCATCAGCTAGGTAATCGGTCAACTTGACCACATGCTGCTTTCCTCCTGGAAAAACTCTGGGCTGTGGACACTTTCCTGTGGATATATTTAAGGTTTGATTTGCAATCTAGATAAGTCAAGAAGGCCAGAGTGATGTCCTCAGGATTTTAAAGATAACTCCATGGAAGGGAGATAATCAGAGGACTGAGTCAGGGGCTTGTCTTCCATAATATGTAGAGTACAAGATTTCTTAAGGAGAAAGAAAGCAGAAGCGCACTATCATATTGCTAAAGACATATCAGGTGGTTGCCAGCTTCCTTCAAAACTGAAACTTGAATGCTCACGGTCACGGCAGATGCTGTCATTGCACAATTCCATGTGCGATGTGCCTAGTGTCACTGACTGAGTGTGTGAGTAATCTAGGCATTGTCGGACACGAGGCACAGGACGCATTGTGACTAAGTAGAAATACATACCATCCTGGTGATTTCAATACGGTGGAGCAAGATGACAAGAAGGAAGGAAGATGAAGCCAAATGCATGATGCATTTTTAACAACCGCATCTTCCGTTTCACATGCTTTACTTGTTGTCTTGCATGGTAGCATGGAAAGGAAGTATGAGGTAGAATTTGAAGTCGGCTTCTCTTTTCAAAGTTGGCCATTACCTTAAATAAGGGTGTTTTTATGCTTTGGTTCATCCCTCGGTGAGGAGGAGGAGGGAGACGTGGGAAGGAACACCACTGACAGGTCCCAAGTGCCCGATGCACGCCGGGGACGCTGCTGGCCACTTCGCCTCTGATGTCACTGACTCTGAGGAGCAGGGCAGGCGATGCTACAGATGGCTCCCTGGTGGCAGCTCCAGTTTGGCCGTTTACCCCTGTGGCTCTGGGCACGTTACCTACTGTTCTAGCAACTGACACTCACTGATTTTTACTCTGTACTGGGCAGCATTGTCAAGTGTTTTAAAATTTTTTTATTATTCTCATTACAGTCTTATAATAAGGTACCATTACTATATTTTAAAGACATTGAGGTAAAGAGAAGTGAAGGGAAGGAGAAGGATGTAAAGATTAAAGGCATCTAGTTCTAGAGTAATGCTGGTGTTTACCTCCCAGCTAGATCGTTTACTCCCTGTGTCAGTTTAGGCAAATTATTTAACCTCTCTTGAGAAAGCTATAAAGCACTTTGAACAGTGGTTGGCGCGTGGGCAAATCTTAGTAAATGTTAGCTGTTATTGTGATTCAGTGAGACGGAAGATATCTCTGTTTGTGAAGTACATTTCCTGCTTGGTTTTGTGTGACCAAGAAGGGGAACGGGTGTCTTGTGTTTAGGACACTGATTTGAGGTTGTCAGTGTACGGCATGATGGGTATTTGTGTGAGGGTCTTTAGAACTGTGCACACGCTCTCTGGTCTGGCTCCATCCGTCGGGCTGTGGGTTCCTCTTTCGGTTCCCCTTTGGGGCTGAGATGAGGGTGAGTGGGAAAGGGCGGGGTGCCATGCCTTGCCCAAGTCAGAGGCCACCAGTACCCTGACAAGGGGGCTGGGTATCTGTGACACGTAGCACACCCAACAGAAACAAACCTCACTGACGCAGAATTCTGTTTGGGGGACTTTTGGTATGTGCTCCAGAACCTTATTTTTTAATATTTAGAGGATCCTTTAAGATTTGTGAATATAGCAAAAAGACTAGTTTTAAAATATGAAGCTCTTTCTTGCAATGAACAATTCATTAATGACTTCTTGATCCCAATAAAATGATTGGGTTTGCGCTTAAGCTCATTTTCAATACTAGTTTGTAGATGTTAAAGAAATTACCTTTAATCATCAAACCACTGAAAACTCCTAAGAGAAGACAGCTAGTATAAGGGCAGTTATCTTTAAAAAAAATATAAAACAGAAAGAATTTCATGCAGACTTTTCATTTATGAATTGCTGCTCTAAGACTTTAATTTTGGAAGAGCTGTCAGCCACGATGGCGTGGATGCCACAGACCTCTCCCAGAACCGGCCCGGGCCCTCTGCCACTTTGCCAATCTGAAGAGCAAGGTCCTGGCCTGGAAGCCCCAGGAGCGAACAAGCCGCTGACCACCCATTGTCAGGCATGCACATCCTCATTTCTGTTTCGCTGTTACCGCTTCTGCCTTTGCCTCAGCCCACCCGCTTCTCCAGGTCTGACCTCTAGCCTATTATGAGATTTTTCCAGGCCTGACTGCTTGGAACAATCTCCAGATGGAGACGGAATGGTCTTGGGAACAAAATAGCCACATCATGGAACGGTTTCCATGCATTTCCTCTAGAGATGTTTGAGCGTCTCCCAAGCAACCTGAATGGTTCCAAGTGCAGCAGTTCGTGTCTCCTGTCTGACTAGTTAGGGCTTCTTCAACATCCCCACAGTAATCTGCTGTGAAATATAAAAGGGCCAACAAGTATAGAAGGCATATTGCCAGGTTTGAAGTGTAGACTGGTATCTGTTCCTTTTTAAAGACAACATTTTCTGTTTCCAATGTGAAAACAGATAAAAATTTTTAAATGAGCCAATAAGGATAATCGAATGGTGTATGCAAAAGTTAAAGAATGACAATTATCCCCTAAGTTAAACCATAAGTAGTACCTGACATTACCTTAATAGTGTTTTCTGACATTAAAAAAAAAAAAAATCCTATCAATATAAAAAGAGTAAAATAAAAGCATATAAAATAAGGTGAGATTAGTCCCTAAAGATCAGGAAAATATAAATAATAGATGAAACGAAATGGCTTCTAAAGGCCGCGGGTGGTGGCAGGGTGTTCCGAGCACTGTGGCGCTAAGGACGGAGTGTGGCGGGGGGGGGTCTAGTCCTCTCTCTGACGCCGTGTCCCCGCTTCGCCTGCCCCCCGACCCCCGCAACAGACAGGAGGGACCTGAGGACCATCGCCTGGACCTGTGTGGACACTGTCTAGTTTACTGAGGATAAAAACTGAGGTCTGTGCCCAGAGTCCAAAAAAAAAAAAAATCCATTCAGCCCTGAGTGTGTCACTCAGAAAGTTGACTGGGTAACGTGCTGCTCAGCCTTTTAATAGCTTTGAGTTTTTATCTTCCGCTTGGGATGGCTGGAAAACCCGCTAGGCGCCTTGAAAGGCTTCCTTCCCAGCTCCTCCTCCAACGCAGCGGCCCCAGGAGGCCCTGCCCCACTTCCCCAGTTCCTGCGCCCTCTTCCTGGCTCTCTTTACCCAGAGTCAGTTTTGAACGGCGCCGTTGCTTACTCTGCTCTTACATGGCACCTTGGTGCCAGCCGGCGCCGGTCCGCTGCCACGCTCTGCCCTGGTTTCTGGTTCCCTTGCCACCGTCTTCTTTGAGCTTATAGAGAGAATTGGATAGTCATCGTGTTCTCTTAGCTGTGAGAAGGAAGGAGCAACAGAAAGAACCAAGCTATGGAGGAGAAACACTGCTGAATGTCCGCCAGGTCTTCTGATCACCGTGAGGGTCAAACTCGAGGCCACTAGAGCCACCCTGTCTGTGTGAGCCACACTCCGTACATACCCTTGTAGCATGGAAGATTGGAATAACTTTCTCCCGGACACTACCAGGGAGTCTCAGATCCAGCAAGTCTGAAAGGAGGACTCAGGATCATAGCTTAGCACTGAATTCCCATTCACCAGAGAGTCAGCCAGTTACTGGAGGGTCTTTTTGCTAGTTCCTCTCATTCCCACTTCTCATTTTCTCTTTTGGATTAATCCTTTCCTTCTGCTTCATACCTGTTTATGTCTTCCTCACAAAAGCACTGAATAAAAGTATAGGCCTGATGAAGTAAACTTGGCCTGTAAAACTGTAGACCTGCACCCTTCTGGCTCACGCACACACACTGAGAGACTTAAACCCTGGTGGGGTTTCTAACAGCTCACGGCTACATCCCTAGGATGACTCCAGCCGCCCTTAAAATCCTGCTTGAGAAAGGTCGGGGCTGCCAGGAGAATTTACTGTTCATTCCAGCCAAAACAAGTAACAGGCAGATAGGTCGCCGAACGCCTTAATAGGGCAGTTACTGCAGAAAGCTTGCAATTAGGAATCCTTTCCCTGCCCTTTTGAAACATAACTCTCTACTACCCAGAACTGTCATTTCAAGGACTTGAGAGCTGTCTCTTTGAAATGCAAACGTTCGAGGAGATAATGTCACTCTGCTCCACTGAGCACCTTGCTCTAATTTGTACCACTGCTTCCTTCGCAAACACAGCAGAAGAGAAGCTTGTTTCTCCTCCTGGTAAACACCCATGAACAACAGCAGCCGGCCCAGGCCGGGCACCCTCCGCATCAAGGTCTCCCGCCCTTGTTTCAGCCAAGTTGAGTTCCCTTCGTGCTGGCCTCTCTTTTTCCATTGCAATGGTTAGTATCGGATCAACTCTGCCCCTACTGCTTTAACTGGGATCCAGCTTTGATTAATCTTGACAGTCAGTTTTGGTTTTATTCAGCGTTTCCCGATCTCCGCCTGCCCTTGACGTGTCCTCATTCCCCCCACGTCTTCATCTGTTTTTTTTGCACTGAGTAGGGGAAGTGTGATGGTGGGACTCCCCTGGTAAAGGACAAACCCGCTTCACACTGAAGTCCAGTAGAGGGTGTGCGGTGGCACCTGGGCTAGGTGCCAGCGTTAGCATATTATGTGATTTTTTTCTGAATGACCAATTCCAGTGTTGGGTAAGACTCCTCAGTTCCTTTTCTCTGGGCTCTTTTCTTTCTCCGTTCCGCAGCCTTTTCTGTTCTTCCTCCTTATCCATTTTTGCATCACTGCGTATCCAGAATATTACTTCGGGGGCCTTAAATCTTATTTGAGGTATGAAATGAAATGCATTTTCCCCAACACGGCTCTACTGAGCTAGAGGAAAACAGCTGGACCCTAAGCAGCCCGTTTCCACGCATTTCGGGAGAACAGAAGCAAGGCCCGAACACGGCTCTGCTGGAGATTCAGGCTAATGTTGTCAGTCGGCGCCAGAGGTGACGGGGTGTCTTGCTTCCTGAGAACCTGTCTGGGGTGGGAGGACCTGCCTGGATGTCTTGCCAGCCCAGCTGTGGCCCCTTGAGGAAGGAAAACCCATTGCTTTCGCTGAGAAGCTGGAGGTTTGGGGACGTATTCAGTTTCCCATTTGCAAGGCAAGCCATGACGGTGTCTCTTCCAAATGTCTCCACCCGCACTGCTGTGCCCATGCACAGCTATGGGCGTCAAGGACAAGCTGCCAGGCCGTGGTCTCCACCAGCCGGACCGGCACACACAGAGACCGAGGAGCTTAATGCCGATGGCAAAATCCTGACTACAGGTGGGACAAAATTCTTCGTCCAGAAACCATAAGTACCTCCAGGAAATACTGTAGGGCGTTTAAAAAGGTGTGTTATTAACCCCCCCCTCCCCCCGTGAATGTTAAGTATGTTACAGACACTGTGTTAAACACTCTATGAACATTATCTTATCTAATCCTCTCAAGATCCTCTGTGGGTAGGCTCCACTACTACCCAGATTCATAAAGAAAATGGAGCTGAGAGAAGGTAAGTAATTG
>CM053512.1:10545709-10608823 GCA_028627145.1 Eidolon dupreanum
GTGTGTGTGTGTGTGGGGTGCTTTCCCCCTCAGAGAGTTGAGAGCCTGGGTCCCCGCTAGGTCTGCAGTGGCTGACAGCTGTGTGGCGTGGACGGCTCTCGTAGCAACCACAGGCAGCTGCCCGCAGCGAAGGCTGCTCCACCTCCTCCCGCTGAGTAAACGATCCTTAAGGACAAGAAGGCGGGAGTGCAGGGGGAGGCACGGAGGGGCTGCTTGGGTGGGTGCGGAGGTGTGTCATGGTTACGATGGGACCTTCTGGATGTTCCCACAGGGAGAGGGTGGGAATGTCTACGACAGAGAGGTCAGGGGGCAGGGGGCTCGGGGGGTTTGGTTGCTACCTCCCTGTGTGCCGGCAAATACAAGCCCCACTGATTGGACACTTTGGTGGCGTCCTACGTGGGCTTGGACGCTGTGCCTGCAAATCCTCGAAGGGAGATCTAATCACGGTGAGCGGAGGGCTCCCCTCATCCTTGGTGGCACAGAACAAAGGTCACTGTCCTGTATTCTTCTCACAGCCAGGAACAAGGGGTGAGACTTGAGGGAGGCTCTGTACTAAGGGGCGTGAAGAAGTCAGAGGTAAACTAATTTTCTGTGCCTGGGTCACCGAGGATGATGGCATGATCGCTCTAAAACGTCTCCAAAGTGAGGAAACATCTCTGAGCCGCATGAGTCTCTCATGAGCTGGCACTCTCACATTTCTAGGTAGAGTAATTGTCATACGGCAAAAATAATTCACAATCTCTCCTCACCAGCCCCACCCCCTAAGCCGGCACAGGCTATTTCTCAGCCAAGGCAAGGAGGTGAGTCGGGATGTTGACATTGGTGTAAAAGGAATTACGAGATGTAGAAAAAAGTAAACACATTGGTGTGTTTCCTGAATCATGGTTTAGCTCTTAGAAGTCCAAACATAGGTGTTAACAGACTAAGAACCAGTGGCAAAGCTGGCCTTGCTGGCTTGTTACTCTGGGGAGATTTACCTCTTCCATTCTCGAAAGGATGAATATGCTGTGTGACTTCTCCAAACCAAAGCCCCCAGGAGGGCAGGGCCTCCCCGTCCCCAGAAAAGGGTGACGGTAAAGCCGCATAGCCACCCAGTGCTCCCCGGCACACGAACGACTCTGAGCAGTGCCCGGACAGGGTTTCCAGGGACATGGGCACTCCAGGCGGGGCAGGCAGCAGGCCGACCTTATCCTGACAGAGCTGGTGTGGGGACGAGAGAGAGAGAGAGAGAGAGAGAGAGAGAGAGAGAGAGAGAGAGAGAGAGAGAGAGACATGGTCTGAGGGGTATGCGAGATGGGGAGGTGACAAACAAGACCCAGCCGCTTCTTTCTAGTTCCAACACCGACACGCTCCACCCGCGTGGGCTCGTCCAGTGCAGGGTTGAAAACTATGACCCTTGAAAAAGAAGAGTCTGTCACCAGTCGTCTTCAGAAGATTTACAAAGGCAAATCGGCGACTTAGTTAAACCTTCTCGAACGTTTTGAACAGCTACCGCGTACTGTATGAAGCCTTATCCGAACCGAATTGACCTCTGGCGTCACAGCCCCAGATGTCAGCGTCATTGCTGACAACAGGCACCTGGGCAGATAAAAGCTGCACGCTGGAAGCGTAAGAAGCCACGTTTGAAGCGCCTTCTAATGTGGCATAACCGTCACTGTTACTGACAGTCCCCTTAGAATATCTCCTACCCACAAAGCAAGCACGGTGGGGGCCCTGGGAGCAAAGCCTCGGGGCGCTCCTTGTGTTTGCTCCCGGTCGTCACAGCAGTTGGCCACTTGGGCTGGAAAGAACTCGGGAGACCAGAGCGCTCAGTCCCGTTTGAGTTTCTGCCAGCAGGTCGCATGGAGCCCGTAGCCGTGGAGGGGCACGACCTGTGTCGGTGACCGTGGGCCAGCCAGCGTTTTAAGCCCCAAGGGGCTGGCAGTGCCAATGGGTGATAACAATGAATAGAGGGGCCTCTCCTTTCCTTCCTTCCTTCCTTTCCCACCTCCCCAGGCTGGCAGCTCCCATCTTTTTAATTTCCTCAGCATTTCCTTTCCTTGGTAATTCAAAAGAGCTGCTGTTTAACACCCTTTGGAGATGAACAAGGAAGTATAAAGGCCCATCTGGTCGCCCCTCCCTCTCCCGGGTATTACCCTGTGGGCACCTACCTGCCTGCCTGAGGCAGCCCCGACAATAGCTAAGAGTCCCCCACGGACAGCACCTCAAGCTATTAGCAACCTTTCTTATTCTGAATTGCTCAAAATCTTTTCAGCACATCACACAGAGAAACAGAGCTCGGACTTGACTTACCTGAGAGAAATATAAGAAGTTAGTAGAAGTTTCTCACTCTTTTAACATCATCAGGATTTCCTGGTAAATGTCAATATTTTAACATCTATAGGGCCCGCTCTATAACTCAAGACGAGGCCACACGGTGAGGAAGTGCGGACGACGCAAACACAAGCATTCGGTTCCATTTTATTAAAAAACAAAACCAAACAAAATTTTGCAGTGACATTTCTCGGAATGCACAATCCTTTTCAAATCTTTATAATTTCATTTTTTTAAACCAGTACATAACAACACGATTGCACTTTATTTACATAATAATCTTCTATATAACAAAAATAGCCATGTTGTACGATTGAATGTTTCTGACCATCGTCCTTAATAATATTTCTTCACTAGCCCAGCATGAGACCAACTGCTTATGCTCTCTAAGCACACAGAGAATAGAATAAAGCAAAAGAAAAGTCTGTGTCTCTAACAAATCCCTTTAAAGACTGTTTTTTTTTTTTTTTTTAACTTCTGTGTATCTCAAAATATAAAGTGCTTTGGAAGAAACAACGTAGGTGCCTGAGGTGGGGAAGAAGAGAAAGAGGTTTATATATACACAGAAAAAACCTACACTGCCTTAACTAATCATTTAAATATGCCTGTGACTTTGTACAGAAGGTGATGTTTGTGTAAAACAGTTACATAACCCATTACTAAATTTTTTAGTAATTAAGAGCTAACCAAGGTCCAAATTAAAACTTACCCACGCAAATGCCATCAGGAATGACTTTTTTTGATTTTGACTCATGTGGCAAATAATCAAAGAAGCTCAGTCTCATGATCTGAATATGGAGAGGATGAAGAACGTCATGATGGGACCACCAGGCCCGTGACCTGCAGGTGGGTCAGAAAGATCTCACGGGGCAGCTAAGTGAATACCTGCGACATCACTTGTGTTCCCGTGAAAGTGCACAGTTCATGTTTAGGAAGGAAAAATACATCCATTGGATTTTTTTCTTGCTAGTAGGGAGCTGCTAGAGACTGATTTATGAATCCGTGTCTGACTATTTCATCACGGCAAATTCTTTCTTTGTAGCAGATGTCTCTTTCAGTGGATAATAATGTGCTATATACAGAGGGGTTAAAATTTCTTTTTTCTTTTCACATTATTGAACTGGCAATTGCTGGGCATGGCCTGTAGTCTACAAAACCGGGTTTCACATATATCCTGCTTGGGAGGCTCCCCTGGAAGCTAGAATTATCATCCTCCCAGCTCATGAACATTTAAAAGACCCATTATTTCTCAGGAAGTGAATGGAATGTAACTTTTCACAAGTACAAAATTACTTCAAGTTTTCTAAATAGAAGGGACATCCCACTATAAAAATAATAGCCCTCCCACCCCTCCCCCACCCTCCATCTCTTTCTAATTATAAAATGGTACAACCATTTCAGGTTACTGACATGAAAGCAAGAAGTCAATATATTATTATGTACATGTACAAAACATGTCGGTATTTCACACCATTTACATTCACATGAAAGAAGTCTATTTAATGATCTTCCTTTGCAATTTGACAAGAATCAAGGTGAGATAAGTTACAAAACAATCAGGCCCTTGCCTTTTAACTCTGCACAAACACTCCAGCCAGAAGCATCTTCTTGCAAACAGAGCCAACAATATGCTTCAACATTTTGCAGAAGGGCTGTTGACAGTGACATCTTCGAGGGGAGGGTTCTTCAGCTCTTCAGTTGGTGACATTTCTTCTTCTTTTAATAAATCAAATTCTCAGCTCCTGAGGAAATTGGATGGTAAAAGGCAAATAACTAATTGTCGAGGAAGTGGTGACTCTACAGACAAATTAATTGGCTGAAAGAATAACGGCGATTAATCCAGCAGGGGGCGCCCTGCCCCTTGCAATAACATCCGATGAAACAGTTGAGTACCGTAGATGCCAACACAAGTGCAGACGAAGTCCCTGTTTGTAGTCCTTCTTCAACTGCTCTGCTACCTACTAGTACAGGCAATAGTTTGTTATTTCTTTTTTTTCCAAAAGAAAGGGATATACTTTAAGTAGCTCGTATACATGAAGATTCTTTGGCTATTTAAAATCGTCACATTCTCCAAGAGAACAATATTCTGAGTTCAGTGAAGCGCTAGATTTGTCTAAAACTTTTGAGGGAAGAGGGGACTCAACACTAGACTTTAAAGATGCTGTGGTACTAAGGCCACGAGACGTTGTTTCAGATTTCTGGATTTAGTTAGGTCGGTCCGCAGCCTGCAAGAAAGCCGCCGCCGTAGGCTTCCGCTCCTTCCACGAGGCAGCCCACCTTCGCTTCTGTTTATGAGAACATTGGAGGAAAATTAAACTGGTTGGCGGAAGAAACGCGTCCGTTTGGATGGTGATCCGTCTTTGGTTTATAGAGCACACCCGGTGCCCACGTTTTCCCTGCTTCTCCAGGCCCTCTGCTTCGGTGAGGATGGCAAGGCAACAGTCTGCGGAGCAGGGACTCTGGGTAGCTCAGGCTGAGCTATCTTCTTCTCTGTGGACTTTCTCCCTTGCTCTGTTCAGACCTGGTCCCCCCCTAAGAGATGCATCTTCTTGACTTATCATATCATCAGCGAACACTTGCCAGGCGGCCACGGGAGCGAATGGCTCTGTAGTACGTGCAGACGTCACAAGGGCGAGAGGTCTTTGATCACTGGGACGCCCGATAAAAGCCACCGGATGATGAAGACCCCATTCAGAGGGTGCTGAGGAGAGATGCGAGCAACCTCAGAAGCGTCCGTGCAGAATAAGCAGGCTTTGCAATCGAAGGGCCCACGTCTAGCATCTGGAATCGCTCCTTTCGTTTTGGGATGATACTTTGGGGCCATCAAAGGCTCAGAGTGGAAGAGTGTGGCCACTGACTTATGGACCTTTACAAATTATCGTTCCTATGACAAGGGGCCTGGAGTTGTGAGATGGGGAGAGAAGCGGGCAAAGGGGAGCGGAGGGGGATGAGAAACTCACACCTGCTTCGCAGAGTTCCTTTCGTTGTCAGGCAATCCCAACTTTCTTTGCAGTCATGAGTGTTTAACACCTTAAAACACACACACACACACACACACACACACACACACACACACACACGAAGAAACCAGGTCAGCTCTAAAACCAGGGCCTGGGCATTTACTGAGCGGAGCCTCCTTGTTCATATCCTGCCTCCCTCCCCTGACGCCCTGCGGGGTGGAATTCAGACTGCTCTTTGTGTCACCAAATGTGCCTTTCAGTTCTGGCCCTGCAATGGGGGGGATGAGGGGCTTCTGGGACACGGGGCGCTGCACGAGGAACCGTGTGTCCCTCACCCGAGGGGGATGGTTTCTGTGTGTCTCTTTTTCAGCCTTAAGGAAGAAGCGGCCTCTTAGGACACTTACAAAGAGCGAGCTCTGTGCTTACGGTGTTAAGAAGCATCGATGGCCACGGTGCAGCCCACGCATTTTTCTAAGAACTCCTAACTCTGGGGGCCCGTGGTGAAGTGGGGAGGTCACAAGAGCTGGAGGCAGAAGACAATAGATCTAGACAGCATTCTGGAGTTGTTTTTTTGTCATTATTTGCCTAGGAGACTTTTCTGGCAAGGAAGCCCCGGGGGGGGGGGGGGAAAGCAACAGCTATAGGGGAACTGCGATAAAATAGAAGTGAAAATGGGGTTAGCTCCTTAAGAGAGGAAGTTAATTTGCCTTTATAGTACACTGGCTTTCCTCATCCAAAATGCAAATATAGATATTGCCTCATGATACAAAGAAGAAAACACCAACAACCGTAATAACAATAATGATAACGGCTTAGATCTGGAGTCACCAAGGTCTTTTTGTTCTGGGAGAGGAATGTGTGTGGGCGTGTGTTCAAAGAAAGAGACAGGCAATCAGAGCGAACCAGAAAAGGGAGAGAAACCTAAGTGAAAGCACATACAATATTCTACCGGAAACTGCCTCAGAGACCACAGAGACCCCAGCACCAGGGAGGCCTGGGCCCTCGCTCCATAGAGGGGGTGACTTTCTAGCCCAGAGTTTCTGAAAGAGTTTTGATTTAATAGGATTTCTTTGCCTTCAGTCAGGGCGGTGCATTCAGCAGATAACTGAATGCCATTTATTTTGCATGCTCTACAAGAATTTTCAGCTAAATGAAACTCATAAATAAGAAAGAACCCTATGTTACAGTATCTGTCACCATTTTCAGCTCTGAAAACATGGCAGCCACAGAGGTATCAGGGCATCAACCAAAATAGCTGCTGGGCACCACGGTTTCTGATATGACCAAACCCAGACGCATGATGGTCCAGAGATGTTTCCACCAGAATGAGGCAAAGGCTGAAAACAAGACAAAATGAACAAACCTCTTTGGACAGAGAGCTGTGCCTCCACGTGATCCTCACTACGTGACGTCAAAATAGGTGGGTACCTTTGCCACTGTTAACTTCCCACTTCTCAGACTCTCCATTCTTCCTGCCTAGATGATGCGATGGTCAGTGCAGGGGAGAACCAAGCCCTGTAGACTAAATCAATATTCAGATGCTGCGCTCATGGTCAGGGCTCAGTTCCTTCCAAAGGGACCAGCCACGCAGGAGGTAGCAGTTCCTAGAGGTGACTCTAAATTATTCTGAGGGACTGGAAATGCTCTTTTTCTTGTTCATAGCCTAGGGGTGGGGGTGTGTGGGGGGGCGCAGCACCAACTTCAAGTTGAGAGCTGGGTTGTTGCCAGGTGGTCATAATTCACCAAGACTTCTTCTCAGTAAGGCCACACAACGGCTTGTATTTGGAGTCAATATTTAACTTCCCACCTTTCCCTCCCAAATCCCCCGGGGGCACCAGGACTGGGAGAAGGCCTTCTGCCAGCCAGGAAGGACGACAACTAGGGGTTGAGGTAAAGCTGAATTACAGTCTGGAATTCTCTTTGGCTCCTGAGTGCCACACATCAGTCTGAGGGGTTGCCGTAGAAGCGAGGGGTATCATTTTGTTTCAGCACCAAATTGACATGGTCTGTGTGACTTTTTTTTTTTTTTAAACAAAAAACAACCGGTCAGAGAAATAACAGTAAACAGAAATGGACAGCCCTGCTGTGGTTGGAAAGGCCAAGCCGAAACTCCCCAAAGGGCGGCTTGAATATTTATTCATTACAAGACAGATGGGTCTCTGGGCCTCTCAGGCGACTTGGGTGGAGCCTTGTTCTCTCAGGAGGTAATTAGGTTTTAACCCCCCCCCCTTTTTTTGTAAGGGTCAGGGAATCTTGGGGGACACTGAAGTTTGAGATCTGCGCTACCTGATCGGTAGGTCACACGAGCCGAGATGTGCCGTGAGTGTATAATCCACAACGACTTCCAAGGACAAAGTGCGAAAAAGAATGTAACGTATTTCACGAATGCGTTTCCCATAAGTTACATATTGAAACAATGATGTTGGATTGAATAAATATATTCTTTGATGATTTTTGCCTGTTTCTTTTTACCTTTTTTAATGTGGCCAGTAGAGAACTTAAAATTATACATGTGACTCGCATTATATTTCTAGTGGACAGTGCTGGTCTAGACACTCGAAACAGAAAAATGCGCATCTGCAAATACACATAAAGTCCACATATACGTCTAGCCCTCTGACGCCCTCTGTGAGCCACTGGTCCCCAGGTCTCGGTGGGAAGTGGTGAGGAGCGCTGTGGGAGAAGGGCTGTTTCCTTTTCTTTTGGACCTTTCCATAGCAGTTAAACGTTCTTTTTCACTACTGAAGCCACAGGAGAATCCCGCAGAAACAAGCCTTAGGTAGGGGGAGAAACTCGAACTCGGCTCAGGGGTTTGTAACAGAACGTCCTTGGGCTCAGGTCTGCAGGCCTCTGCTGAGCCTCCTGGGCCCCTCATCATCCACGCAGGATCCTACCGGGGCTGCTGCGGCCACATGCAACCGATTTCTGATTTACCTCGTCACCAGCAGGACCAGAGAACACGCATTGAACAGAGGACTATGCCATCCATAGGCATGTTCTCTCTGGCTATCGAACTTATATTTCTTTCGCTGTTGCATTATCCTTCTCATTCCACTTGACTTAAGTTAATACCAAAATTTGTTTTGGGCAAAGCTGATGGAAGGAGCAGCGGCTGGTGCAGGCCTCTGCAGACAGAGAAAAAGACCCGTCTGGAGGTGAAGAATTCTGCACTGGCGACCAGGACTTGAAGGTGTCCACAGACTGCAAACTCCGTAACGAACGGCGGTTTTAAAACAAGGCAAAACCAAACAACTCCAACTTGCACTTGAAACTTCTCTCGTTGAGATATTCATTTTCAGCAATGTAGGAGTGCCAAATCTCAAAAGCCATTATCATATGTTACATGTCCAGTAATTCTGCCCCCCCTCAAGGTAGAAAGTCGGCTACATGTCATGGCTATCTGCAAAAACTAGACTCCCTGGCACAGTGCTCACTGGTGATCTTAAGGCCAGAAGGAGCCTTGGGTGTCACCTGTTTAACTCCTCCACGTTACAGGTGGAGAAGTGGAGGCCCAACAAGCATATGGCTCGTCTACAAAGGGTTGGTTCCTTATCCTGACCCAGGGCTGTCTTCGTTCCTCCCTGGATTTCATTACGGGCAGTGCTGGACTCCTAGACAGACGTGACGTCTCTGAGGACGGCAATCTTTTTCCTCGCCTTGCTGCCTACTCAGAAAGCATCGAACAGGAAACGGGTTAAAGGTGGTGAATAAAGAGCACCCTGCAGTCTTTCTGGACGTACACCCTCCGCTTTAGCAGACAGCAAAGTTTCATGGCAGAACCGAACTCTGTTTTTGGATGAGTAGTAGCGTAAGGGGGTGGGAAAGACTCGTTGCCTACGCAGAGAACTCGGCAAGTTAAGCTTCTGTTCCGAGCCAACCCACGGGGTGGCATGGCATTCTCTCAGCGGATGGGGCGATCGTGATCGCCTGGAGAAGCCATGCACCACCTGAGTCACTCTGCATCGGGAGAGGCTAAAGGGATTACAAAACTGCCCACTGAAAAAATAGCACACTTCTGTCAGTTACAAAAGAAAAAAAAAAAAAGGATACAAACATAAACAGTCTCAAAACACCGGTGGGTCGTGATATTCATCTGATACCTCTTTTCCTTTCCCTCTTTGTCCGTCTCAGTCAGGAGAAGCCCGATTCAGCCAACTGCCATGCGGTACTTTTGAAGACCAAAGGGTCCATCAAATCACCCATCCCCCCTCGCTGGGTATCTAGACGCGCTCAAGGTCCACCGAAGACGGCCTGCCTCCACGTCTGGTGAGGGCTAACAAGCATGTTGGAATTAAGCTACAACCTAGGTGTGGCTGAGGCCCCCCTGGGGTGGACACAAGGCTCAAGCCTGACTGGCTTTCTTATAAAGCCTCCTGCAGAAGCCATTTGAGGTAACAGAGCCCGTTCTAGCCGTGGGAAAACCAGTACTTTAGGAGGATTTCGTGATATCTGGTCTTAAACTGGGCTTGCAGTCCCGGTGACAAGCCCCACAGCCAGGAAGAATGGCCTTGACGCCCTGGAGGGGGCTTCTGAGTTCGAAACTTCAGCTGTTTCGAACTGTGAGGTCTGGACAGTGCCTCCCCAAGGCTTCTTCCTCATGTCCCGTGGGCCCCTCACCACAGCCCGGCAAGTGGGAGGCGGTGCGATTCAGAGTTTAGTGCTGGGGTCTCTGGCAGCCGCGATTTTTCAAGATCCATTTCAAAGAGTTTAGATTCTTAATGACAGCTGGCCTTCGATTGTTTCAGGCGCTGAGGTACTTCCCAAAGCCATGCACACGTCACGCTGAGGTCAAGGCCATTGATCTCAGAGAAGGAATAAGGACTGATCACGTCCGGAACCGGTGCTCCTAGACAGAACTCTGTGTAAAAGCCGGAGTGAGTCAGAGGGAAAACAAAGGAGCGGCCCTATAGGAAACTACACATAGTCTTAAAAACAAACTGCCAAAGAAATCAAACAGCAGTTCCAAAACGAGAAAACAAGACCTGGGAAAAACCGAAATGAGACTAAGAAGCCCTAAAAGTGTCCTTTCAGTCTGTTTTAGGAGCTTCTGGAGTGTGTGTCTGCAAGGTCGTGGGAGGGAAAATCAGCTTTCAACTTCCAAGCTGCTGAGGCCGTGGGCTGTCGCAGAGATAGAGAAGCTGCATCCCGATGAACGTGACTTTGGATATTGCTTTTCGTGACCATCCTTGAGCGGGGCGCCCTGGAGATGCCAGGTGTTCCCGAAGCGCATGCGCCCCGTCCAAGTCTCCGGGCGCTCCTCCCTTCCTTCCCCTGGGTCTTACCGTCCCTCGTGTCTACATTCGCCATTTCAAGATTTCACCTCTTCGCAGTCTTGGTCAGTGGAAAGTTCCACATCGGACAGTCCGACCTCCATGGCCATAATCAGCGAGATGTCGGAGTCACTGCTTACAGCTGGCTCCTGGTCACCTGGGAGGAAAGAGCCAAGTTCATGGTGAACACCGAGCTATGTCTTTGGTTATTTCAATACCACTGCCTTTTAACTGCATGTCTTTGAAGGCCCAGAGAGGGTATTAGAAAAAATGGCTATTTTGTAAAACAAAAAACAAAAAACAAAAAACAAAAAACAAAAAACCCACCAAAACTTACTTAGCGCCTCATCACACACTATAGCTCCAAATAAATTCCAAGTGGGTCAAAAAGTTGAATGTACACAAAAGAAACTAATAAACTTTGAAGATATATCTTACAAGTATATACTTCAGCAGGAAGATATATATCTAATATATCTAAGAGGAGCAAGAAATTATACATGGAAAGCAATTGAGCAATCTACAGAAAAAAAGAGTGATAAATGTACATAAAATTAAAAAAATATTAAAAACATGAAAAATGAGGTTGACAGGTCAATATCTCCCTGGAAATAGTTGTAAAAAATTCCCAAAGGAATGCATTTTTAACATATTGAGAGCTTTTAAATCAATATGAAAAACTAACAGTTCACCAGAAAACCTGGCATGTTAGACAATTCAGAGAAGTATAATACAAATGACTAACAAATATAAGGTAAAAATGAGCTACCTCTTTTTTTGTTTATGAAATCTTTACTCTTTAAAAGAGATAGCATTACTGTTAAGGGTACGCTGAGGTAAGTAGTTTGATAGACTACATGTAGAACTATCAAATTTTCACCTAGAATTTTTATTTCCAGAATATATTATAGAGGAATAATCAGAGATACAAAAATATGCATTTAAGTAATATTTATAGCAGCAAAACACTGTAAGTAACAAAGTACAATAGAGAATATCTGAATGAGCCATGTTACTTCTAAAGGCCTTTTTGTTAAAACCATTAAAGTGACATTTCCAAAGAATTTGTAGTTATGTAAGAAAATGCTCACAGTAATCTGTTAAGTGAAAACAGAGGTATTCAAAGCTTTTTATGCAGTGACGTTGACGGAAAGTTAACTAGAACCAAGGAAAGTAAAAATGCTAATAAGAGTTGTCTCGAGTTTTGAGATTTATATTTATTTTATTTTCTATTCATTTTCTTTTTTCAGTTTTACTTCCAAACATTCTGTAATGCACAAATAACATTCATTCACTCAAGACACGATGGGTCCCCACTGCATGTTAAAGATTGTGCCAGATACTAGGGATACAGGTGAGAGGAAGACAATTTATTCCCTCAAGGAGTTTACTGTCCAGGAGGCAGGCCAACCATTGGCTTGTCAGTGGGACACGATGGGACAAACACTATGTGGGAAGATGTGCCTGGTGCCACAGGAACAGGTTAAAGGGCTACGTAACCAGCTGCTGGGTCAAAGAAGGCTTCCCATAGGATGTAACGTCTAAACTGAGTCTTACAAGATAACTCATATTTTAGCCAGATGAATGAGAAAGAAGAATCTTTTAAGCACAGCAACAGCATGTCCAGATGTCTGGTGGTGATAGGGAGCCCTCAGGTGGATACCAGATCATATTTAACTATGACTGGAACGCAGAGTCCAGCTAGGGAGTATGAACCGGAGAATCTGGGGAGCTCAGCTGCATAAAAGGCAGATTAAACAAAAAGAGCTTGTATGTTGCATTATCCCGAAAGAGAAACATGCAATTAAAAGACCAAACAAAATGTCTAAGTACTGAAGAAGGCTGATGGTTATAATACTTTTGCTCTGATAATGGCTGACATAATTTATTTCACGTTGAGGTACAGTTAAGAGCTCATCATAGAGTGATGGAATGCCTTTCACAGAGATCGCGTAATAAAAGGCAGCACAGATAAATTGCCGACTTAAGAGTTCTACAGAGATAGCTCCGTACCTGCTCTGGCAGCTTCTCACCTTCGCTCCTGGCTTTTCAGCCACCAGCCTCAGCAGACTGCATGAATTTATTCTTACCGTGGCTTTTTCTAAGTCGAAATGTGTGAATCAAAAGAAAAAAAGGGCCATGGGGACTGGTATCACCATGGGCTGCTGAATTCATGATGCTATTTTGGAAATCGACTGTCCCGTAAGCTCAGGGCAAAGATGAATTCAAATCAAGAAAAACAGAGATTTGTAAGAAAATGGTTCAGTTTTTAGGATGTGACGTTTTCATCAATCACATCATTGCATCATTTCCCACTTCAAAACTTTAAAAAATGATCCAAATACTTTTAAAATTATTCTTTACTATGCCCTATGTTTTTAATTGAATGTGGTTTATTCCATAATTTTGGGGGGGGGGCAGAAGTAAGGGGGAGGGGGCAAGAAAGGGAGAGGATTGCACAATTTTTGAAAGCAGTTTTATCCTTTAACCAATGCAGAAGTTTTACTCTGAGACCATGATAAATGAAAACGTCACTAAAACATTTAGAAGGCTCTCTGTAGATCATACTAATTGGGGGACTGTAAAGTAGCTATTAACAACACAAATGTTCACTGAATTTTACCTCCTGACCTGCAAAGTAATATAATATAAAAGTAATACAAAAATAACATTGGCCTGTATTGAATTCTCACAACAACCCTTTGATGTAGGTATTATTACTGTTTTATGGATGAAAAAAATCCTTAGTTCATTCGATACGGTAGTATAATACCTACTTGACACTTTTTTTTCCTTGTTTTCCACGCATTGTAAAGACATTGAGACAATTTCAACAGGGAGCGATATGATCCACTTATTATTTTTAAAGATCACTGGCTGTTAAGTGAGGAATAGCTTGGTAGGACAAAGGGTGGAGGGAGTCCAGAGGAAACTCCTGCAGCAATAAGGATAAGGGGACAAGGCGAAAAAAAAAAAATTAGGATATACAGAAGAGTGATGGACTGGACAAGGACAGTGAGAGAGGAGAAAGCAGAGCGTAACTCCCACGTCTCTTGAGCAAAACAGGTACCTTTTACTGAGCTGGAGAAACTGGGGGAGACAGATGAAGAGTTAAGTTTCGCAGACGCTGTGTTTGAGGCGCCCGTAAGAAGCCCGAGGTTGCTGTGGAGATGGCAGCCAGATTTAGGAGTCTGCAGTGTAGAGGAGAGGCCATGCCTATCCATCAATTTGGGAGACTTCAGTGTAGAGAAAGTATTTTAAACCACGGGAGCAGTGAGGTTTTGTAAGAAGACAAGGTAACATTGGGCGGAGTGTCCAGGAGCACCCAAACCTACAGCCAAAGGCTCAGACTGCAGCCCCAGACATAATTTTTTTTGGCTTGCGTGATGTTTTGTTTTGTCCCCCCACCCCCAATTGTGAATTCGTTACCATTACTTAATAGTCTGTTTATTTTACATACAAATTTATATCTGAAATTTATCTTAGAAAAAGAAATGTCTGGCAACACATGCTCAGTTCGAGGTGGAGATCTTTGTGGGGGGAGCTGTGTAAAGGCTGCCCCACTTAGCTCGAGGCAAACAGGCTTGAGGGCACTACAGATGGCCAACAGTTTGCTGCATTGGTTCATGTTATTTGCTTGGCCCGTGTAGACATTTGAGTTTAAAATCTCATTTTTAGGGGGAGGGTGGAAAAACAGCAGAGGAGAACAGACCCCCAAAGAGCCTGAAAATGACCAGAGAACATTGTATCACTCATTTGTTCCCTTCTTTTCTTTTAAATATATTGTTTTTTGTTTTGCTTTTTTTTTTTTTTTTTTTTAAATTGCCTTTATAGGCACCCACTCACAATCGACAGTCCATACCGAAGGAAATGAGATACTGCGGGTTTTACTGGATTGCTGGGGTGGATTTAAAGACTGATCCCAAGCCATCAAATTCTCAGCTTTGAATCTCTTCATCACAGCATTAAGGAGCATCTGATTAGATGGTGAGCAGAAAATACTGTTTTTAAATAAGGCCTTGTGACCCATTTTGTTGATTCATACTGCTTTCAAATAGTTCCACAATTAATTCTAAGTAAATTCCATCAGTAGCCTAACTGTGGTTAACGAAAAAATTCTTAGTGGTGGAATTTGTTTTATTAATTCCATTTAGTCCATACATCATTAATATCTTTGGTTTCTCTCTTCCCTTTTTAATACATAAAATGTTACCTAAAGCAGTCACAGGTTTCCCTTTGTGGAATGGGCATTATCACCGCTGTGGTTCTGCTGTGGGTCTGACATATCTATCTGTAAAAGTGTGCCTGGTGGAAGTAACCTGGGAATGCAGGATTCTGAGGTCTGTCCTACCCGATGTGGGCACACCTGCCTTGCCTTTATCACCTCCCTGGCGCATGGCCGTGCCTTTGTCAACATCACCTTTCAGAATCCTGCCATTGCTAAATGTAGCAGTCAAATTGAATTGAGGTTCCTCCCTGGCCATGTAGGGCTCAAGCTTTGTATTTTATTAGTTAATAATAACAATATCAATGCTTATTGAGTACTTACTACATGCCAGGGGCTACACTCATTTCTTTAAATAGACCGTGTAATTTTTCACAAATAACCTATGACGTAGGAAGAATTATCATTCCCATTTTCAGGTGATATTAGAGGTGAGATTCTTAACCTGAGGATTAGTAACCTTTCAGGGGAATCCAGGTATCTAGAATTACAAACACACTGTTGAAGTTGTATGCATGTCTGCATTTTTCTGGTTGCTTTCACCAGATTCTCACAGAAACCAGAAAAGGCTAAGAACCACTCACGTAAGAGCTTTTACATCCTGGGCAACGTGGAGAACACATTTTTGTATGCAACAAGAGTGGCTTGGCTTTTTCATTAATGTATATTTCGGTGTTCACGTCACTGACTCTGTGTTCTATAAACATGACATGACATTTTTCACATGAAGTCGCTGCTTTCCTCTTAATTGTTTCTTTCTGATGGTTATTCAGAGCTAAAACAGAACATTATCCTTCCCAGAATGAGATTTGACATTTACTCTCCTGCCTGTCTTATGAAAGACGGCACAGAGCAGCAGCGGGCTGGAAGAAGGCCTCCTCTGTTAGCGATTAACAAACGCTGCCCTCGGAATAAATGTTCTCTGTGTGGAGAGAAAATAACGTGCTGACGAATATAATCCCCCAGGTGTCCCGACTCTCCGGCAGGTTTGGTGTTCGCATGCTGGGCGCTGCTCCGCCTCGCATAAAAGCTTATTTTTTCCCAATGTACTTGAAAAATAAGGTTTCAGAGAAAAATGGCATCTTTCTGTCCGCTGCTCTTGATGCTTACCTTCTTAAAAATAGGACATCATTTCCAATCACCCCTGCATTTTATAGGAGCGCCGTGGGGAAGATGTTGAGGCAGACCGTCTGACTTACGATGCTGCTGTCTTTTCATGTCTTCTCTGAATTGAGCTTTCCTAGGGCCGGGGGACTGTCTATATCCTCCCGGTCACAGTCATAGTGGGAAAGTTAATTCGATTTCAAATGCAGAGTGTTTTCAATAAGGGACTGTATTCCTTGGGATTCTTTTGCTTAACAAGAATTTCTGAGGAGATAAACTTCTAACTTGGTTTAAATTTTCCTTCTTACAAGTAGCTTCTGCTGTGTGAATGGCAGGCCTCTGGGTCACTTTCCTCCAAGGCTGTGCGATAATATTAATGATAACAGCTGGGATGTGTTGACTCTTCCCTACATGTCAGGCGTTGAGCTAGGCAGTCACATATGTCATGTATGTTATCCTCACAGTGACGCTCTTGAAGCAGGCATATGATTATCCCAAAGACTGATTCACATTTTACAGATGAAGTCAGCTTGTCCAAGGTCAAGTACACAGAAAGGGACGGAAATGGAACCCCTACCTACCCAAGTGAGTGCAGTTGATGAATATGCTATTCTGGAATGGCAGACCTGTCATATTTCTATTTGGCTCCTAAGTTGTTCTCACAGACACTGCTCAGCCACCTTTGAGAACCAAGTGTTCCAGGCTTACGATATAAATTCATCCATTTGGCCAAGTGATTCCAAAAATTGTTCTGATATAACTGGCTCTTTTGCTTTTTTAACTTTTTGCTCCATAATTATAAAAATAAACATGATGAGCTCAAATCAGGAAAATTCTTTCTCACTTTTCAGATGAGGAGCTGTAACACATTGTTTTTATTTTAATTTGGTAAAGAGGGATTTCCTGGAAGTCCGTATATTGAATTAGGTCACATAATTGTGAATTCACTGGGCTTTTATCTCTTCATCATCGGTTTTCTTTCCCTGTGACACTTCATTGAGCAGGAGAAAGATTTTCTTCAATGGCTCAAACTCCTTACTGATTTCCTTAACAGTTCACTCAATAATCTCTTACTAAGTGCCAAGAGAAGAGACAATGTAATATTTTCAATAGTTTTATATCAATTTTTGTAAGGAGAAGGCAAAATCTAGTGACATTTATGCTGTCATTAGCTATTTTACAATCCCCAATTAGAAAAACTTACAGAAAGCCTTAAGCATTAAGCATATTTGGTAAAAGGAAGGCTCTTGATAAATGTGAATATGATTAGAACAAAAGAGTGAGAAAGAGAAAGACAGATGGATTTTGAAAGATAGGCAGAGATCACACAGACTCAGCCATTTTTGCAATTGTATGAAATTATCCATAGACTTCATTTATTTATTCATCAATTTATTTATTCAACAGTTACTTATTGAACACTTATTAGGTACACAACACTGCTGATGAGCTTTGGAGGAAATAAGGGTAAACTTAACACAGGTTCTGCCTCTAAACTGAATTTAACCTATAGAAGATATCAGATTTGTATCTACACATTTAATCCATGCTGATATATGCTAGAGAGAGAGAGAGAAAGAGAGAGAGGAGTAAATAAAATGCTAAGGAAACAAAGAGGTGGGGAAAATTTCACCTCCAACTGGGTAGCCAAGAGGGTTCATGAAGTTGGTGCCACATAAACCAGTGGTGAGATCTGATGGTACTGGAAAGTATGGAGATGAGAGGAAACGGCATTCTTTTCAAGAGAACCAGCATGACTAGCCATCATCAGAGCAGATGTCAAGGCATGTGGATGGTTTGACTTGGCTGCAGCTCAGGTTATGGAGGACCATAAGCTATGTGCCAGATGTAGCCTGCAGGTACTCCACCCTCTTCCTGCCCTCTGTGCTCTTCTGTTTCCTGGGGAGCTAGAAGGCTGAGAACTACATTTCCCAGACTCCCTTGCCAGCTGGCTAGGTCCTGCCAAGGAGATTGGAAGGCAGGAGGAAGAGGGAAGCTATTGTACTTCTAGTTCAGGCAGGTCACTGTGGGCTCCAGAAGTTCTGGCAGTGGTTTCAGCGGAATCTGAGGTTGGAGGATCTTGAGTTCCTGCTCGTTGCCAGTGTGGGCGATTTCCCAGCAGAAGCGAGACAGCTCCAGCAACAGCAGAATGGTGGGTGTGTGCTCAGGAGCTCTGGGTAAGCCCCTCTCGCTCCTCCAGCTTCTCAACCCCTTTTTTTTTTTTTTGGTACATCAACTTTATTGAAGCGTAATTTACCTATGATAAATTACATCTATTTAAAGTGTATGATTTGATGAGTTTTGATGGACGTGAAGGAGGTATGTACCTACGTAACCACTAGTACTAGCCTGGTGGTATTTGAAATGTTGAACATTTTTATCTCCACTCAAAGTTTCCTCACTGTAGTCAATCCCTCCTTCTCTCCCTGGTCCTAGGTAACACCTGATCTGTCTTTCTTTTTATAATCCTTTATGAGAGTTTTTCAACATTGGTATAATTGACCTTTGGGGTTGGAAAACACTTTGTCATGAGGGGGATGTTTAGCAGCGTCTCTACCCACTAAATGCCAAGAGGATCGTCCCCTCCCCCACTGTGTCTTTCACCCGGTATGCTCATCTTGAGATTCATCCGTGATGTTTTCCATGGTATGGACATAGCACATTTTTGCTAGCCATTCACAAGCTAATGAACACTGGGAGTTATTTCCAGTGTTTGGCTATTGTGAATAAAGGTGCTATGAACATTTGTGGGCAAGTATTTGTGAGGGCATACATTTTAATTTCTCTTGGATAAATACCAAGAAGTTCATTGCTGAGTCTATATGCTTAAGTATACGAAACTATATAAAAAACTGCCAAATCTTTGCATGTGTATATGGGGGTGGGGCGGGGAGAGGCAAAAAAAACCACATTACATTAAATTCATTCTCAAAACAACTTCCGAGTATACAGTACGATATTGTCAACCAGATCCCTGTCACCATCCTGCATGACTCCTGCAAGACAAGGGTCCTACTTCTTTCTTTTGCATGTGGAAATGTAGTTTTTCCAACACTATTTCTTGAAGAGATTACCTTTTCCCATTGTGTAGTCTTGGCACCTTTTCTCAGAACATTTGACCATACATATGAGTGTTTATTTCTGGGTTCTCTATTCTGTTTCATAGATGTGTGTGTGTGTATATATATATATATACACACACACACACATCAGTACCATACTGTTTTGATTATGGTAGCCTTGTAAAATATTTTGAAATCAGGACGCGTGAGGCCTCCAGCTTTGTTCTTCTTTCTCAGGGTTGTTTTGGCTACTCAGGGTCCTTTGAGATTCCATATGAAATTTAGTATTGTTTTTTCTTTTTCTGTAAAAATGCTGTTGGGATTTTGACAGGGATTGCACTGAATCTTTAGATTACTTTGGGTAGTGTGAACATTTTAACAATAGTCTTCCAATCGACAAACATGGGATGCCTATCCATTTATTTGCATCTGTTAAATTTACTCCAGCAACATTTCATGGTTTTTAGTTTTCATTTCCTTAGTTATGTTTATTCCTAAATATTTTATTCTTTTCGATGCTATTGTCAATGAGATTGTTCAAATTTCCTTTCCAGGTCGTTCGTTATTAGTGTGTACAAAAGCACACTAATAATGTGTTTATGTGTTGATTTTGTCAAATGCTTTTTCTGCATCAGTTAAGATGATCATGTTGTTGTTATCCTTTGTTCTATTATTGTGGTGTATCACATGTTGAGATCTATGAACAATTTCAAGTTCATTTTATATATGGTGCAAGTAAAGGTTTTCTGTTCATTCCCCCCGCCCCCCCAGCATCTTTGTAATCAATTTTTTTGTATTAAATTCCCTTATTTTGAAATACCTAGAGCGACTGCCCTTTTCCTGACTGGGCTCACTGAATACAGGCAGCATGGTCGGAAAGGCAGACTATGCTGAAACTGAAGAGGAATTGGAGTGCAGGGCTCGAGTGTCCTGACTTTCTTTAACATACACGGATTATATTATGTTTGTGCGTAAGACGTATTTGCTTAGATAAGCTGCTGAAAAATACACCATGTCAGTTTCCTTATCAGTAAAATGTGATAAAAAATACTTTTTTGGGTAGCCTGTAATGAGACTTGATGTACACACACACACACACACACACACACACCCCACAGTGCTTCACTTCACCGTGTGTCTGGCACATGCTATTCCAGATAATATACAGCTATTATTGCATTCCATATATTTACCAAGAATCTTATTCCTTTCCCATTAAGCCTCTTGGCTTCCTTCTTTGTCTATTAATGTGCTGGTGGACAAGGGGTGTCCTTTCTTTCTCTGGCTACTACCCGACTGCATCTGTAATGCTCTAGTTCTTCCTTATTATTGGATGTGGGTCGATGCATCAACATTTCATAAAGAGCTCATTCGCCATGTGACAGCCTCGTCCCTACTGCTCACACAAGCGTCATCCTGTTACAAGATAGTCCAACACAAGGGCCAGAAGAAACTAGAGAACAGGGCTCGATGGAAACACTGAGTCTAGTTTAAAGGTCAAGCCGCAGTCTGCAGTCCAGCGGGGACTCTTACTTTCCTCTGGAAGGGGTTGGGGACGAGAGGACAGATAAGGAACACACTTTCTTACATATACATTTTCAAAGAGAAAGAAGCATTCAAAATACAATCTGCTAAAATGTAAGTCATCAAGAAGAGCATAGCAAATTATAAGGTGAATACACAGCTCAGAGCTGAACTGGGGACTAAATGCTGCCGTGAGCACATCTGGGTCTCTCTGCAGGCGTCGTTTTACATCCACCTGTTCTAGCACCACCAGCGATTTAAGGACTTCACTACATTGGCTTCCATCGGCTTCCCCAGAAAGCACACAAAGAAGCCTGTTCTTAAAGCTTTAAGACTGCAAGTCATTCGTGTAGAAGAACCCCCGGTTGCCCACACCTTCTCTTCCATCCAATACACACCGGATAATTTACCTTTGGCAGGTCTGAGAACAGGTCATGACCTGGTGCCCTAGGGGATGGGGCAGGAGGGGAGGGTAGCAAGTGGTGGCACAAATAAGCCCTCGAAAACTGAAAGACTCACTCTTAGCTAAAGAAAAGAGGCCCAATGTTTTGACCCAGAGTATGAGTTGATATCCTGACCATAAATTACTGAAATTAACCTAGATGGATGTGTTTACATGCCTTCCTGGAAAACCTAATGAGTTCTATCTAAAGTAGGTAATAGCAAGAGCAGTGGTCCAGGCATGCCTATTATAAACGCATAATCAAATCCCTTCCTCTGGCTCCCAAAATGCAATTTCCAACTCTTTGTGTTTAGAACATAAAAAAACAGAATTTGTAATCAACATTTGGACATGCAGTGGGAATTCTGTGCCGTGAATTTAGGGTGAGAATAAAGGAGATACAAATGAGGCAAGCTGTTTGACAAGGTGAGGGAACACGAAAGGGCAAAGGGAATAACGGGGGACATTCCACTGGCCAGACGTTTGTCCTCCATTCTGCCCCTTGGTGACAGAAGCCACTACGCTTCTGGTCTCAGTGTCTCCTTCCACTTCGTTGTATAAGCAGGTGGATAAAGCTAGAAGAGCCTTAGTGTTTACTCACTCACTCACTTGGCCAATCAAATAGTGTTATGGACAGAAAGCATTTAGCCCAGTTTCTGGTTTAGAGAAACACTTAATAAAACAGCCTGTAATGGTGATAATGATAAAGCTGCTGTTTATATTGTTCACAGCTAGGTGAACTCAACCCACCCATCTTATAAGTGAGACGGTAGATGAGAGAGTGTGTCTGAAAAAATATCCTATAAAGTAATAATTTAATTTTATATCTGGGAAATGCAAAATGTAAATCATTTTTTTTTTTAAATGCTGGCTCTGAAGTTCAATGACATCTTTCTAACAGGTGAGGATCCAGGAAAGATAGCAGTGATTCTCAAGAAAAAGGTTGTGGAGGGAATGTGGGTTAAATAAAACCCTCGTGGGAAGGGGTAAGACTTTTATGTTTATTAAAAGAGAGTATGGCATTTTTTAAAAAAAAGTTTGAGAATGCGCCCATAAAGGAGAAATAAACGGCTGGAAAGAGTCATTAGGAGTTAGAAGACCTAATCTCAACACTGACATCATGATAAGCAATGCACTGTGACCAGCAGGGATACTGGGTTGGGACTTATTTTGCACAGATCCGAAGCTTCATCTCCAACGCTATTCTGGGGTCGTGGCACAGGTTTCCAAACTCTGGTTTCGGAAAGAATCATGGAAGAAGCCTGATAAGAATGACAGTACTCTGCTCGCCCCTGAAAACTGTGATTTAGTAAACCTGGGGTGGGTCTGCATTGCATTTACAGCTCCGCAGAGATTCAGACCACACTCGAGAAAGTCCAGTGTGTTCGTAAGAACCTGGGCTTTGGCGAGAGTGACAAGGGCTCTCGTCCCAGCCCGCCAGTTACTCAAGGTGTGACTTTTGATGGGGTTCCTGGACTGCCTTCCCCTTCAATTTCTTGTATGTGAAAGAGTGATAATAACTGTAAAAGTTAAAATACATAGAGGAAGCTCTCTGCAAGATCCTTGGCACACGGTGTATGTTTAATAAGCCTGAATTCCCTCGACCTCTTTCTTTGTAGAAAACGGAGAGAACGTTTTTCAAATGCTCATAATGGACCCGACACTTTTCTAAGAAGTTTTCATTACATTTAATCACGTGAGGTAACTGTTTCTTGTTACTTCCACTTTGCAGATGAAGAAATAGAGGCACGGAGAGGTCGAGCGACTTGCCCAAGCCAATACAGGAAGCAGGTGGCAGGGGCTGAGCCTCGACTTAGTTCTGCTGCTGAGAACTTACATGATTTTCAAGGGTATAAATTAGGCACAGGAATTTCAGGACCTCTCTCTGCTGTCCAATAAAGATCCACCCTTCACTTCCCAGTGCCCTCACCATTTGGTCACGTCCCCTGACACCTCATCAGTTGAAGACGATACTCATGCTCAGTGGCGACAGACATCTAGGAGTGTGATTGGGCTACACGGTATTCATTTTACTGTAGGGCATAAGTGCTGGGAATACACTGTCCCTAAAATCAGGGCCTGCCACTTGCAGAGTTATCTTTCTAGATATCAGGGAGCCTTGAAGGCCATTGGAGAAATAAAATGATACACACATTTGTTTTGAGAGCTCTACCCTCTCTGATGTGCTAAGCTGGAACTACGGTTTCGTTTCCGGGAGTAATCAGTGGAGAGTCATGACCAGAAACCTCAGGTCTCCCTGCAGAAACAGGTCACCTCCAGTGACGCAGAGTCAACGGTACTAAGTCATACGTCTGCATGCAGGCATGCGTGCGGGCCATAAAACATGCAGATGTCCATGCGTGTAAAAGTACTGCCTGAGGCGCATACACACGCTCCATGTGCCCACATGACAGGCAGGCATGAGCGTGTGCATATGCATGTGTTTGTAAATTTAGGTAGGTGCATGTGTGTTCTTGGCATACATGTGTGCATACACACATGTGCTTTCCACATGCATGCACGTGTGCATGCCCTCTCATGCAAATGTGTGTTTATCCCATCGCACGAGTTTTTCTCAACTTCCTAACAGTGAAGACATGCTTTTTAATCCATTGTGTTCCTGCTCAAACTGTGACTTCCAAATACGCTTTTCTAACTAACTCCATATTTAAATAACAGTTGCAGTATCATTAAGGTATTATTTTGCCTTAAAAAATCATTCTACTGTTGTTGCACAGCAGGTGTTTAAGTGCAGCCAATTCTTTCTTGTGCCAATAGCTCTGATGGAGGCATAAATCTTTATCCAACTGAATGATTTGTTTGACAAAAAAATTTTTGATGGAACTTTAGTCTAGAAGTCTACTAATTGTTCCTCCCAGCTGTGAACATTAGTTAATACTGAGCATATCGACTGTGTACGTTGTTTTGCTTAATAAGCACACACACAGTCGCACTGCATGGTTTTCCTAAGAGGTCTTATGTTAATGAGACCTAAAAGGACAATCTACAACAGCGATTGTCCCAGGGATAACAGTGCACATGAAAAGAGCATTGCTGCCCTGAAATTGTCCCTAAATTTGGGGTCGTAGAGCTGTGGTGAATTGTAGGGAACATTTCTTGAACTTCAGGCAGCTGCCAGACTCAGGTCTAGCCAACTGTCGCCATAAGGGAATGAGGCCTAGGACTTCCGCTCCTTCCAATCTTTTCACTAGAAATTCAGGTTTGTATGCAAAACCTCGCCATATTTGAATGTTGGCCCCCAGCTGAATACCAAGAGAAGTATTCTCAGGGCCAAACCTTACTCGTTTGTAGGCAGAAGGGGTCACGTGTGACATCAATTTGCTACCTCTGCCTAGATAATTCCTAAGAATCCCCAGAGATCTAATTCTGCATGGTTTTGGATGATAAGCCGAGGCCCTGGGGATTGGTGTGTGCACGTGCACGTGTGCGTGCATGGATGTGAGCATGTGTGTGC
Organism: Eidolon dupreanum; assembly: GCA_028627145.1. NCBI lineage: Eukaryota > Metazoa > Chordata > Mammalia > Chiroptera > Pteropodidae > Eidolon > Eidolon dupreanum. Next base: position 10,570,085 of record CM053512.1, read on the forward strand.
AGGGAAGCTGGCTCGATTCTCACCCTGGCGTCCATGGGAAGTCTCCAGAGTGAGGAGGAAGGAGTGTCCCTCCCATCCTGGCATTCTTAGACTTCTCCAGACAAGTGGAATGTGACCTAACTGATCACCACCACAGCTGTGTCCTCGGTGGAGCTGGGAGGAGATTTTGGCTAAATCACTTAACCACAGTATATTTTCTTTTCTCCAGAAGTTTCTCTGCAAATTCTTCTCCCAAAGGGAGGAAGGAAGTGCAGTGAGGACCACCCCATAAGAAGCTGATGAGTTACATACTTTGTATGTTAACAAGTCTCCTAGTGGATTTTCTACACGGGAGTGTGGGATTCAATTGCTGCAAAGATGGAGGTTTGTATCAAGGGGGTACTTCCAAAATTTTTGCTCCAAACTGTCCCCTGAGGTTAAACTTATAAATACACAAAGAACATCAAAGCCTACCAAATCAGAAATTATTCGTTCCTCAACAGATCATTTGTCTGGAAGTCTATGTGCTGAGATTACTGGTGGGGCGGCTGTCTGTGGAATACAACCAATAGACAGCCATGTGTGGAAGACATAATATGACTTCCTAGGAACTGACACTGACGGGTTGTTGATTGATTGATGGGCTGCCTAGTGATGATGCTGATAGCCTGAGAGATTTCTCTGTAAATGATGCTATAAGGACTGTCATTATTTTATATGAGGTTATGGCAGCAATGATTCTAGTTTATAACTCAGTAGTACTCAAATGATCAATTAGTGGGAAAGATAAATAATGACAAGTGAGCGTGCAGTTCTGGCTCAGGAAGTAAAGTAATTGTGATAATTGAAGACGAGCAAGGAAATGCTGATTTTCATCCCCACAGACAAATGGTTTAGGATACACCCCAGAGCTCACAGGCCTTGGAATCTGTCTGAGATAGGTGCTGTGTAGATATTTTTATATCAAGACGCTTCCGTTGCACCGGTAAGTACCTGACATGTGTCTGTCCAGTGTGTGCTCTCGTGGGGAGAGGTGTGTGCAGTGGGGACAGAGGTAACATTTACGATTTATTGAGTGCCAGGCACTGAGCAGGCAGCTCTTATTTATATCGATTCATTTCACCTTCATGACAAACCCATGAGGTGGATTTTACCTGGATGTTTTTAAAGACGAGGAAATCGAGGTTCAGGGAGGGTAAGTGAGTTGGTAACTAATTCAGTGGTCAGCCAGGGTTTACGCCCAGATCCGTCCAGGGTCTGAGCCATCCTGTTTCCCCAAGCCTCACTGATTTCTCAGCTGGGTCATGTCCACTCATCGTGGGTTAATGTTAAGGTTAGTGCCGATGGCATAAAACAAAACCGAAGAGCTTCGTGTAAGCTGCACTGGTTTCTGAGTTGTTGATTTTATGATACTTCCAGGGCGTTTACAGAAGCCGACGCGCAGTCAGGCGTGAGAGCTTTCTCTGTTCCCACCACTCTCTCTCTCTCTGCACTGCTCTGAATCCTGTTCCTGCTGTGTACGCCGATATCAGGGGTGATAAATAATAAATCATCAATCGATTTCTACAAGGCATTAGTCTCCCACCTTCCTCATGATGAGGGAACAGTTTAGCATCTACGCTCCTGTCACAGGGGGGTAAAGTCACAGTGTCACCCCAGAGGAGCTGGCCCTAGGGAAGCTAGTCTGCTGGCACCTAGGAAGCGTATATAGATATAGATATACTTTTTTTCCCCTTTTCATTAGCAGACAAAATGCAAATGTAGATTGCAATAGTCTCTTCCACTTCTAACTACTGCTATTGTTGGTTTCCTTAAAACTTCGGCATATTCAGCTGTTCAACTGCTTATTGAGTGCAACTGCATGCCGCACACTGTGTTGAGTTCGGGAACATGAAGGTGAAAAGCCACAGTCCAAATTCTATAAGGACCTTTAAGTTCTGTGGGGGCGACAGATGCTTTCTCAAGAAATCATAACAGAGATAACTGTTTGAAAGGAGACAGTTGTCGGAGAAGGCGCACCAGATTCTGCTGGGAGTGGCGGAGATGACATCTCAGGGAACAGGGCGGAGGGTATGCGTGAGTTGGCCGGTGGAAGGAGAAGTGTCAGGGGCAGCGTATCTGGAACCAGGAGTGGCTGAGAAATGCTTCTGGTTCCAGATACGCTGCCAAGTGCCAAGTGGGGGTGGCAGGAAGTCAGGCAGAGGTAGGCAGAGGCCCAATGCTTAAGGAGTTGTTTAGAATAGCCAGCTTGAGTATGGTAATAAAAATGTTTTGAGCAAAACAGCGAACTAAGGCCAGGTTTCTATAGATGATTATATTCAGGAAGCAAGATCAGTACAGACTAGAGGATGGTTAAGACTAGAAACGGGGGGGAGTGAAATGGCAACCATGGCAAAAATCAAGGAGATGAGAAGGTCTTGATTGACAGCAGTGGCAAAGGGGGATGGTGGAGGGAGGCAGACTTCAAAGGCGGAAGGAATGTGGCTTGGTGACTGTTTCACTACCGAGAGCAACGGAGTGGAAAGGACGTAGGGTAACCACCGTTACTGCCTTGAGCACGGGGAAGTAATTTCACTGTAAAAGCTGAAGTCACTAATTTATAAAGTAAACTTATACAGCAGTACACTGAAAATGTAATACAAATGTAGCATGCAATAAAGAAACAAAAGTTTGGTACCATTCACATTTTCTAAAGCCAAGTAGGCCTTACAAGGCCATAATTTTCACTATAAGAAAAAACACATTTTGGGGGTGGCGTGTGTAATGCTAATAAAAAATGTGTGCTGAATTAGTGGATTAATTCTTCAATGGCAAGTCAGCTGCCCCTTTTAGTTTTCCCTTATTTTTAAATGTAATTTTTAAAGCAAATTTACTTATTTTTTTTAAATTTTATATGAACATAGTTTAACAAGACAAATAGTATTTTATCTTTTACTTTATCTCTTAATCTTACTATGGGAATTTTCACTCTGCTGTATTTTTAAATTTCCAAGAGCTCTTCCTCATTCTCTGACAATTTCTATCATCTGCTTCTATACCGTGGATGTACTATTGTCTCATATCTCTGTGAGGATACGGGTGATGGTTCATAGGATTCTGTGTTCTGAATTATCTTGGTTTCTTTGGAGTTCATTTTTATTTGTTATGTCCTCTCTTAGATTTGGTGGCTTCTTGTAACTGTCCAGCCATTCCTGCTTTCCTCACGTTAACAAAGGAGGCACTCGGATTAAATGTGCATGGGTGGGGCTTGCCAGCTGAGCCGGGATCTCGTATGGGCCTATGGCCACCACTGGGTGGCTCAGGATGGGGAGGGAAGCTGGGGGGCCTTTTAAATGCTCTTCACAGTCATTCGCCCAATCGTCTTTTGAGCACCATTCTTTACTGCATCCTCCCTGGTCATTGTGCCTTATATCCTGAGGCTCTTGCAGAACTCCAAGTGTAAAACCACTTTGGCTTCTCCCTGAGGAGGTACCCAGATTTCAGCTTTCTCCACCTCACTAAGAGAATTTCTACATATTTGTCTTCCAAAATGTGCTGACATATTGTCTGTTGGCATCTCTTCTCCGTTATTAGTGTCCATGTTGGTTTATACCTTTTAAAAGGTTGGCGGGACTTGGTTAGGTAGCAGAGATAAACACGTGGATTCAACCTGTCACATGTAACTGGAACTCTTCAGTTGCCTCTATGGTTCCTTTACCAAGACAACCAATCCTGATGCTCTTGAGTCTTCAATCACCTGATACAAGCACGTTTGAATTCAGATTTCAACTCTGTCCTGTTAGAATGGGTTGTACTGTGAGCTGCTCAGGCATTCCTTTGGTAGGGAGCCAGTTTAACATGTGGTCCAGTATTGGAAAGACAATTGAGCTAGGGGAGAATCTCGATTTATCTCTGTTTGTTTCTATTGTTCAAGAATGAAGACAGAATGAGATATTATCAGTGACTTATGTTTTGAGATCATAGGAAGCATCATCAATCAGTGGATCAATCAGTGTATTTCTCTCTACTAGTACAAGAGATTTATTTGACGACTATGGAAATGGAAGTGCAGAGAAGGTAAGTGACTGGCCCAGGGGAGCACAGCTAATTGGGGGCCAAATCAGGACTACAGGCCAAATTTCCTGCCTCTGGCTAGTGTGTTTCCATGGTATCATCTATCCTTAAGTAGCTCCAGTAACGTTCTGATAGTTACATTTCTTTTTCCTGAGACACTGAATTTTATTTCTGAACTATTTTGACTTTCAGAACCAATTCTTACGTCATCCAAAAGGCATTTTCAGCTTTTCCTGCTTTCTTAGTCTCTGAATGATGGAACTTCCCCACAATTTGCTTTAGAATTGAAATGCAAAGAGAAACTCTATCTTATTTATACTCCACGCTCCTCAAGCACTGAAAAAGTGCTGACCTGCCGACTGTGTCTCCTGCCATCAGCTGCCACCTCTCTGCTGAGATCCACGTTCAGTGTGACAGTGTCTGGTGAAATGCAGGTCCGCCGAACAGCCCTTTCCCCAGCTCTCTCATGGACCAGCTGCCTAGCCACGACACGTCCCCAAAGCAAGACAGCATTGGGAGAGATTTATCAAACTAAAGATGGTGTTATCAACCAGCCACTGAGGACAGGAGACAATCTCCCAGAAATGGATGGACTCAGTCTGTTGGCTGAGTTTGTTTCAGGAAGACAAGTTCCTTCCAAGAGGACGGTGTGTGTTATGTCCAGGCTGAGAGCTCCGAATGGCAATACATCTGTGGTCTAAATTGATGAACTCTCCCCCAGGCTGTGCGTGAGTCTGCGGATCCTCAATACTCCCTGTCAGAGGCACCAGACATACAAGACCGGAAAACCCCAGGAGTCTGGCCCCATGTGGGCTTTCTCGGAGTGACAAGTGTTTTTAATCCAGGAGGAATGTCATCATGGAAAACCAGGCAGCTTGTGAACTGGATAGCTACCATGTGGGTCACTTGATGATCAAGGCATGTACGTATTGCAAAGATCTTTGCTTTTCCAACAGCTGTCCCTCTGTTGAAGCTGTCATTTGAGCTGGTGAGCCGGAGGGCTCAGGAACGAGGAGGTCACACTGCTCCAGGGACCTGGTACATTACGCGACACGGAGAGACTCGGAGCTGACTGTGGGGAGCAATGTCACAATCGGCAAATGCTTCATTTTGTAGAGGAGTTTCCACTGTGGCTTAACTATTTCCTGAAGGGGAGGTGACAGTGTGGTCTGAAATCTAAAGGCCTGGCTGGTTTTATTGTCTGCCACATGGGAATATGCTCACGGATCAAAGCTGCCATTCTTGCCAGGGCTGATGTGAATTTTATGGGCATCAGGGGAGACCATTCTCGTCGCTGGTTCCAGATGGCGTATTTATCCACAGTCAAGAATCGCTGCTTTGCCCTTTCAGACTTTGATGCAAGTCCGAAAAGCAGACGTGGCCATTCGCTCTTGCCCTCCCTCATAAACACCAGAATGCTTTATCTAGACGGGTTTATTTCTGGACACACCAGTATATTCTGCAGTCACATAAAACCTGGAGGTTGCTGCTTTGTGAATGTAGCAAAGTTGCACACTTGAAACAGAAATGTGATATTCATGCCAACTTTCCCTTTTTCTCTCACTTGTGCAGATTTGGAGGTTCAAAACAGGTTCCCCAGTAAAGTTCCAACACACACTCTTTCTCGTTTCCATGGTTCAGACTGTGGTCAGAGCAAGTCCAAGGGCATTCATGACTTTTGACCATAGGCGTTCTAAATGCTTCATCGACTACTCCCTAAACAATAAGCAAAGAACTTAAAAAGTGTGAGCGTGAATGTCATTTCTGGCCTAATTTTAGAGGAATGTGTCTTTAGCAATGAAGAATCCCCAGAGAGGTTTATCCTGCGTTCCTCAAATAAGAGAATGCGGATCATCCCAGACACACAGTCTCTGAATGAACTCTCTGGAAGCCTTTTCCAAAATTAGTCTGCAGTACATGCCCCTGGAGCGCTCCTGCTGATTGTAGGGATGGCTGTTAACGATGTTTTTTCCTTTCTGAAAATGACTTTTTTTCTGGGTTGCTGTTTTAACTGTGCTGAGAAAATTATTTTTGCCTCATGAGTGCCTTTTGAAGAGTATGAGCATATATATATATTTTTTCACCACCAAAGGCTGACCTATCTCTAGATTCTTTGCAAAGGAACCATAGTTCAGTTACTATATGAGCTAAGAACATGTATGTCCTGTGGCGAAGATCATGAAGACGCTCAGGAGCCCATTCTTCTGTACAATCACGGGGCACTTCCCACCTCTGTTTCCAATGAGGAGACGTGGGCAGCCTCCCCAACTCATTGCTGGATGTCCAATGGGTACAAAGGAGAATCTGTTCTGTGACCTCTTCTTGACCCCATTGCCCATTTTGAGGCAATAAAAAGGAGAGAGGGAGAGGAAGGTGGGGTAAACTGGTGAAGAGATTGGCTATGGAGAGAGTATGGTCATGCTGAATCCCACCCCTCTAGCCAAAATGGTAGGAAGGGGCTCTATCCCATGCTCACGCCCAGAGTGGGGTTATAGCAAGGGAACCCTGAGGGGATTCTGGAAGATGTTCCCTGTTGGTGAGACTTTGGGAGAACTGACCCAACCCTTAGAAAAGCTAAAACAGACCGTGGTCTTAGGAATGAATGGCCTGGGTGGGGTCAGAGGCCAGAGGCATAGAAGGAACCAACCATCCTTTTTAAACATTTTCCTGGGAAAAGACTACATTGGAGAGGCCTGTCAGGGCAGGTGATGTGTGAATGTCCCAGGGCTAGCCACGTGGGACAGCACAAGCTCCTGTTGGAATTTTCATCCAGGGCCAGGGGAATATTAGACTCAGGGCCGGGCAGCTAAGATAAAGATGCATTTTGACTATGACACAAATCACGTTTGCTCAACATGTTAGATACACCGTGCTTCCCCCACGGATCAGAGTTGACAGCAAGGTAGCGAAGGAGGTTTCTCAGAGGAATCCCATGCCACGTTTCATTTCAACTGGCCGAGTTTTAGCAGTAACTCATTTGTACCGCTTTCTTCTGTAAAATCTGAAGACCAGGTCTTCTCCTGGCCGAACACTTTGTCACGTGCGCCTCAGAATGTACTGCGGCAGATGTGAGACACCTTGATTCTGCCCATCTCCAGGTCTCTCCAGCTCCGAGCTCCCTCCACCCTCCACTCTCCACCCAAATGGGCTGACGGTTGGGTCCTTCTATTTGAGGTGAAGGAGTGGCAAGTGGGTAATGACCTGGAGGCGTGCTAGACAGATCTCCGTGTGGTGGTTCAGTAAAGGAGATGGATGCTGGCATCAACAACTTCCATGAATAAGAAAGGGGAGCTCTCCGGCCTTTCTGAGGAGACGTGGAGTGGCGCTGAATGTTTTTGGGGCGAGGCGAGAGAGTCTTCCCCTTTGCGTCTTTCTCTAGCCCTTCTCTGGAATCTCCAAACACCCAGGGCTTTTGTTTAGCTCTGTTTTCCTTTGTTCCTAAGGAATTTTTTTCTCTGCTGAAGCAAACCCAACAATCGGCAGCCTGTGCTTAGGGAGCCGGAAGGCAAAGGATGTTTTTGGTGGAATCAGGCAGGCAGATAAGGGCTGGTGAGTGACATCTGGGCATTCTTACAAATGACCCTGTGCACTAAGACAGAGGAGAAACGCTGTGCGATTTGGGGCTGCCATGTGAGGTCATAAAAAGTGGAATGTCAGAAGTATTAAAGGTATACATAAAGAATGTCTTTCTCCCAAACATCAGACTCGCAACGAGTTTGAATTCTTTCGCTGTATAAATGCTTCTCTTTTTAAAAAATTTTCCTGCAAGCTGAAGATGATCCTTTAAAGTCGGATTTTCTCATCTTCCCTCTGAAGGCAACCTGTTCTACACATCCCCCCTGGAGTGCTGAGATGACTTTTACATGCGTTTGATCGACTGACCGTACACCAACATTCTTTGCCAGGAAAAGGAGAACAGAGACACAGATGAATGAGAACTCAAGTCGGAACTACTCCAGTGTTTGATCTTTCAGAGGTTTAGAGAACATGGAGGAAAAGAATAAATAAACGAAATGAGAAGGGAGCGAACAACTGTGTTCCTTCCCCCGCCTCGTTCGTCCTTTGAGCATAGCACAGTTAAGCATGGGGCTCCGGACCCCGCGGCTCCTTTGACTCCAGCTCCACCTGTCACTACCTTATGACCTTGGGTCAGTTCCTTTAATCTCTCTGTGCCTTCGCTTCTGCATCAGTAAAATGGGGATAAAAATAATATGTACCTCATAGAGTTGTTGTGAGGGAATTGTTTTATATATGTGTCTGTACATATATATATATATATATATGTGCGTATGCATCTGTGTATGTATGTCTGTGTATCTGTGTGTATATATATGTATATACATATATACATACATGTATACATATATATATATGCTAGCTACTGTTATATCCTCATTTTCTAGTAATTTTCAGGGTCTGTAGAGATGTGAGGTGGGAAAAGATAATGTGAAGAAAAGTTAGGTTTAACCTTCAGTGGGTTATTTATTTGTGATCTGTAGCAATATTATTCCAACTACCCTTATTTCCATGATGTTGATGAGAACTTGAGTCTTTTCACTCATTTATTCATACATCTGTGTTTGTTCATTTATTGATTATTTGAGTTAGGGCACAAGGCAATTTACAAACCTGTAGAGAGCAGAGAATTTTCCCCTTAAGGAACCTATAGCCATATGGTTAATGGTATAAACCATTAACATCTAATCAGAATGATGATGTTTGATTTATTTTGTTAAATCCCAGTAAGTAAAACAAGTCACAAATAAATGGTCTAGGAAACATATTTTGCGAGAAAAATTCAGTTTCTGTCCCATGAGCCTGGCGCCTCTAGCTGTACACACATACGCCACGAGTCTTCACTCCACAGATACGGTCTCGTATTCTCCTGTCTCCGTCTTCACCAATACCTTCTGGAAATTACCGGGTACGTTTCCTTCTGTTGTGGACAGAAGCTCCCTGCCTCAAGCTTATATTAAACACTTTTATCCCAAGTCATTCAGTAAACACCTACTGAATGCCTGCTATGACCGAAACACTCTGAGTCTATTTTAGGCAAAAACAGTTTAGGGATTACAAATTATATGGATACCTACTATAATTTTCTATTGCATTTTTGGATGTATTTTAATCCACAAACTACGCCTGTTCATTTGCCATCTGGCCTTTAGTGAGATGTCTGAAGCATGCAGCCACTTTTCAAAATAAGAAATCTGACAGAGGACACAATGTCTCTTGAATATTAAAAAATTATATTACAGCAAGGAAAACGATGGATTTTTGACTTGGTTCTCCTCACAGGCTCAGAAAGGCTCATACCTTCAAGGTTTTTGAACTGCTAGCAACATTTTCATCAGGCCCTCCGATATGCTCACTTAGGCCACTAATGGTGATATAGCTGATGGTAACTGAAGGTATCCAGTAACTGGAAATATTATGAGACAATCTTAAACTCCGAAGAGAGAACTTATTCTTTGAGTTGAGTCTGCCACTTACTCCTCTGGGTCACAGTTTTCTCATGGCAAAAACAATAATTCGTCATGGTTAAGATTAAACGACCTTTAAGGTTCTTCTCTCCCTAAATTACTAGGATTCTCAATCTGCGTTCTTTCACCAGCCACGTACGGCTCCCGAGCACTTGAAATGTGCCTAAGTACAGACTGAGATGTGCTGTACGTGAGAAATACGCACTAGATTTTGAAGAGTTACTACACAAAATGTAAACTATTTTGGCTATATTGGGTTAAATATATTCCTAAAATGAATTTCACCCATTTTTTTCTTTTAGCGTGGCTATAGAAAATTTAAAATTGCTTTGTGGCTTGTATTATATTAATATCGGACAGCATCACTCTAAAGAAGGTCTCAAAATCTTTCTTTAAGGACTTTTAATGTTGAACGGTCAATGTTTCTATATCGTGGTCCTTATACTCTTATCTGCCAAAAACTAATAACCCTGGCCCGGGCAGGTACTTGCTAAGTTCGTCTTGGAGCTACTTTCTACACGGGTCCTGTGAAAGTCCTACGGGTACGATGCCCAGCATTCAACCCCTATGGCATTGTCTCAACTATATCAGAACAGATTATCGGGAAATGCCCCAAAATGTCAAAAGCGATTATTTCTGGAGTACTGAGTAATTTTTGAATTAAAACAATTTTTTTGTCTTCATTTTTCAGTCCTTCAATGAGGACCATTATGTTTCTTCATCAGAAAAATGCATATCTTTAAATTTCAGCATGAATTATTTTATAAATTCTATAAATATCACCAACAAGTAAAAACTTAAAAGAAAATATCTCAGAATGCTTTAGTCTGCAGGTCTATATTTTCTGTAGCAAATAGGTTACTTCTATCAAGGGAAAAATACATCTTATTTAAAAATTGTAGTATCTACCCACTTTAAACCTTAAACCTAAATTAACTGGCATGATGATTTTTTTAGAACTGCCGAAGTTGTCATCTCTACTGTATTAGACTGAAGAGTAAATACTTTAGGTTTTAGCTTCAATTATGATGCTAGTCACAGCTATTTTAATATTTTTATAACTATCATCAAACAGAGCAGTATTTAGAGTCTATGCAGGAGGTGGCGAAGAAACCCGAAAGGTATCTGAATGTGCTACTGTGTGCAAGGGTTTAGGCTGTACTAGGAAAATGCTTATCTGAAGGGGGGCATGCAGTCCAGGCCAGCACACTCAGGAGGGGGTGCAGAGACACACACTCGTGCGTGCACACACACACGCACGTGCATGCGCGCACACACACACTCTCAAACGAGTCGGGGTGCTGTGCCCGCTGAGCATCACCTGCAGTTGCTTTTCTCACCTGCCCTCCACTCGCAGAGGCCAGACCCACTGCCTCACCTGCTTCAGGTACCCCGGAGTGCACGCAGAGCCGTGGTGTGTGTGTGTGTGGAAAAGGCCAGGCACAAAGCCAGGTACGCTGTCTGCTCTGCTGGCTCTGGAAAGAGCTGAGCTTCTAAAAGCCTATAGGACTGTTTAGCCTGGTGATGCTTTTTTTCTTCTTCTTCTTGGGGAAAACGGTCTTTTCCCAATTCCCATGAGGCCACAGCCCTTTCGAAACATGGCACTGTTAAGCAGTGCAGCACTTACTGTTGGTAGAAAAGATGGCTTCTCCCTCCTGCGCGGTGAGGTCTGGGTCCTGGACCACCTGCAAGGCTCCCACAGTCCGGACGGCAGGGTCCAAAGTGACCGAACTTTCATTTACGGTCGTGTCGCTTGCGCCTGTGATCTGGTTGGTCGGTGGACCTCCCAGAGATCCCTCGAAGTCGGTGGGCAAGTCATCCATGCAGTCGGCATTGGGCTGACAGGGGCAGAAAAGGACCCATCTTACTGCATTGTCAAGTTAGAGATGAAATGTCTGTGGCCTAAACATTGTTTCTTGATGGAAAACCAAGTTCTTTAGTGTTTTCTTCCTGAACCACTTTATTTAAAAACATATCACATACAGTTCTGTAGTTAACATGAAAGCATCTCCCCAACTTTCCTTTCCAAAGGTTCCATTTAGATCTAGACATAAAGTTTTAATTCTAGGAGGAGCAATATCCATACATTAATATAATTACGTAGGGGGCATAATGTGGCATTTATTTATAATGATATAATGATAGCCCTTCCTTATATAGAGCGTTCACTCCTCATTTAGAAAGTAGCCGACAGCGTGATAGCTACCCTCAAAGACCCAGGCATTGTTTGCAAATATACTGATGACATGAGAAGGGGGACAGAATCTGACTCATTGTGAATTGATCATCTGAGATGTACGCATACACAGACACACACACATACACACACACGCATAGGGTGAGGCTATTTTGTTGTTAAACGTAGCCAAAAATGGGCTATAGAATGAAGCCCAACTTACTTAGCATGCAACTGATCACGCATTCATCAAATCCTCTAAATTAAAATCTTAGACTCACAAACTAGAGCAAGACCATCTAGTGTAATTAGCCACTAATTGCAGGACTTTTCCTGACAATGTCTCAATGGCTCCGTTTGAATCCCACAGAAATGGGAGCTCTCTGCTTTGCCAGGCTGCCTGTGTCGGCCAGCTGTGGGAGACTAGTCCATCACTGGGCAACGTGGCAAGTTTTACTCTCTGGTCTTATTTCTGCTGTTTGAAGTAATATTGAATATATTTCTACCTCTTCCACAGCTTTTTATTTTTTTATTTTTAATTTTTCAATTTTTTTTTCTATTTCAAAGGAGTTGGTTTAATTCTAGGCAGTACAGAATTCAAGATAGAATAGACTGAAGAACACATTTTGGCAGGACTCTGAGTTGGGCGACCTCACAGCTAAGGTTGAAATGGCCGAGTGAGAGGAATAAGAGAGATGAGCCACTGAATGATGATGGTGATGATGATGACGATGATTTAATTTTTACCAATGTTTATTCTTAGATGTACAACAGTCGCCAAGACAACACTTCATTCTAGCTATATGTGGCAGATGTTATGGCAGGGAATCCCGATGTTAAAACAGGCATGGGATTAAGGATCACCGTTGCCCCAGGCACAAGGAACTGCTCGCTTTTGCCTGATTTCTCAATTCCAACTGTGGCCGGGGGCCTTCCCTGCAGCCTCTGCTTCTAGCCCCCTGAGCTGCTTCTGTTCCTCTTTTTGCTTCTGCTCAAAGGCCTTATCTTCCTCGTCCATCTTGCTGGCCTGCTTCTTGGGCTGCTTTGGGGGCTTCTTCTTGCCACCTTTGCGGCCGGACGAGATGCCCGCCACCTCTTCCCCAAACCCTGCCACCGGAAGCCTGCAAGTAGCTTTTTAAATGGCTGTTATACCTCTACCCAAATTTATAAAGATGATTTTAAAAAGGTGGTGGTGGAGAGATTATGAGCTTGAAAAATACTCATAGCTATTAATTATTCTTTTTGTTCTGGCCTGAACATCACCGTGGCCTTGAGTGACGATGATTAAATGGTTCTGCACTCTCCATAGATGAAGATCAGGGTGGGCAGGAGTCGGTGCAATTCTGGGTTGACGTGACTGAATTAATGCCACAATGACCACACAGTGTCCTGAAGTTCATTGAAAGAGAAAATATACAACTCGTGGACTAATGGAGAGCACGAAGCAGGCCATTCAAAGCGCGGGCCTCTTGTCTTAGTTTTCTACTCCTAACCGGTCTCCCGAGTGCGACAGCTGGCTCTCCAAGTCAGTTGGAAATGCCATCCTCCCGCAGAACCCTCAGATTCAGCTCATTTCCCTTTTCTCGGTATTCCCTTTTCTTTTTGCCTTCTTTGTCTCTATGGAAAGTGAGTCAATTCATTGAAACTCAGGTTGTTGAAAGTACATTCACCGAATGACCAATCCGCCAAATATCCTGACTGGGACACTGGCCCTGAGTTGTTCTGTTATGAACATTTCTCGACCCATTACTGGTCTCCCCATCTCTCTACAGTTTCCCACCCAGTATATTCCATTCTCCACTTTCTCATCAGAGCACTCTTTTTAAAAAACAAACAAAAAACGCAGGTTCTCTTCTTCTAAAGAATGAACCATGAGCTAAGTAGTAGGACAAAACAGGCACCGTCCAGTCTCGCCCCAGCCTCCTCCTCCTCCTGCCTACCCTGCCCCGCAGGCTTGGGAACACACGGGATGTCACATGTTCTCTATCTCAGAGATTTCACTCCTGCTGTCCCTTTACTCAGGATGGCACCTGCCTCAAATATCCTCCTCCCCTTTCCCATCCCAAGGGTCTCAAAGTCGCCCTCCCGGTGATCTCCTAATCCTCAATTCCCAGGCTGAACGTCACCTTTCCTAAGAAGTGTTCCCTCCCACTCTATTCCCACTTCTCTCACGCTTTATGCTCCTTGGTTACTGTGTCTGTCTCACTTACCTAGTCCAAAAATTATTTTAAAATTCCAGTTTTACCGAGATACAATTGACGTGTAATATTGCATTCGTTTAAGGTGTATCACATAATGATTTGATATATGTATATGTTGCAAAATGATTACTAGAATAAGTTTAGTTAACATCCTTCACCTCACATAGTGACACATTTCTTTTCTTGTGATGAGAACTTTTAAGAGCTACACACTTAGCAACTTTTAAATATACGATACAGTACTGTCAACTATCATCACCTTGCTATACATAACATCCCCAGATCCTATTTACCTTATAATTGGAAGTCTGTATCTTTTGACCACCTTCACCCACTTTGCCCATGCCTCACCCCCTGCCTCTGGCAACTGCGGAACTAAGTGCCCCTTCGAGTTATTTACTAAGTGCTCTCACGTGTATGCAAGATGCCTGTGTTCACAAACTTCAGTTTGATTTTCCCTTGTTAACCTGTATTTTATGAATCTAATTCATATGCCCCAGCTGGAGAACCTAGGATGGTAGAAAGAAAAATATTTTTTTTCCCTTTCCTACAGTATATAAAGACGCGTCTAAGCAAAATTCGCTGTGTGTAGGTATCAGAGAGGAAAAGGTTTCACATGAGGATATCGAGGGTTGATCTTTCAGCCATAAGCATCTGAATGCAATCAACATATGTAACGACAATTGATTTGCTTTCGAGATGTGTTTGCTTGTGGATATTGTACCTTTATTTCTTTTTCTTAAAGTAATTTTATTAATTCTGATGCAGGATGTTCAATTTTATCTGTGGCCTAGTAACAACAGGATTATATCTTGAACAGAGCAGGGAGAAGGAGAGAGAATGCGCTCGGTGAGACTGTGAGTGGTAGCAGGCATGAATAATTTGGCTTAGATATAATATTTAATCTATCAACCTCACTGAATCTCGCAGTTTATATCCACTCTGAATGGTTCATTAAATAGAATATTTTGAAAAGAAACTCAGTTTATGTACCTCTAAGAGAAATTACAGTCATAATGTTAAGTAAAAGATGTCAAATACCATCTGCAAATCAACACGATATAGGTATTAAAATTCAGGTTAGCATGGGGAAACTCCTCAAATAAATCAGCTGCCAAATAGTTAAGGATTTGTAAATATACCAGCTACACAAGATTTTCTACATACAATAGTCATCCTGTTCATAGCTGAAAAATAGTGATGGGAGAAGGCATTTGCTAGGACATGAAAGACCCAGTTTATATGGTACCTTATAGGCATATTCATTGACACCTGTGTTCTCCCAGCCTATAAAGACACACCTAGGCCTGACTGGATAGAAAAGAGGGTGAAGCCCTATAATGTAGTTAATGGGATGAAAACACCTCTGACAATAAAGGATTCATCCCCTTCATCCCCCACCTTCGAGTATTTTATTTCTCTTGGCAAAATATAATGAAAAAAGATACCCATCGTAATGGGAATTTTGTGATCCCTGAGTTATGCTTTCATTCTTTAGTTCATTCTAGAGAAATCTACGTACAAAATGAAAACATCCCCAGCTCTTAGCTTTCGACTTCTATTTATTTGCTTTATAGTACCAGCAAGAACAAGGGATACTCAGTTAAAAACAACAAAAGCAAAAACAAAGAAAAAACGTTACCACTTGTGTTTGTACTATCTAGTGAATCAGGATTACAACCAATTCATTTGTGGGTGGACATCATTCAAAAGAGGATCAGGGTGAATTTCAAAAATACTGTTATGAGACTGGCAGCCTTCCAACTCTGATGGGCGATGATGGACATTTATTAAGCACTTAGCATATGTAAGAAATAGAGATGAAGGACCGATGGGCATCAATTATCAGAGAGAGAGAGAGAGAGAGAGAGAGAGAGGGAGAGAGAGAGAGCGCGAGCGTGATAGGTTCTTTGAAACTTTTTTTGGTTGAGAAGAAATGGAGTTTCGGGAGTTTAGGAAAACCGTGAAAACAATTCTTTAAACTACATAAAAAAGGCTTCAGGTAGCTATGGAAAGTGATTGTTAGTTGAGAAGGCTGTGAGCTTGTCCAATGACATAGAAAGTTCTAAGAATGGAGTTAAAACTTTATCTCTTTGGTATAATTTAGGCACGGTCCTACCCAGTGACGGACAGAGTGGAACAACATCCAAAATTCCTGCCAGATCCAGACTTCGTTATCATCCTTGAGGACAAAAAACAGAAAAGCCTCGGGAAGGCACAGGGAGAAGCCATATGCCTTGGGGCTTCGTGAGAAGCAGCATATGACGACGGCTTGCATTCTTCTCGGAGGATGTTCTGTTCTCTGGGGCGAGCTTGGCTGTGTGTCACATTCCTGTTCAGCTGGCTTTTAAGAATCCTTGGCAAAATCGAAAAGATGCTACCGATGTTTTTCTGAAAGTCAACTGTGCTCAGCAAAATCCTACCCAGACGGGACAGGCATCGACTCTGGCCAGAAGGCCCCACTACTGAGGGTTATGTTATCAGTTTTGGAAAGAAGCCAAGTGGCCACCGAGTAATTCTACTTTAAAAGCAATTAATAGCTGTATTCTCGACTCATTTACAAGTAGCTTCTGGAGAAGTTGTACCTCCCAGGAAAAGTCTGGAGTCAAATACGATTTTGTGCAAAATTTGGTTTCATTGTCCTGATTGAGCAGCACTGGGATCAACGCTTAGAGCTTTGAAAATATCCCGAGCAATATGAATTAGGTCAGGTGATGTGACCGTCTCCTTTTAATCGTGAGTATGTATTCTAAAGATATTGGAGACCAAGGACACATATACACATATGTAAGGACACACACACATACACCCCCCCTCCCTTGTAAGAACCAGTTATAACCAGAAAGCGCAAACACTGAACTCATTTTCTAAATCTCCAGTATCTGGTAGAGATGTTGGTTTTTTCCCTAATGTTTCGTGTTCATTGTAATTGGTTTTCGCCTTAAATGCATTATGCGTTTACAACTGTGGTCTGAAAATCTGATGCACAGCCGTTCAAAATCTAGCTCAGAGGTATAGTCACACAAGTTGATTTGTGTCTGTATCGACCATGAAAATCAGCATACAGCTGGCATGCAGGCAGCTGGTACAAGGGAGAAAATTCATCCAATGCATGAGGTCATAAAGCTTCAGGTGCGCCCTCTCCAACAGTCCCTGATAGTCCTAGATTAATTAGCCCTTTGGCATTAAAGAAAACCTTTGATACCTGATCTGATCCTTCCTCCTTCAGTGACATCTCGGGACTATTAACATTCTCTTTATTCTCTGCCATCAGTGCAGTGAGGAGTGACAAGCGGGAGGGAGCAGCACGGTGGGGGAGGGTACGAGAGAGGCTGGTGTCTGCACGCTGCCCGTCTCGCTTCTTCCAGACAGCGCCTGTCTTTTCTGACATCGCCCTGCGCAGCCCTTGGACTTGGTGGCCTGGCTCACTTCCTGCCCTCACACAGCAGACGGTGTCTCACCAACCACCAGTCTGTGGCTTCACTTGCTATAGTCCTGGGAAAGTCCTTGGAGTGTTCAGCCAGCCAGCTGGTGGGATTCTCTGTGCACGGGGTGGGGAGAGACTCTATTTTATAAAACATGACCGAGGCACCGGCCTGATGGTCACACTAGAATTAAGTGGTGCTGGCTCTGGTTTCCTGCTCACTCAAGGTCTCCACAGAGATCTGAGTTCAGCAGTGGCTCTGGGCTGGATTCCCCACAGCCGTCCTTCCCTCCCGGTGTTGGGAAGAGCTTCTTTCCTCTTAAGCCAGGTGACTCTGGGGCAAGATCAGAAAGCGTGGCCTGCAGATCTCCCTGGGGACAGTGCCGAGGTAATGACACAAGAGGAAATCAGCGTACAGCAGGCCCATCGGGCCAGTGCTGTGTCCCACCCGCACTCACACCCTGCGGCCCGGAAGAGAAGCCTATGAGCTGCATAGGCAGCGTCTCGACTCACAGACAAATCGAACGGACGCTGTGGGACGGGCGTGATGCTCTGGGACCGAGAAAAAGTGAGAGAAAAAAGTGCTTCCAGATACGGGAATTCTCTTAGGGCCTCATTGGATGATGCCACCGCTATGGGATTGAGGGGGCAGAGAAAACCCAGGTGTGAGGTTTTTTCCCTGTGTGTGTGTGTGTGTGTGTGTGTGTGTGCGGGGCGGGGGGTGATGCAGAAAGACAGACGTCGCGATGCTGTAGGCTGGGCTGTGCTTACCGGGATCCCTAGGGCTTTAAGAATGTTCATCTTGCACATGGGGCAGGTGCGATGGTCTAGAAGCCAGGGGTCAACACAGGACTTGTGGAAAAGATGCCTGCAATGAGAACCACACATCTTAGAGCGGCGGCAACTGCAGAGACGCCCTCGTCCACTACAGTCCAGAGACCCGTCCACGGTCGCTCAGCTGCTCGGCGGCAGAGCCGAGACTCAAACCTCCGTCTGCTAACATGCGGGCCCGTGTGCTTCCTGTTACATGGCCTGTGGCGACACAGTCGAAATTGGTCTGGATCCCAGGGGTGCCCTAGATGGTTCCAAGTTTCAGAAAAGGTAGAGAATGTAGAAACAGAGATTTCTCTTTCTCAACAGGAAGAATGTTTACTGGGAAGAATGCACAGGGTGAAGCCTACAAGAACCTTTCCGGAGAACGTGATTGGCGCTGCTTTTACGTAAATCTGAAATTTCTTTTCCTACAATCGGAAGACACTACAAAACCAAGCCTCATTTCCATGAATATTCGGGGTCTAACACAAAAGGGCAGAAGCTTTTAACAACACAAATGACATTTTAAGTTTTTATGGCTGCTGGCTGTCCAACTGGAAGCCAGAGTGAAGGGACGGTAACCTTTACTGTTTGTCCAGCGGACGTGCTCAGGGCCACTACCATTCCCTGTGCCTATCCGTCCTTGTGGGCCCTCGCCCGAGGGGCAGGATGACGGGGGTGTTTATCAGCAGCGGGGGGCCTCCTCATTGAACTTCCTCTCAGCTTGGCTCTCAAGAGGCCCCTCAGACATAGCCAGGACCACCCGAGTCAGAAGCTTTTCTTCTCACGCACAAGACTCCAGACCACAGGCAGAAGGAGCCAGAAGTTCCTGCCTGGGGCAAGAAGAGAGAGGCTGTCTCAAGCACGAGGGCTTCCTGAGGACGCTGTGCCCACGCCGGACCCCTCTCTCCTCAGCGTGCTGTCCCTCCTCTCACTTCCCTCTTCCATTATTCTGGCAGCTCGAACAACTGCCTCTGCGTTAGAGGGCTTTGGGCTCAAGTGCTTGAAAAGGACCCCCCACCCCCCATCAAATGAGGCAAGCGTGCCCAAAGGGACTTTCGAAACTGAACTTGAGAACTACCCACTTGCCAAAGATGAGATTAGCTGCATACAGGGTAAAATCGGACCGGCGATTAGAAAGGGAGAGTAGGAACTTAGATGTGTCATCACGTTTGCAGATGATTATTTGGAATGCCCCGTAGATTCGCGGCTTGGAAGGTATGTGTCGCGTTCATTCATTCCTTCATCGTGCATTCACACAGCGAGCAGTGTGTGCCAAGAACTACACTCCTCACTGGGAATCAGCGAGGTAGAGATCTGGCCCCTCCCTTGGGGAGCATAACAGGAGAGGCAGACATTCAAACAATAACATAAACAAACTACTTAATGACGACAGTGCTACGTACGACATTAGAAGAACAGGGAGTTTTTTTTTTGGGGGGGGTGGATTATAACTGGGAGACTTATCTTAGCTCAGGGACACAGGGAGAGGTGCCCTGACGAAGGGCCAAAGCTGACCCGAGGGCCACACAGACACCACACGAAGGGGAACAGGGAAGGAGGAGGGTTTTCCAGGCTGGACGCTGGCTCGGACGAAAGCCCTAGTGGGCACCGAAGAAGAGCAGTCCCAGCGCAGCAGTGCGGGGCGGGGGGCGGGGATGCTGGAGGGGGTCCCCTCCCCCTGGGGTCCCCCGCCCCCCGGGAAGACCACCATCCCTGCGCTCAGGCTCTACATTCAGGAAACACGTTCCTAATCTGAATTCGCTCGCTGACCGCTGTTCCTCCCGGGGAAAAAAGTGGAACATCCTGCCCCTGCGATCGTTCTGTTGAGTCTCCGGAACCCACGCTGGAGTCAGAATGACAGTGGCCCATCGCTCGCTGTTTCAGCTCACATAAGTCACTTAACATCCCCGAGTCTCATCTGCTCTTCTGTAAGATGGAGATGTGTCTATTCACACAGAGACGGCTTCCCTGAGGCTCCAGGCCACAGAAGCCAGTAGTTACCCTCCAACACACTAAGCTATTTCTCTCCACGCACTGGTCCTTCTTTGGGCTCCTCTACGATGGTTGTGGTCAGTTCTGTGTGTCCGCTAGGCTAGTCACTGACACGCTCATGGGGGTGGGTGGTGTTCTGTAGATGTGATTAATGTCTATAATCAATTGATTTTAAATAAAGGAGATTATCTCAAATCATCTGGGTGGGCCTAGTGCGATCAGTTGAAAGGTTTTAAAAGAAGAAATTCTGCCTCAAGAAAGCAGCATTGCTCCTGCTCAGTTTCCGGCCCTACAGACTCCAGACTTGTCCTTCCCTATATTCACATAAGCCAGTTCCTTTAAAATATATAGTGGGATATACTGGTTCTCTGGAGGATCCTGACCGATACATCCTCCAATGAGAATATAAGCTCCATGAGTGCAAATTCCTTCTTTGCCTAATTCGCCGTTGTATTCCTAGCATCTAGAATAGTTCCTGGCATGACGATGATGCTCAGGAAATAACTGCTACATAAATGGATATTTATCAAAGGCCCTGGCAGGCCTCACTGCCTGCCCGGGACTCTCAAGTCGCGTGGACTCCTCCTTCCTAAATTTCTTTCACATACATTGCTTTTCTTTTCTCAGTGTTGCTCCCTCATTCACAATCTCATTACCTTTTTCCTATGTTATTGCAATAACATCCAAACTGGTCTCCATGCCACCGGTTTTTTTTTTTTTTTTTTTTCCTGTTCTCTTCATCCCACTCATCCTTGCCAGATTTATCTTCCTAAAATAAAGTATGAGTTATGTCACCTCCCGGTTCCATTCTGTTCTGTGCTAGGAGCGGGGTACCAGGATGAGTAAGACGAAGTCCCTCCCTTCAAAGCAGTGACACAGCCCTTCAGTGGTTCCCTGGGAACTACAATATAATATAATATAAAGGCCATGATCCCGGATCCATTTTCTGGCTGTTTGCTCTTAGGCATGTCTGAGTGTTCCAAGAACCAGTTCCTCATCTGTGAAATCTTACCTTATAGGTATGGAGTTTGGAAGTGTGTGTGTGTGTGTGTGTGTGTGTGTGTGTGTGTGTGTGAGAGAGAGAGAGAGAGAGAGAGAGAGAGAGAGAGAGAGAGAGAGAGAGAGGATAACTCCCATAAAGTGTAAACCTAAGTCCTTAATTGTAAGCCGCTGCCATTAATTACACCACTATTGCATCTTATTTTTAGATATTGCTATTACTCTGATTTCTTCTGTTAGAATAAACTTGCTAACGTTGAAAGCAAGTAACTGCAAACTTTAAAAAAATCGAAGGGGGAACTAAGGGCAAAAAAGTGCTCAAATGACACATAGGATGATGATGCTGATAATTAACTAACACTCATTTATTTCTAGCGCCGTATTTCTTGTGTTAACTATCAAATATGAAGTCTGCATCTTTACAATTGGGATTGTAAAACAACTTTTTCCCTCCCAAAAGCAAAGAAAAATAAAAGGCGCTGGACTACATAAATACACAAAGGAACAGGGACAGAATCTGGAGTTTAGGGAGACACACCAGTGTTTAACAAACATCTCTAAGGCAGAGGCAGTACCGACTCTTCCTGGGTGTACAATCTGCAGCAGAGAACTGTCCCTTTTCACGTCTTAACCAGGGCTGCAAGAGAAAGTACATGCAGAGGAACAAGGGGACAAGGTATTCTATCTCGACAAGCTGGAAAGACAACAGAAGGTGGACCAAAAAAAAAAGAAAAAAAAAAAGCGTTCTTCAAACACCTGGCAAAAGATGATGCCGACAGCTGCGTACTCATGCCAAGAGGACTATGGATAATAAAATAAGTTCTCATATTTTCAGCAGTAATGAAAATCCAGCTCAACTCATTTCTCTACTGATTCTTGTTATCTGTCGTCCTTTCACCTGTATGTGTGGCTTCTGCCCCAATCAAATGACATTTTTTCCCCATCAGGAGAAGGAAGGGCTGGCTCTGTTCCGGCCTTCCCATCTCATTCGCTTTTGTAGGCTATTCGATCCTGCCACCTTGCCATTGAGACTGGCATCCCGTAGCCTTCCCTTTGGCACCGAGGCGAGCTGTTTCATTCTCCTCGGTGAAATGGTCATCAAAAAACGTGAGTCACTCAGGGACCTAAGTAAGAATCCCATTCACCCAGGCAATATTAACTATTTAAATAAGACATATCCAGTATTTCTATGGGTAGTTGAAATGTTTTTTTCAGAGCCTCTGACTCTTATTTGCAAAACTGTCAGTGAAATAAGAGTTTTTAATGACCAAACCCTAATTTAATTAATAAGCAATACTTACTGGTTACGGAACGCCTATGTTATATACATTATTAACTCACAACAGCGCTATGAGGTAAAAATTACTATTCCCATTCTATGGAGGAAGAAGGTGAAGCCCACTGAAGTAAATTAAATTATCCCAAGAGCTAGTACTCTGCAGAGCTAGGACTCAAACTCAGGCCAAGCCCAGTCCTAGGGTTGGTGTTTTTACCCTACTCTCTACCACCCCTTCCTGCCCCCACGAAACTGTCATGAGCGGGAGGGTGGGGGGAGTGGGAGGAATTCAACATTTTATTCTTTCCAACTGTATTTCTGTGCTCCAGTTTCGAGGAAGAAGTATCTTAGTTACAGAGGCTAAGGATCAAGCAGAACCAAAGAGAAAAGTGATCTGCATGTAGTGTATTCGCCTGGCTATGGAAGGGAAAAGCTGTCAAATCTTGGCCTCACCGGACCGTCTCTAGAATCGGCCTGCTGATTTATCTGGGAGGAGGAGAACACTGGCCTCCAAATGCTCTGTACTTACTCAGACTCCACTGCCCAACTGACCTGGGAGGCCACGAGTTGGCGGCTCCACCACCTCTCCATAAAATTTTCAAATTTGTATCATCAAGTGCCCCTGACAGTAATATCCACTTCCTGACAATGTTCTTCTTGACCTGGTCTGGCTTCTCTTTCTTGCCTGAGCTTTCTAAAATACAAACATGATACCACTGCCCGGACTCGAAATGCTTCAACTGCTCCCCACTGCCTATAGCCCAAGGTCGAAATGCCTGCACACGGCACACAGAACACAGATGCAGCCTGGCCTGGTCACCTGTCTGTCTGTCCTCAAGTTCACCCCACACTCTCACCAGAACTCAGGAATACCCTTGCCACTTTTTTCTGTGCATGTGGCAAACCTTGCTCACATTTCGAGTTACGGCTCGGCTGTCCTGTCACTTCCCTGAACATCCCGCCTTTTGTCTCCAAACTCTCCCATTCTCTCTGCTTTATCACCCTAAAAATGTTGCAGCAGCTGAGTATGTGCTTTTGCATAGAGTGTAAAGAAACAATGATTCCTTGGATATCATTGTCATGGCTCCCGTGGAATCCAGTTTGTAAAGTCCCCAAAGTCCTCATTTCTTTGCGCTCTTTGTTTGCAATGGTGTCAGCTTTGATGTTCAGGGTTCGAAGACCACACCTTAGCTTTGTGACCTTGGGCAAAAGATTAAATTGGCCTGTGGCTCAGTTTCCTGTTAGCGTTTTATGACAATGTTCTTTAATGGTCACAATCACCCTCTGAAGTATCGTTTCTGTTTGAGATAGCCCTTCAGAGGATTGTCAGATGACAATTAAAGGACAAAGAACACTGAAAATACTACCTGGCACTTAAGAAGCTAGAGTGTCATGGCGTTTTGTGTTTTTGTTTGTTTGTTTTTTTGAGTCATTTACATAAGAGTAAATTAAAAGTATTTAACAACTGGTACAGAAGGACAATGACCAGTCAGAATGGATGCCAACTGTGAACAATGAGCACAGCTCTACAGGCTCAGCAGTCAACCTGGTTTACTGCTCTGTGACCCAGTGAGCCGGTGACACCTTGGAGGGCAGGGACAATGTATTTCTATCTATGGCTGAAACCTAGTAGAGTACTTAGATTAGGACACGCTCTTGGTATTGTTTGCTGAAAAAATGATTTCTGAAAGTCCATATTCCCCAAGTCATTATTTAATTAACAGTAACTTAGCTCCTATTTCTTGGAAATGAGCTTTCTGTGGCAAAGCTAGTCTGAAAGCAGTCCCTTTAGTTTTTAGGGACTCTAAAATATGAAAGATTTCTGCGTCCTCCCGGGGGCTGGTGGTTCCAACGAGGACATCATGGCTGTCGATGAGTCTGTTCTCTGCCTCGACTGCCTGGTAGATATCCCACAGGGCTGTTCCTTCTACACAAATCTCCTTTTGGGAACAGCGATTTATGGATCTGGGCATAGGCACCGCTCAGAATGACCAAAACGGCAGCGGTGACCTCACTTACCCAAAGTCGACTGAGCCCAGACAATTTAATAGATAATGCATAGCAGGAACATATTCCATTCCGACTGAGAGGGTCAAGGAAATCGAAATGGCTCTCACTGATTTTCTTATAGGGCTCTGTTTGTCTAACTGCTCCTAAAATCAAGCAAATTCAATGAGAACTTCACTAGAATCTTGACTGCCATGGCTTTGAGAAACACATGTAAATCATTGGCTTATTCTGTGCATTCTTTGGCTGACCCAAATGTCACACCTGTGGTCCAGTAACCAGCAACCAAGGTGTTCAATGTATCATGGACGTTTTCTCTATTTTCTACTGTGTTATATTATGCCAACCGGTAGGTTTAACCCCCACCCCTGTGAGAAAAGAGCTTTGCTGGCCTCGTGCCCTTCAATATAGTATAGTATGGAAGGTGGATTTCTGAGTTATACATGAGGAAGTCTGAAAAAGAATATGTCAGCATATTGTTAAAGATTCTGAACTTGATACCTGAACTTACTACTAGGAATGTGGGGTCCAAGAAAAAGTAGGCAAATCAACATAGAGTAACAAATTCACTAGGTATAACAGATATGTAGCACTACTTCATCAGAGCTTGGCATTTTGGAGGGACAAAAAGAAATCAGACCTGCAGTATGTTGGTGAGGTTCTTCTAATACAGATTGATAGGCCGATAGGAAGATGCATGGTCCATATTGTGTAGAGGTTAAAAGGTCAGGCTTGGGGGTAAAGCAGGTTTCACTCTTAATCTTGGCTGACTGTCCTGGGATAACCCCTTAACCTCTTTGAGCCTTAATTTCTCCCTTTATAAGGATAATGCTATTTGATGCTCTCATTAATATGGTTTATCCCATATACTGGCTCTGTATCTTTTGGGCAAATGGGAAAATGACTGGTTTTCCCAGGGCTATGGCCATGTGCCTAATTCTGGTCAACACATTATGAAGAACAGATTTCACTCCAGGTCTTGGCATTTTGTAACAGACTGGTCACTTAACGATGTCTGCAATGGTGACTGCTTTGTCAGCCTGACTGGCATGAGCACACAGTAGATCCAAACACAAGATAGAAATCTCTGTTGTGTTAAGCCACTGGGAATTGGAGTTTTGTTGTTGCCGCAGCAAAGCCTAGCCTATCCTGACTAGTACAATACCTTACAGGATTGTTGCAAGGATTACATACTTGTTTGCAAAGTGCTTAGTTAGTGAGTGCGCAGTGGATAATAGTGACATTAACTATTTTAAGTGATGTCAGTACAACATGTAAAGTGGTGGGTCATAAATAGATACAAGTAAAAGTGCCACAGAAAGGAGCAGTCACTTTGGGAGAAAATTAGGAAACTACAAGATGGAAGAACTTCAAAGGGTGGTGATTGGAAGGAAGAAACCCAAGGAGGCAGGACTGATAGGGGTCAAGGTGCAGCTGCAGTATCGTGACATGGATGAGGGACTCAGCTGGGTTGAAAGCCAGCCGATCTCAGAAGTAAGAACAGGAAATACAGTTGGAAAGGATGGGTCCAAATCAGTATTCTGAAATCTAAGTGGACTCAGTAGAAAAGAGGCATGAACAGTGATGAAAATAACCGTGGACTTGAGACAGATTTCCCTCATCCCTTGTGATGAACTTCTTGTTGTTATTTCCTTCCATTCTGTCCCATGTTTTGATGTCTCCTACACAGAAAGCCCTTGCAGTGGTGACCACGTGGTGTTTTGGGGCTTGGTGTGGAGCAGGCCAGTCGAACAGACACATCAACTTCATCCAACCGGGGGTGACCCCGCTACTGGGCTTGGTTTGAAATGTTTGGACCAATTATGAGAAACGGCGTATTTCTGTGATTCCCTCTATTTAGCCTCCGTAAACATTGTTTAAAAGAAAAAGAAAATGCATTAAAGAAAAGGGAAAAATGAGCTGTCACACAGAATCAGTAGTGACCATATCCTGGCAGTTGTTCTAAACATAATTACTTTGTTTAGGCAAGCTAAGACGGTATACTAGCAGTTTTACCTGATGGAGAAAAAAAACCCGGTAATGTAAATTACTGCTGACCTCGCCAGCATGAGCACTGCCCTCTGTGAAGAAGGCGAGTCTGTGTTCAGGCCCATAATAATAAGCTTGGAATCATCGCGGAGAAAGCAAAAAAGCAAAAATCCACATTGGCCTAGATGTGATTTGGTTTCCTTGTGGTTCTTAGACATTGGCTTAAAGTGAGACGGGAGTTTCTGAGGCAGATTTTTTGCCAATGCCATATTCCCAGAGAGTTGAAAGTACAGTAGAGCACGGGAGTGAGGCTGAAGTGTCAAATCCATAGCCAGGAGGACAGATGAAAGAGGACGGGCTTGGAAGTCAGAAAACATGGCTTTGCTTTAGGCCCTGTTACCAATATCGCTGAGTTAAGCTGTTCTTTCAATTAAAATAAAGGGGCATAATGATACTTGCCTTATCTATATTACCGGCTGTTGTGAGATACCGATTAGATATTATATATAGAAGACCTTTAGTGGAGTATTTTTCAAAGTTAAAGTATTACAATCAACAGCCACTATTTTGCCAGGTGCCCATTGCATTGGGTTCAAATAGCATTAAAGAAAAACCAATGAAACTTAAAAAAATGAAGAAACTCCATCGGATCCTCTTGCTACTAAACTCAAATTTCTTTTTAAGCTACAGTGGAAGAAATAGATCTTTTGGGAATGCAAGCTATGAGGGAACTGCTGAACTCTCCTGTCGTGGCAGGTCTCACTCCCTTGGCTTCTGGTAGAGGGAGGCTCTGGGCTGAAAACTTGACCCTGGTCTAATTATAGCATTTGGCTGGGGCAGCAGAGCTGGTTGGCATTTGTCTCGTCTGTCTAGTTGATTAATATAACTGAGGATCAGGACATTTGAAGTCAGAATGCCATATTTAACAAGGTTATTACAGTTCAAGATTTCTTTCCTAAGGCAGCATGCGCTGTGTTGAAAATAAGACAGAAAATAACACATCAGACATTATTTACCAGCACTGCCATCTCTTTTCATGTTTCTTTCCTTTAATCCCTCAGGGTACACTTAATTTTTGGCTATGTACACATATAAATCCAAAACAACTGAAGAAAAATGACTAGAAAACACCATCAGCATACTTTGTACTTAAACCTTATGTAATTTTGACTAATGTACAAAGTGAATGTTTTTTTTTTTTTAAGTCCACAGCACAGCTTCTTTGGTACTTAAAAATTTTTTCTATTATTTTAAATGAAGGTATAAAATTGCATAAGTTTTAAGTAAACGCGATGTTTCCTTAAGTATGTATATATTTATGTACACACTACGCAGATGGAGATGTACAGTTCCCATCACCCTGGAGAGTTCTCTTCTGCTCTTTACCAGTCATGTAGCCCCCATTGTAACTTCTTTCATCATAGACTAGCTTTGCCTGAAATTGAATTTCATATAAATGGAATCGTAAAGTATGTATTCTTCTTCGGCCTGGCTTCTTTTGCTCAACATAATGTTTTCAGGTTCATCTGTGTTTTGATGTATATTAATTGCTTGTTTCTTTTTATTGCTGAGTAATAAATAGTTCATTGTATGTATGTACCCCAACTGGTTTATTAATTTTTCTGTTGTTAGATATTTGGGTTGTTTTCATTTTTTGGCTATTATGAATAAACATGCTATGACCATCTTTGTACAAGTCTCTCTGTGAACATATGCTTTCGTTTCTCGTAACTTCATACAGTATAAAGTTATAATGTATAACTTTAAAGTAGGCAGAGGATGTAAAATTATGTTGCTGAAAGAGTAAGTTTTTAAATAGTGATTTTCATAAGCAATGATGATTGAGTGGGATGTCTTACACCAATATAAATTTCAGATAAATTTGAAAAATGTAGTTAATCAGTTATTTTGCTTCTTGATAGGCAAGCATAAAGAGGAAAAGAAAAAAACTAAACAAAGATCAAAATTCATGATGTTAAAATAGTGTCACAGTTTAGCAATTCTAGGCCATTCCATTTCCCTCCCACATTTCTACATCTCTAAAATTAGTGAGCATCTTACGGCCGATGACGATTTACACTAGAGATAATATATGAAGAGCCTGTGGTAGTCAATGGTAGTATCTCAGAGAAATCAACGTGAGAATTAAAACTAAGTGCTACCTTTATATTTGGTTATCAGACGAGAAAGATGTTTAAAATGGCATCATTTCAAGGCTTTGAAGGGACATTGACATAGTGCTCTCGCCTCCTTCTGGTGGGGTATAAACTGTTACCACCTTTTAGAAAGTAGCTGGGCAAAACTTATCAAGGTGCCTTAAAGTCACTTTTGACCCACTAAGTTCACTTTCAGGAATGTATCCTAAGGGATAAATATAAAAAATATGTAAATAATTAAGGTTATGATTTTATAACGATAAAAACTGGAAGCAATTTAAATGCTGAACAATAGGAGGGCAGTTAAATCAACTCCAACCATTAAAATATTTTAAATGGATTTCTAAAGTTATAGGAAAATGCTAACTTTTTAATGTTAAATGGGAAAGTAGAATAAAAATTGTATTAATGGCTGGACTCTACAATGTTTAACAATATACATGGTGTGTATTTAACAACATACAATGTATAACTATATATATTTATATACACACATTATAAAAATTAAATATACCAGTGATGATTATTTCTGGGTGGTGACATTATTTTTGTTTACTTCTTTATATTTTTCTCTATTTTAAAGTTTCACGATTAGCAAAAAAAAAAAAACCTTGCAATTCATTTTAAAAATCACATCTATATACAAACAGCTGTCAACAGAATGCTCGATAGTCTAACTTGCATAACGTGGGCATGAAAGAGTAAGTCAGACCTTTTGAAAGTCAGCTAACATTTATCACTCTTTTCAAAAAAAAAAAGAACGTGGAAAAAACCCTGTTTGCAGTCAAGCGTGTGCCACAGGCTCACAGGGTCAGGCCTGGACAGACCCTTCAGCCTGGCTAGAAAGAGACACTTTGTTTTCTACTTCACGAGCTGTAAAATTCATTGAATCCTGATCACATTACAGTATTTCGTAAACTTTTTTTTGCTTAAAAGGAGGTTGAAATTTTCTGTCCACACAGAAATTCAGTTCATTTGAATCATCTTAAAATCAGACTGGAGCGAACATCTTCAAGGGCTAGTGTCTATTTTTAGTGCTTTCAGAAGCACTCGACTGTGATGCTTTCAATGTTCACATATTAAAATGACGTCCATTTTTACATCAGGTCAGCATCATTCTTTACGTCATGTTGTTTATTATGATCATGTCGTGTCTGGCAAGGAGACTGAAAGAATGACCCTTTCTCCCTCAAGAGGGAAGTTCACAGATGAATATCAGGGTCCAGCTGTGGTGTCTGTTGCCTTGGGTATTCATGAAAGGAGCCAGGACATGGATCCCACGTCAGAGTTCCAAGAGAGGCAGGGGAGGCTATGGACTGGCTACTCAGGTGGATTTGGTTGGAAACGTCCAATGAGAACAAGGAAACTAACTCTCTGGGGGCACAGTGACCAAACAGCTTTCCAGGGAGGCCCATCGGACGCCAGCCGCTGTTAGCGAGGCACCTGGGGTGTACTGCTGTGTTCTCACCTACACCAGCTCAGTAAATCTCACTGATTTGATTTTAACAAAGCTGGGCC
Source organism: Eidolon dupreanum (assembly GCA_028627145.1). Taxonomy (NCBI): domain Eukaryota; kingdom Metazoa; phylum Chordata; class Mammalia; order Chiroptera; family Pteropodidae; genus Eidolon; species Eidolon dupreanum. The sequence goes on from CM053512.1 coordinate 10,600,154, forward strand.
TTGGCAGGAAAGTCACTCTGCAAGTCTTATGATATGTGCTTGTTTGGAAAGCTTTACAAATGGGCCTCTCTACTCTTTTCCATGTGCTTTATACCAGATGTCTCCCAGAGCTATTTCTCTGGTAGAAGAAAATGTCACCTGTCTTTGGGGACAGGAGTTAATGGATTTTAGAATTTGAGGAGTTAATTAATAATTAGGTCCATGTTAAAAATATATATCAGCGACAACAACTGAGAAGAAAAGTAGCTGGCTGGCTGACGGCTTCGATGGACAGAGATGATTTATGAGTGCCTTGTCAATTTTAGACATGTGGTACATGACAGACCTTCTAAGAATCCATTGAAACTTGTAGACTAAATCTGGATTTTGATTCGACAGCCCTCCAAAAAATTCCTTTTCCAAATTCCCAGGCCTATCACTTTTAAGTTCTATCTGACTCAGGTACTGAAATGTCATTAGAAATTTCTTCGCCAGGTAGGGTATCTGTGACCCCAATTCGTACCTACATACAAGCTTCATCTGTCCTTTTACGATTAATGTGTATTGCGGTTTTAAAGTGACACTTATTCCATTTTTGATTTTTAGTCTAGCACATTACTGTGTTTAAATCTCCATTTAATCTTTTAATGCCATTAATCATGTTCTGATCTTTGTAAAAATGTAGCCTTAAGTTTCAAAAAAAAAAAAAAAGTATGATATAGTCTATGTCCTGAATTACTAAGAGAACTCTTAAACTGATTCCACTGAAATTTAACCTCATTCCTAAACCAGGAAGGAGAGAAAGAGGAAGGGTAGCATAGTATTTACACACACAACCAAATAGTTATCTATCCAGAATGGAACTGTGCCTAAATGAACCAGTTATAAAAGTGTTCTTGGACTGAAAAACTCAAGCCAGTATTCAAAAGATAAGCCAAAGTTGGTCCTCAAGTGTTCTGAATGATAAAACCTGTTTCAGTGGTTGAAATCTGTTTCTTCTATTATTGTTTTCGAGCAATAGTGTGCTAGCTGCTGGATTTTTTTCCTAGCACTTAGAATCTGATTGGAAAGATATGAAAATGGGCAAACAAATATGGATGCATCTAGCAGTCACCAGCTGATGCAGGCAGCCATTTTCATCTATTCCAGAGGTTGACTCATGTTGGGTTTCCTCTTGAATCTCTCTCGACTAGGTTCTTCTCCCTATATTCCAGTGCCAACACTCCTGTTCAGGCCTCCAGCACTTCCTACCTTGATTGTGCAGTAGTCTTGAGGAAAGAGTGAAGGTAGGAAATACATAAAACTGAGTCACACTGAGCTGCCAAAATTACTAACACCCTGAAGGCTGTGACATGAGGAAAGACTCTATCCTTATTCTAACTAGCCTGGGAACTTAAAGCGTTTTCGACTTTCCAGTCCTGCATCAATGCCTGGATATACACCTGGACCTCCAGATAATAACACTCAAATTGCCCCCCGAAGGACTCGTGTATCCAGGCTCCCTGATTACACCCTGAAGGACTCACATATACATTCGCCTGACATCCATCATCCAGACCGCTGGATGTGAGGAGACCTCCAGGCACCATCCTCCAGACCACGTGGCATCCATCACCCAGACCACTTGACGGGGTCACTGCCAGCCAACCTGGACCAATCCTATAGGACTAGGAATGGAGGATTGATAATTCTCAACAGTGTACTTTTTAGTATAAAAACTTAACTTTTCTTTCCTCTTTGGAACACTCTTTGGGTTTCTGCCCGAATCTGTGCTTTCCAAATAGCTATTCCTTTTTATCTCAAATAAATATTTGTCGCCTTTCACGTCGGCCTCTTATTTTCAGGTTAACGGTCCCTTCACTGGTCTCTCTGACTCCATTCAGAGCCCTTCAAGCATGGAGCACAAGCTGAACCCCTCAGCAGGTCCCCGAGCTCCTGGCGACAATCCAGGTTTCTCAGTTGGGCCTTCAAGTCTTAAATGACCTGGGCCGGCCTACTTTCTCCACCAATATCCTGACGTGCATCACACGCTAACCATTCCAGGTTACCACTCGTTACTTTTGCTTGAAATATTCTTCTTAACTCTGACTGACTAGAAAACTCTTTCAGCATAACTTCATGGAAAACAATGAGACAATTTAAATTCCTAACCTGAGAAAAAAAGAAATAGCCCAAAATGTGAACTAAGGTCTACACACATAACTATTTATCACAGCCTTACTTATAATAGCAAAAAAGAAAAGAAAAGAAAAGAAAAGAAAAGAAAAGAAAAGAAAAGAAAAGAAAAGAAAAGAAAGAAAAAAAATGTGTGTTGGGGGGAGTTAAATGTCTGAAAACAATCAAATAATTATGGCGTATGGGATATTATATGTCAATTTAAAATGATGTTGACAAAGTTTTAAAGACATGGAAAATGTTTATTCTAGAAAGAACTTGAGGTGATTCAGGAGGTGCAGATTTCCAAAAAGATACCTAAAGAAGAGCAAAAGAAGAAAGAAAAATACTAATGGAAGCATAAAACAGTCGAGAATAAGACTACAAAGTACCTTTTAGCTATGCATGGGCCACAGATTTGGCTCTTAGCTTTCTATCAACAAACATAGAAAAAAATCTGAATTGTATCACCATTCAGTATCCACAATATAGAAACATGCCTTTGCTTGGGAGAAATGCAGTTATTCTAGACTGAACTGCTCTGGCCAGTCTCCATGGAAAAGACTACAAAATACTACATGAGACACAATGGAGGTTTCCTAAGGTCGCTCCTTAGAGTACGCCTGATAAAAGTGAGGAAAATTGCAGTAGCCAACTCAGTTCTCTTGTAAGTTAACAGGCAATCATGCACATTTTTAATTTTCTGTACATCTAACTTGTTACAGAAGTATGACTTAGAAAAAGAGGAGGACTGAAATATATTTCAATTACTCTTCTCCCAAATAATTTATCTGTCATACTTCTGACACATTTAATGAATTTAAAGTTGTACTTGCTGAAAAAAGTACCTGGATCAAGCTAATCTAGCTGGATAATTAAAAATTGACTTGTCAGAATGAATAATTAAGGGGCAGGAGCAGAAGCAGAGAGTTAGCGAGAAGGCCGCTGCAGGAAGATGGGAAAGACTTGATAGCGATAATGAGGTAGCGATGGTAATAGAGACAGAAATAGTTCTAACAATACTTATCAGAGGAACAATGCCACATAGTGTCATAGCAATAGCAATAATAATAATACTGCAAATATGTAGAATTATTATTATTTGTCAGGTTTTGAATTAACTATATAAAAACCAATTTTTAGTCAATGTAAGTTAGATTCTTGAATCAAAATCTTAGTCACTTCATTGACATGTTCTTCTGTTAATAAAAGTCAAGCCTAAATTAAAAATAAAACACTCACAAAGCTGGCACCCTTTTGTAGATGCTAGAAGTTTTGGGGGGACTGTCATATACTCTTCTTGATAGCAAAAAGATCAAGGAAAATGAAATCTACCTTTGGCTTCCTACTGATTGCTGATCATATACTGGGTACCGAATCCTTCAGGATCATTCATAAAATATTTTAAAGAGTTTATTAATTTAATTGTAAAAGCAAGAATCGATTCCGAATATCACATCTCGGTCGTTAAAGCAAACTCGTAGTTGGAGCTGGTGGGTATGTATGTACATGACTTAATCACCATGACTACAGATAAGGAAGGGAAATCAAGTTCATCCCAACTTGTGCAAGGGTCTCCAAACAAAGGAATGACTTTGAGAATGCGGTGGTACACAAGCGTCCCTGGGGACACAGAAACACACCCCACAGGGTAACAATGGAGCACAGATGTATCCAGGGTTTCAGGAGTCAGGAGGCCACAAAAAAAGAGTATGAGAAGGAAAACAATAAACTGGAATATTTTTGAAACAGTTTTTACTCCAAGGAGATGCAAAGAATTCCGTGGATGGATGAGTCACCTTGGAAATAATGGGAAAGAGAGTCTACGAAGTTCATAGGAGCAAAGGCTTAATAATACCCCAGAGGAAATTATCTGGCAAAATGCAAATGCCAGTGCATTTGTTTGATAACATCCATTAGCGCAATCTGTCTGGCAGAAACCAGCGACAGGCATAAAAATATCTTGATTTTAAAGTCAGCATGGAAAAAAAATATATGAGCTCTTCAAAGAGTGGATATGTGTGGTGAGTCTTAAGATCAAGCAGTGATTAACTATGACCTGCCTTTGCTAATGCTCGAGGCTCTTTGCTATTCAAAGAAAGGCCCATAATAAGGAAACAAAAGCAGATGGATGGTAAAGGGCTTGAAGCAAGAGGAATCAAGGGATGAGCTGAGAACCGAAAAATGATGTAAAAAGAAGAGCTTGAAGCCAAACTGAACTGGCCTAAGGCAAGGGCTAATATAAATAAAATGAAAGTTCCTGAAGTGCTGGGTTGTTTTTTTTTGTGTGTGTATGTGGTAAATGTTATAATGTTATTTTTTCCTTGGTTAATAGTTCTAAAACACTATACTATAAAAGCAGATCTGGAATAATAACTCATGACAATCTCAATATTGCTAAAGTGATGTAATTTGTCATAAGTAAAAACTGAAATCAGCCAAGTGGTCCACAGCAGGGCATGGTCAAGCACATGGTATGTCTATGGCCTGGACATCACACCACCTCCAGCAACTGTATGCAGTAACATGGAAGATATTCACAACATAGCTCTCCATGAACAAGCTGTTTTATACTGTATGCATGACGGAGCTAAAGTAACGCTGTTTTTAAATAGTTGTTAAAAACATTTTCTTAATTACAATGTAAAGTTCTTTGGATTCTCAAGAAAAAGTTGCTATTTAATTTGCTTCGGATATTTTTTTAGTAGTAGCAGCCTCACAGGGCTCTAAATAATCTTCGAAATAAAGGAAAGCACTTTCTTTGTTTATCACGCTCAGGCTTTATAAAACCCTCGATAAAATCTGCAGAGATGAAAGATGCTACTCGGAGAGGCTCTCTGTGGTTCACATACTGCCATTCTCTGCCAGTGTTTCTAGAGTCATCAAGTAAACATCAAAAATCATTTCTAGAGAGAGAATTTATGTAAAGTACCTTCACATAAAACTACCAAGTCTTTATGTGCCCGATTTATGATTTTGCCTTAGAGATAGTTGAACATCTGTGAACCAAGGAAAGCGAATCCCACTTGGAAGCCTTGGCTGGGGCCACCAGAGCACACGGCCCTCAGGCCTGGCTGCCTAAGGCCTGGATGTCTAACGATGGATTTGCCTAAAAGCATTTCAAGGAAGATCCATTCCCCTTGAGAGTTTCAGCATTTATTTGAGTATCCTTTTTTTTTTTTTGTCAAGTTTTTGTCATTTTGGGATTATTAAAACAATTCCTTTCAAGCGTTTCAAAGCGTATTTTATTTCTTTTGTATTTCTAATAAACAGTTCTCAAAGATGCATTGTTTTATAAATGAATGGTATGTTTTATGTCTTTGTGTGTTCAAGGCAGAATTTAATTTTTATTTTTAGGACACTTGCACAGATGCAGAAACACTAAAAAAAGTTTTTAATTATAGGAAGATAGCTTTTAGGCAACTTTAAAATAATTTAATTGAAGTATTTAAAATTATTTAATTTTAACTGTATAAGAAGAATTCAGACACCTTAACAGTGAATTTCAACATGGGAGAGGGATGAGGGTTATATGAGAATCACCTGGAGAGTTTTTCCAACTACACATGTTGGCACCTTTTCTTAGATTCTAGAAATTTGGGGGGGCGGGCAGGGGGACTGTCACATTCTGTTCCTATTTGTAAAAGAAACAAGGAAAATGAAATCTGCCTTTGGCTTCTTACTCATTCTTGACCATATCCTGGCTGCTGATCCCTTCATAATCATTCATAAAATATTTTAGGGAGTTTATTAATTTACTTAACATAGCAAAGCAAGAACTGATTCTGAAAACCACAGATCTGCTCTTACAGAAAACTTATAATGAGAGCCTGTATCCTGAGGTTCTAGTTCATAGCAGTATATACTTCCTTGGGTGCAATGGGGGTCAGAAAAATATTTCTAATTTCACAAGACACTCTGTTTTCGATGAGGAAGTTTAGACAAAAGAACAAGCTTTTCGGTGGTTTGATATCAAAGCACGAAAATGTCTGGGTGGATGGCCTAGCAAGCAGGTCCCAGCCCGAGACCAGCAGGCACACGCCACACCAGCCCCGGTCAAATGTAGCCCAGTGACTCACCGGCAGGGCAAGATCCGGACAACGTCGCTGGGCTTGTACCCTTCAATGCAAACTGCGCAGTTGTCAAAGTCGGATTCTGTTTCCTGCGACCGAGACAGAGAGAGAGAGAGAGAGAGAGAGAGAGAGAGAGCGCACAGATGAGCCGACTTCCGCAGCTTCGCATCTTGTGTGACACCCCCAACCAACAGGACAAAGGAGAGCTTGCCTGGAGCAAGGCTTCGGCAGTCTTGGGGCCAATTTGATTAATCAATACTTTATCGTGTGTTGACTTAGTTTCCATTCCTTCCAACCCCCACTTTCTGTTTCTGGGTTCCAGTGTATGTACTTTTGTGAGGAAATGATTTTTTAATGTACCACCCTAATTATAATGCTACTTATTATAATTAGAGGTGACATCAAAAACTCGAGAATAAGAAATACTATTCATGGAGTATAAGAACTATTTATCATTCAGACAATGATATTGAATTTATCCATTCCATGGGAATATAATGAACACATGTCTAAAACAGTTGTTCTAACTTTTTTCCCCCAAATATATAAATCTCCATTAATACCTCATAAAGTATTATTTATATAATAATCCTTGTTCTTCTATTATTCTCTGTTTGAAAGGGGAAAGTAATGAAAAAAATACTTTAAATGTAGTTGTGATTTTAAATGAACTGTATCTTACTAAGCCCGATAGCAGTTTTATATAGTCAAAACACAGTGGCACATAATTAGCGAGAAAAATCAATTATTCAGACTAGAGACAACACCCAGTACACACGCAGAGCTGTGAAATCTTTACAAAGCTCCCAGGACGCCCAAATCCGTGTCACAAGCCACTGTTCTAAAATTTCTCCTGGGGAGGAAATAGAGCTTTAGAGGCCTGAGCATGGACCACACTGCACTGTTGTTATTCCTCAAGCTACGCTTCTGCTTTTGGCTTTAACTCGTCACCCTACGGTGAGGGAGGCTGCGGCAGCGGCTCTGGGGTTCTGCTTTCTAGATTTCAGAGGCACGAGATATGCTTCCTTCACGTACTGCAAACTTAAGCAGAGGGCATCACTCAGCACGCAACGCTGACTTCCTTGCAAGGATTCAAGGAAAAACTTTCTCAGGTTGTAATACCAGGAAGAGCTGTTTTGTGTTCATTTGTGTGTGACACTGGAACAAGGCAGCTGGATGCTGTCTGAAAGGTGAACATTGCTTCCTTCTTTGCACTGGCTGCTAGAAAGGCCCAGCATAAATTCGAGACCCATGTCTGTTGTACATTTCGGATAATGCATTTGTGTACTGATTTCATCCTGGCTTCATCTGGTTTTTTCTACACTTACTTTTTAATTTCTCCTATTTTCTATCCAACTACTTTGATGTCCTATTGTATGCATCTGATAAACTGCTTTAAATTATATTTAATAAAGATGGGTATAACAACAGATCCTTTCCCATCCTTCTCTCTCTACTACTCTGACTGCCAGCAAAGCCGGGGGCTCCTCTGAACAGCTCCTTAACAAAAAGAAAGAGGCCATTACCTTGTCACCTTTCTTGATGGTCCTGACCTGGAGCTTGCTGATCGCTTTCTTTGCTGCATCTCCCAGTCGGCGCTGAAACACCAAAAGCCGCTTGTTAGTAACGAAGATCTGTAATTCTGGACTTTGTCTCCGATGACATTGAATGAACCAGGGCAGTGACCTCTGAAATCATGCCCAAGAGGCATGAATGTTAGCCGTGATGCTGGGAGGTGGGGTGGGCATATCTGTGGAGGCCCCAGCAATTGGGGCCTGTTAGAGAGTCGTTACCCAGAGGATAACTTCATGCCCGAAGTTAAGCAAGTGGCATGTGACGTGGAAGGATCCTGCTCTCCAGGAACCTTAGCACAAGTTATATCTACACAGACCAGCAAACAAACAAACCAAAGTTTAGTAATCTGCTCCTCTCTTCACTTACTTTGTGACATGGAGATAGACAATCTGAAGTAGCTGGAATAAATTTCATCTCTTTTTCGCAATCGGGGTTTATTGCTCGTGTATTCCTTTCACTCTGGAATTTTTAGGACTTTCCTTTGCTTATGTAGACCCGCTCTAGGTTTATATTTGGTCTGTACTAGCCTCTTCTATCACATTCTTACATGATGGTTTGGCCCCCGTTATGCTGAAGTGTCAGCGTGAATAATGGAAAATGCATAAAAGATACATGTTCAGTTTAACAAACAATTACAAAGCAAGCTCCTGGGTAACTACCATCACCCACATCAAGAAATAATATATCCACTATAAAAGCAAAGTTACTATTTTAATGAGCGCTGCAATGATTCATTGATAAGGCAATGAGGAAGAGTGAGAGGCAGAAGTGGGAAAAGAATTAAGTATTGATCTGTCAAGGGAAAAAACAGTTTGCTTCTGTGCTTGTGAATTTTCTGTATGTTATATCACCTTCCTAGGTATGTGTACCATTTGTCTGTTAAAGATGC
>CM053512.1:10609323-10697200 GCA_028627145.1 Eidolon dupreanum
TTTTTTTTTTCAGGAGGGGAACCAGAATGTTTTTAAAATTTAATTTCATTTAAAACAATTTAGCAAATGAAATATGCCCTCCTTAAATGTGAGCATGTAAGGTAAATTAGAACTACTTCCTATCCCGGCCATGTATTCAACTTTACTTTTGGCTACACCTGAGTAAAGATGGGGTGTTTAAAAAAGAATCCTTCTCTTTTCCAGGAAAAAAGCCCCCCTTTTTATCACACGCCCTTTGAAAGAAAAATGTAAGCTGCCTTTATTTTAAAAAATGGTGTGTCCATTCAGGAAATACAAAGTACGCTGACATTAGGTATCAGGCACTATGGCTAAGGGCAGAGTTAAGGGATAGGAAAGTAGAAAGAGGAATTCTATGACTGGCATTTGGTGTCTGAGCGCTGAGAGGTTAGAGTTTAGTGAAGGAGAAAGTTACCTGGGGGATGAGGCTTCCCAAGTAAGCAGAACTAACAGAGTATAAAAAAGACAGGAGTCCTCACAACACCAAGTCTGTGAGGACTTCCATCCTGGAGGCCCTGAGAAATCGCATGGTTCGCAAAGGAAGTCAGCCATGTTTTCCTTGATTATGCAGAAAAATGGCATGATGGTATTTCTTTCCGCTTCCTGTGAAATGCCTTGAGTCAAACCTCATTTCAGAGCTCACTGATAGAAAATTCACAAATAACCTCATTTGAGGAGGAAAAGGACAGCATTTTGTGAGTGGCCGATCAAGGATCAGAAAGTCTGACCTGCTGGGGGGTAGAACAGACATTCTGGATAACTGGAGAATACAGAAAAATCAGCTTCCGAGGTACATATGATGGTTATGGGACCATGTAGCACTAGAGTTTTCAGTAGGAGTCTAGTTTAACAAAGCAAGGAGAAAAGCACCATAAAGTTTTTTTAAAAAAATGCTATTTGTATATAGTCAAGTTTTGTCAGTATACGCATGTCTCTCTCTTTTTTTTTAAGTGAAAATGACACACAGAAATATTGACTTCTGAGTTAAAAAACTGTCTCACTTTGAACAAGTTTCTAACTAGTATTATTAGTTTTCCAAAATACAAACTAAAGGGTAATGAATAAAAACAAACATTTTTAATGACATGGCCCAAGTAAAGCAGTTATTGCTTTTGTTTCTGGTCTCCTCTGTCTGTGGGTGTTTAACTGCACCAAGTACAATAAAGGAGAGGGACAACCCCAGGCCCCGCTGAACCTGTGCCTTGTGTGGAGCCTGACTAGAAAATCTCGGGATTAGAACCAGAAGGCTGTTAGAAAACACATTCTTTCCTTTGTGGTTCTCAGAAATGCAGAGCAATGTGATGCTAATGGAAGACTTGGGGACCACCTCAGGTTTGTAGAGGCCTTTTGTTTCAGGTGAGGACTCCTCTCCCTTCTCCAGGGGCTCCTATAGATTTTCTTTACCCAACCAGATCCAAATCCTACTTTTCACTAAAGATTGTCAAGAGTTGGACCATCTTAGTAATTAGATTTATCCATCAATTTGATCTAAACAGGTATAAGAAAGGATTTACCAAGGTTATTGGTTCCTTGACCATAGTGATGATAAACAGCTTTATGAAAAGTAAATACAGAACCATTTATTAAAAGAATAAAGTCCTACATAAATGTCAACAAGGAGGGTAAATAAAGACAGACTCCAGAGTAACTGAAGACACATAAATTAGTGGCCTTCTAAATATTTAAGAAACTGAGAAAAATAGGATACTTTCTTCTTGTCCCTTCTTGTGTTATAAACAAAAATGCGGTGAATGTGATTTTAAAAAGCTAGAAAAATAAGGATGCTGAAACACAGCATCAAAATCGAGTTTACGTTCTAGCTCATTCAATTGAATAATTCTGTATCATATTTGTCCCTTTTTTCTGACAGCTGTATTTTACAATCATGATTGTAATCACCACCACCACCACCACCGAGTGGAAAAATAACAAAGTGTTCTTATGTTCTAGGTGAAGGGAGGACACTGTAAATGTAAACAGAGTTTGTCCCAATTGTCTGGAACCTCATGTGGCCACGGTGACTCACACACTCGCCTCACTTGTTCTAATACATAAAAACGGTCCTTCCAGGCCTGGTTGATGCAAGAGAAATCACTATACAGTCAGTCAGTTAATTTCTATGATGTGGATCACCACTTTATAAGTCTGGAAAAATCGATAAAACAATTTGACTATTCTGATAGTTATGGCGACCTCATCGATGATGACTTAAAAGCTGTTTGTGCCCACATGACATGAGGTAAAAACATCAGGGTTATTTTTTTGTGGGAAGTGTTATAGAGGAGAAGGCAGTGGTTTGGAAGTTAGAAGCTCCAGCTTTTAGTTCTATTTCTGTCACTAGCTGTGACTTTGGCCAAGTCACTTGAACATTCGAGACCTCAGTTCTCCTTATTAGGATAATTAGTCATATCATTTCCAGTTTTACCAGTTCACGATTTTCATCCATGCAGAACAGAACTGGGAGGCAAAGATCCTTCGAGACCTCAGTTATCTACACATAGCAAATCCGCGGCTGACTGCCTCGCTGAATAGTTCATGGATGCAACATACACTTTGCCTTTCTGTCTGGCGAGAGCTCTGCACTCCCCAAGGCAACATCAGGGACCATTTCGGTCCGGGCTCTTTAGGAGACAGGCAGCAGCACCTCTGCTGCTAACACTTGGCTTATCCCTTTCTCTTCCCTTTCTCTTTCCCTGTGAAGTTCAAGTTTGTTTTCAACCCCATTACTTCTTTTGTTCCAACATAACTTCAGGACAAAGATATGCAAATGACATCAAAGGGACATGGGCCATGTACATGCAAATAATAAGAAAAGGTATCCACAGGGAGAGGTAACGCTTTCAAAAAAACGTGACTGGATGTCATTACTAGGCCTCATAGAAAACAACATAAAACAGGTCTGGCTTCTTTGGATTAGCCTCCAAGGCACTATTGTTTATGAACAACAAAAAAGAGCCTTACTTAGTTTGTCTGATCTGCCCATATTTGAAATAGCTGCCATCTATTCAAAGTCCTGTGGTTTTTGGGACACAGACTCAGCCTTTGTGTCTGAAATGGGATACCCTAGGAGACAGTAAGACAATGACCCAGAGCATCACCAGGAGGCAGGCTCACCTGCCACGGCAGGAATGCCACTTGCGGGCTTTGCTCTGCCACTCTGCAGGGTTTCTATAAACCGGGTAAGAATCAGTGAATAGCAGCCGAAGTGGCACAACTGGAAAACGAGGGACCCATGGCTCCTGGTGGGGAGGGGAGGGCTGCCCGCTGTGCACATGGGTGTTCGGGGTCAAGCGTCTGTCATGTATCTGGCTCCCCACCTCAAAGTTCAAGGAGAGGTCACCAGAAGGGAGGTGATTAGTTGGGTAGAGGGAAGAATTCTTAGCCTTGTCTGTGCAGCCCCTAGAGGAGGAGAATCTTAGACTAGAAGCTAGAAAGGACTTATCTTACTTCTAAAGCCAAAAAGGCCAATATTCAAGCAGTAGAATGTGTTCAGTGTCAAGTATATGTTTGTTATGAGTGAAAACATGTCCATCCATAGGAGCAGGTTTAATAAATATAACTAACATGCAGAAAATGAAATGTTATACGGTCATTAGAAATGAGAAGGCAGTGTGGATTGAGTGTTGATAAGTGAGAAATAAGGGTACAGAGTTAAGTGTGCTGTCATTTTTTTAAACACATGCACAAATACATGCATATAAAATATGTTTGGAAGAGAAGATATTTCAGGCAGAGGACCTGGGTAATTGAGGGACGGATATGGGAAGGCAATTATTTTTCATCTATACCATTTTATACCTTTTGCATTTTATACCATATGTATATATTATATATTCCAGAAATCAATTGCTTAAAATAGCTATTATTTTTGATCTTTTTTTTCCCTCATTCACAAGGAGAAAATTCTGGCCCTTCCAAATTATGTGGCCAGTATTAGTATAATCTCAGCTCGCTTTTCCTTTCTCTCTTTATTATATACCCAAATAAATAACTGTCCCAAAGATCAGCAACTGGAACATGGGACAAAGCACCTCCATTTTACAGAACAATACTAGTAAAATATCGAAATACGTGTATTTGGAAAAGATCTAAAAAACTAAATATCAGTATTAACAGTGTTTATCTTGTGTTGGGTATAAAAGGTAATTTTGGTTTTGTCTTCATATTTTCTATGATTTCCAAAGTTTAAACAATAACAAATCTCACTTTTGTTATAATTTTTAAGATTAAAAAAAAAACTTTTTGCTACTCACCTGGTTCCTGTCCCTGGCATTTGCATATCGAAACCTCTGGATATAATAAAAGACCAGCCACGCGAGGGAAATAATCATCAAGACGATGAAGGAGATGGAGACAAACACGACCGAAGTGCGGCTCACGTATTTCTGCAAGTTCCGGGTTCCGATGGTGATGTACATCGTCACGGTGATGTTCCTTTCCAGCAGGCTGACTATCTCCTTCCCTTTTGGCTCAGGAATCATTATTGCCACGATGTCTTCTACCCCTGTTGTGAGAGGGGCAAGGAGGGGCCGACACAGGTAGTGGGGTAAGAGGAGGAGGAGTCATAGTAAAATATCTGAATAAAGTAACACGCAACCAAAGAATGGCACTAATTTTGACAATTCTTTGCCGGGTCTAATAGCCAGGTCTAATTCCAAGATCTAACAGCCAGAAATGGAGTCAAATTGTCTATTTCTTCAGCTACCTTGCGGTGCCGCTACCTCGTATGTGAGAAAGGAACCTAAAATGAACGTCTAATTTTGGTGCCTGTGAGGTCATGATCAAGCTGCCCTCCAACTCTCTCAGGTGCTGTCAATCTTTCCCACTCGTCCAAGTTTACAGTCTTATGCTGCATTTCACAGACCCACTCCCCACCAGGAGGGGAAAAGGCATTCTGAACTCACACAAAGGGTAGAACTCCCAGCTGTACGCCATCCGTCTGTGAGCTCCTCCCCCGCTACACACACGCTATGAATACTTGATTATAGGTCTCTACTTAACATTTTCAAGGCAATTTTCCCCTACAGCGAGTACCCAAAGCAACCCAAAATAGCGTTTCTTAATGAGCTCTAATAAGATTTGCCAACATAAAATAATAGTCTCAGAACTACTTTCTGCTTCTTTCACCTAATTCACTGTAAATGGCTGTGTATCCTCCTTCCAAGAAAGGGAAGATGGAAGCCGTGCGGATAATTCTAGGATTGTTTCGTCTCCACTCCCCAGTACTCCCACCACCACGTCCCTTATTGGACAGTTTGAAACAAGAGTGGCAACTTTCTTGGTCTGAGTTCCCTGGGTCATTGTCCCTATTCTTTACGACACGAGGTGAGGCACTACCTCTTGGTGAGTTCTGGGGCTTCTACAAGGGGGTCTTTAGTTGGGATATAATACCAGCTCCAAATGAAGCAACCGGACATGTCGCTGTGATTGATCCATGGACCAGAATATCAGTTTCACTAAGATGGATTCTCAGGGATCACCCCAATTCAAAATTATGCCTGCAAAGCTCTTAATGGGCCCTACTTCCACATTGAAATATCCTATTACCTGAGGTCATTACAAATTAAAGAGAGTAAATTTGCAATTAGGATGTTGTCACTTTGAGTCAAAATTAAAGACACCTATAGCTGCTTAAAGCCAGCTGTATTCACATGCTGAGGTCAGCCAGCTAGGCAGAACAACCAGTCTGTATTTGCTTCAGGTATTTTTAAACAAGTCTCTTAAAAGGTTCTTAGGGCTTTCACTTGACCTTAATCTCTACGCAAGTTTTCAATCCTAAATTCCTTGAAGGTCTTTCACTTAGGCTGAATAAATACTTTAAAAGCTAACTATATACAAAGGTGGTCTGTGTATGCTATATCAATTATATATCTTTTAAAATTCCAAAAACCTTTGCATTGGCCCAACTGTAAATCACAAAGCCACACAGTATTCAGACTTGGCTGTTATTTCTGGGAATTACTGAAACTGAAGGCTTGAATTTCAACTTTGCAGAATTTATGGACAATTGCAATGCTCTTTCTCTTTCCATGTTTACTTTGGCCAATGGCTACATGTGGTCTGAGGTTTGGCGAGGGATTAAGGCTGCTGGCAGGTTTTGTCTCTACAGAAATATGATCTTTGTATACTGAATTAATCTGGCCTGGTGAGGCTCATATTAGTGCTACAGCCATTTTATAGATATTTAAGTAGTAGGCAGAATCTTAACTTTTCACTTCATTTATTCCCTTTTTTAAGCATGCCTATTTAAGATTCTAGAATAAGATTTTTTTTTTTTTTTTGAGAAGGGGACTTTGGAGTTATTTATAAGACTATGTATGCTCAGACTTGAACAAGTTTTACATTATTTAGTAGTCAAATTTGAATAATATATTCCTTTATGGCTTCTAGTTTCAATACTCTGCTTAGGAACCTCTTTTTCACCAAAGATAACAGAAACATTCACCTAAAATTGCTTTTCAAAAACTATTAGTGTTACTTTTTACATGTAAGTCTTAAACAACCCAAATGTGATTTAATAACACAACATATATTGAGCTCTTATAATGTGATGGGCAGAGAGGAGACAGAAAAGATGCAATTTACTTTTCCCCTAAATTCTCAGATATATTTGGGTCAACTTTTGGATTTTATTTTAATGTCAGTTTGACCTATCTTTTGCTGAGCCAGGCTTCGTTCTCTAGGCTTTTAACATATTTACTCTCTGGTAGCCTAACCCTTCACTAATTTCCCCCTTACAATTTTCTTATTATCTATTTATATTAAGAGACCATGGAGCCTAATGGTAAAGAGTTGGGGTCTGGAACTAGATAGCTTGTTTTGAACCCCAGTTCAGCATTTTAAAAACAGGCAATGAAATTTTGGCTATCCACAAAGTTCTAAATTACTAAATTACTCAGCATCCACTTTTAAATTACTCAGCATCCACTTTGAGGAATCTGAGAAATCCTTCTCTCTTCCTGTAAAGTGTAATGAACTATTTAAACCGAAGTGCTTAGTTACACGACCTGTGCTGCTCACACTACTGTTGTGTCTTTCTGAGATGACACCTGCTTGCAGAGGCTGAAAATGGCAGTGGGGCGGTTCTGTCCACCTGGACTTCACCCTGATTCATCTTCAACATTTATGATGAATTTCCAGGGCTGATGATGACAAGAAAAATAGATGGAATTCTGAGATATTTTTCCATGCACTTGAGGCTATGCACAGTGCCCACTGAAAAGAGATACCAAGGGTATGTGTTTATCCTAGCAGAAATGGTCATTAAGAATTTAGGTACAAAGGGCATCCCAGAATGGTACAATGTAAAGTGGATTTGGATGAATTATCTGACCAGTCTGATCAATATCCAGGGCAACAAGCTACCATTGGATCGAATCTGTTCAAACGAGATGTGCGAGTTAGCAGACAAGGCCCCGTTCTTCAGTTTGTTTTGGGATATGCAGCCGTGTGTCAGGGGAGTTAGAAGAGTCCTCAGGTCCACTGCAGTGGAATTGCTTCTGAGGGTGTGTGTGAGCAGATGGAGTGGGGAGAGGAGGGCTGAGGGGGGTGGGGGTGGGGGCAGAGTGCTGAAAGCCGAGCCGAGTGCTCTCCTTAGAGTTAAGTGCTACCCTCGGTATCTAACCTATGAAACACCGGAGGCTCTGAGGCCCAGGGAAGAGAAGTTAACCAACAGCATATCAAATCTACAATATGGCCTTGCTATTTGGGCAATTCTATTTTTACTGTGACATCTAGTCATTCTATTATCAATTGCCTCTTTCTGCATAATCGTGTTAGCCTGCCATCTGCTTTTCCGGGTGATCACGATTATGTAATTATTGTGTATTCTGGAAAAGCTCTTCAGCCCTGCAAGAGAATGTGTGACCAAGACACACACGACCTGGCCACCAGGCAAACACCAGGAGTACCCTGTGTATTTAGCGCTTCCTCTTCCCAGGACACTACTCAATTGCCATGATCTAATTTGGTGTATGCAGCTAAGTAAGAAATCAGAAGTTCAGAAAGCCAAAGAATGTTTGACAATCAGGAAATCCTTCACTTATACATTAAAAATAGGTTGTTTAAACATTGAGAGACCGTCTCGCACACCAGCAGAGTGCTGGACATTTCACAGAGGCTGGAGCCCCAGTCCTCCCTGTGCATGCCACAGGATAGTAACATCCCTTCCGGGTTCACGCAAGCAACAATCCTCCTTGAGTTCTCTGCATCCTCTCTCTCCCCTTATCTTTGCTTTAGTCTCACCGATGGCCCTTGAGAATGTAGGCAATACTAAGAAAAGGCTGTGGTTTTCATTTACAGATATTTTCTATTTACACACTTAATATCTTTTGTATTTTTTTTTACAGTCGGCTCACAATGATCATCTAGTTTCATGTGAGAGAATGATAATGCACATAAAATAATTGCTAAAACTGCAAAGTACCATATAAATGTAAAGCATTACCATTTTCTGTATTGATTTAAAAATATTTTTAATAAACGTAGATGCCAACATCCTCAATTAAGCATTCACAAACAGACTCTGATGATATAGTAAAAAAAATCTTCATGACTAAGTGAGATTTATCCTAGGAAAATGATGGTGAATTACCATTAGAAAATATGTTAATATTTTAGAACATTAACAAATTAAAGGAATAAAGCATACGATTGTATTGGTTTGGCTAGCTGTCCTCCAACATCTGGTCTCATACTTCTATAGTACTAGTGTTCTGGTTAGGCACAGCCTATCCAGCAGTTAACCTCAGCCTCCCTTGCAGCTAGCTGTAGCTCTGAGATTAATATTTCGCTATCAAGATGTGAGTGGTAACGATGTTGGCTCCTCTGACGTCTTACTCATAAAGAAACTGAGTATGAGCACCCTAGATTCTGTCTCCCTTTTCCTCTGACTTCCAATAGAGAAATGTGGAACAGCCAACTTCTTAGAGAAGAAAGCTGTATGTTAAGGATGGCACCCATTCCTGATGCTTATTAAGAGTGAAGTACTATAAGGAAAGTCCCTTAATGTGAAAAAGAGTAACTTCCAGAAACAGTACATTAAATGGAGGAGAAAAAAAACATCAGAAATTTTTCAATTTGAATCATGAGTAAGACAGGGATGGGCCATCATTTAAAGTAGAAGTCAAATCTGGTGCAAAGAGACAGAGAAATTAGAGTGGTAAATATTGAGAAGGAAGAGGGCAAACTGTCGTTATTTGGGAGATCACATGACCACTTAAAAAAGCCAAGATGATTTAACTACTAAAATCAGAAGGATGTTGAGTAGAATACAAGAGTCAAGATCAAAATACAAAAGTGAAGCTTTCTAGCTGATGTAAAATACAGCATAGGGGGTGTAGTCAATAATATTGTAATTACTATGAATAGTGCCAGGTGGGTACTAGACTAATTGGGAAGATCACTATGTAAATTATATAAATGTCTAACTACTATGCTGTACACCTGTAACTAATATAAAATAATATTGAATGTCAATTGTAATTAAAAATAAAAAAGAAAAAAGTTAAAATAAAATAAAAAATGGAGGTTTCTATATACCAATAGAAAAAATGATATGTATGCATAGCAGACATCATAAAATACCTAAGGATAAACCTAATAACCACTAGCCCTATATGAAGAAAACTATATAATAAAGTGTCTATGAAAGACGTCAAAGATTTCTGAAGCAGATTTCATTTAACTCAAGAATTATTTAGCATTATGTATTTAGTTTCTGAACATAGGTGATCTTTTTAAAGTTACCCATTTATAATAATAATTTTTTTATGTTGTTACATAATGGTCAAGAAATGTGGCCTTTTGATATTGATCCTTAATCATTTAACACAATTTTTAAGGTATATATGTTCCATTTGTATTCAGAAACATCCTTTGTTGGGTATACATATACCATTGATTAAGATTATTAATTAATTGTATTCAGATCTTCCACATTGCTACTTATTTTTGTCTGCTTGTGTGCCTGAACAGTGTGTGTTAAATGTTCACATAACTGTTGTTCTGTTTTCTCTGTGAAGTTCTGTCAGTTGCTGGTCGATCTTTGAGCTCGTAGAGTTAACCGCATACATATTCATGATGGTGGTATCTGCTCACGATATCACAGCTGTGGAGAGCTCTTTGATGTTGTGATGATTCTTGTTGTTTTCAAATATAACTTCTGGAGTTCTATTTGAAAATAGTCTTTCATGTTCTCAAATGTCACTATGTCTACTTATGAGTATTCATCAGTTTGGTAGTATGTGGACACTTTCAATCTGAGATATTTCATTTTTTCTTTAATTCTAAAACATTTGTCTTCATAGTTTATTCAAATATTTCCTCCTATTTCTTTTTTTCTCCTGCGAGTCCAATTATCCTGTTGGTGGCACTTGTTCTTATATTTGCTAATTTTGTATACTTCCCCCTCTCACTTAAAACCTTTTTATTTGGAAATAATTATAGATTAATAAGTGGCACAAACAGTACACGGAAGTCCCATGCAGTCACCTCCTAGCTTCCTCCAGTGGTGGCATCTCACATATTATAGTGCGTTATCAAAACAGAAAAGTGATTGGCACAATACAATTAACTAGATTATAGGACTTACTTAGATTTCACCAGTTTGGACATGTACAGATTTAAAAAATGTCTTCGTGCAAAATTGTATGATACTTTATCACACATATAGAGTCATACAATCACTACCACAATTAAATATTGAAATATTCCATTATCACAAAGGAATTACTTCTCTCTTTCCCCTTCTCCTCCCTAATTTCTGGATGTCAACTTATTCTTAACATCTCTATAAGTCTGCCATTTCTAGAATATTATACAAATGGAATCATAGTGTGTAACCCTTTGAGATGGCCTTTTTCTATTCAACATAATGCCCTTAACATCTATGCAAGTTGTTACATGTAACAACAATTCATTCCTTTATGTTGCTGAGTAGTATTTTATGGTATAGAATGTGGTACATCATGGTTGCTTAATTATTCCCTCATTGATGTACATATTGGTTATTTCCAGTTTTTGGCTATTAAGAATAAAGCTGCTATGAACATTAGTGTACAAGTTTTGTATGAATATAAGTTTTCATTTCTCTGGGATGAATGCCAAGGGTGCAATTGTTATGTTGTATATGGTAGCAGCATGTTTGGTTTTTAAAAGAAATTCTCAAACTGTTTTCTAGAGTGGCTATGTCATTTTACATTTCCATCAGCAAGGTATTAGTGATCTAGCTTCTGAGCATTGTTTCCAGCATTTGGAATCATCACTATTTTTTATTTTAGTCATTTTAACAGCTGTGTAGTGGTATTTTAATGTGTCCTTTATAACATCTCTTTATCCATTCTGGTTGACTTGTGGAAGAGTTTCTCAAGCTGATCTTCAAGCTCATAAACTTGTCTTTAGTTGTATTCATTTTGTATTTTATTCTAGTTATTGTATTCTTTATAATTATTACATTTTTCAGACTAAATGTTTCCCATTTTTTTTTACAACTTCTAGCTCCTGATGCATAGACTCTTCCTTTACTTAATATTTATAGTCCATCTTTTCAATCATTCTTTTTCAGATGGTAACTACTGATTTTATACTTTTAGAAAATGTATTTATTTTGATGCACATGCATTTTTTTACACGAATGGCATTATACAATACATATTTAACCTGTTTTTTTTTATTTAACAACATACTTAACATACACCTGAAAATTATATGATTGTATTAACCAATGTTACCCCAATAAACAATTTAAAAAAAAACTACAGTAAAAAAAAAAATCCCAATATACTGTGAAGGTCTTTTCATGTCAGAACGTTCTCCTACAACTTCCTTTTTAATGACAGAAGAGCATTCCTTTCTATGATTGTATAGAAGTGTCCCCTTTATCTAATGCCTCAGCAGTTGCTTAATAGAAAAAGCTGAAATCCTACGCAATTTGCCATACGTATCTTACAGATTTTAGTTCAAATGAAAACATATACAAGTATACTCATTCACCGGTCTTTTACATAGGGTTTCTCTTTCTCCAGCTTTACTGAGTTAGAAATAATGGTGTTGCTCCTTAGTTGTCGCATTACCTCTGCCCGTGAGCTCATTTTTCCCTGGTGGAATTGGCTATTCTGCCTGGTCATGGTTTTGGGGGAGAAACCAGGGCAAGGGCCCTGCAGAAGTTTATGAATAAGCTTGGACGGCCCCAAGCATCACAGAACCACTGGTGACTCCTCACATTGGCAGGTTCTCCGCAAAATCACAGGTTGCTCGCCCTCCTCTCAGATGGCCCCATCCATTCACCTGAGGCACTGCTGAAGTTCAGCCTCCAGGTCGTGAATCAGCTCCCAGGACCTTATAGCTATACTGCTCTGTACGTCATGTAATCCAACCCCATTTCCCACTCTCGTCCTGCTTCTCAAACTCTCTTCCATGACTCTCGCAATTTCATCCTGGTCAACAAATTCCCTAGCAGTTTTCGTCTCTTCTTGAGATAATTCCTTCACCCTACTGATCCTTCACTTCCTTGATATGGCTGCCCTATGAGGACAGCACTTTCTATGCACTATGGTTAAAGGGAAAGTTTTTTTTTTTCTTTTTAATTTTAATTAAACCATATTCCACATACCACAAGGACAGACATGGTTTGATGTCCATGCTCTATCTTGCTACTTCCAGACCATTGCTCCGGGCCCCATCCCATCCTCCTTCGAAAACTACTTATCTTTTGAGATTCTCCCCGCCTATATTTATAAACCCTCTCTCCCTTCTCATCTACCAACTTTCTGTTCATCTCCTTTATCACCCTCGTTAGCTCCTAGCTCGTAATTTCATTCTCCTCAGACTGGAATTTCAGTATTCACAAGAAGAACTCACCCGATAATCTTAGTTTCCTTGCTCTTTTTGTTTCTCCATTTCATGTGAACATGGCTAAGAGAAAAATCTCACAAGTCACCTGTCTTCACTTTAAATTTATGATCTCCTTCCCCAAATGAGTATCTAATGTCACCCATTCTACTCCATTCTGGGCCCACTCTCCCTTTGTCCAAATGATGACCTCATATCTTTACATCTCCTCAAACTTCCTGTATTCCCTTTCCCACCCATATTCCCACCCATAGTGATTTTACTGCCAGTCAGAGAAAAAATATCTGTCAGAGAAAAATGCCCATCAGAGAAAAAATATCCTGTCCTATTATTAAATGAGGTAATTCACAGTGAAGCACTTAGCACACGGCCTGTCATATAAAAGCTAGGATATAGATATTAGGTTTTATTAGTATCATTACTGTTTTACCACTGTCAAATATACAAATGGGACTGCCTCGGCCCCACCCTTCTCTTGGTACAATGCAGGACGTTTCTTCCCTGCTACAAAGGCCTAGTCCTATAGTGCAATGTGCCCCATCAGTCACCGTCTCTGGTCAGGTGTGGGCAGGGCACACAAGACTTTTAGTCAAATTAAGAGGAAAGCAAATGCCCTCTTTCCCTACTGGTCTCAAACAGGAGCACCTGGCGGGCTAAGCTGTGGCGGCCATCCCAGCACTATGAGAGAAAAGAGTAGGAACAGAGCTGGTACAGAGGGAGGAAAAACAAAAAATCAGGGCAGAAATAATCCGATGACGTGACGTGAGCCTTGATCAAGCCATACCTGAAGTTAGTTACTTTCGGACCCTGCATTATTTTGCTAAAGACAGTCCGAGTTGAGTTTTCTGCCTTTTACTCCCACATTATGTAACCAGGCAGTGACAACATACAAAAAATAAGTGATAAAAATCCAGGTCTTCTGAATCCCAAACCAGAGTCATTGAACTTTGTTATACTTCCATGTAATTCCTCAGGTTATCTATAATTTAATTTCACTTTATATGAATTCACACTAGAAGTCATCCTTACTGTTTTCATCTGTGTACCCTTCAGAAAAGAATGTCCCTATCAAACAAAATTATTGCTGTCTGCTTCGTTTTGCACGTATGATTGCAAGGTCACCCTAGGCCATAAATGAGCAGTCATTCCAGACGGCTCCTAAGTGTGTTCTGTTAGTTTTCCTACCCCAGAGAGAGGTTAGTGCTATCCCGGACTGTGTACCTTTCTTGAAACCCATGTATTACTATACTTGTTGGGGATGGGAGGAATGTTGTCAGGAACACAGTCCTGGTCTGGGAAATAAAAGTAGTTTTCAGGGATAAAAATAAAATCATAGTAGGACTAGGTTAGGGAGTGTGAAATTTTATCATTGGGGAACGAAATTGATAATTTGTAGAGCAAAACAACTGACGTGGTTTCTCCAGAAGGCCTCTAAGCTCAAAATATTAAAGATTCACCTGAGTTGCTGGGTAAAAGCTGGTTAATCCGTGATCCCCCAATGTGAGACGATGTATGTCAGACATGGGGTGTTACCGAAGTGCATTTTAATTATGCACTAGATCCCTCAAGTGGAGATTTGTCATTATAGTTAGAGGCAGATACAATAACTTATATGAAGTCAAAAAATCTTTAAAGGAGGTGCTAGCAATAGTCAATTTTATTTTCCTTGGATGGCTCTGGTAATTCAATTAACTCACTGACGTCGGTTCCTTAGCTACACTTGAGATGATCAACGCCTTTCCCTTAAAAAAAAAAAAAGTCATAATTCCCTGATTTACACCTGTGTACAATTTTCAGTGAATTTATGATAACTGTAGGAAGAGTAATAAATATAAAATAAGTTATTTTATTTATAGCCCCACCTGTATCATTTTCTTAGAACGTATTCAGTAAATCAGACTCAGAAAACACTTTTAGCTTTTGTGAGAATTTTAAATGCTTAAAAATGATATTATAGAGTCCAGGCTGAAATAAAACCAACCTTTGAATACTAAATTATGTTTTACAGTGATTCAGTTTTTATTAGAGCAAATAACATTTTAAGTTCTAATTTTAGTTTGGACAAAAACCATTACGCATGTAAGTCTCACTAAAGAGCAGAATTACAGGATAGGAAACTACGAGAGATCAAAATGCTTGAGCATTTTCTCTTTTCTTAATAATCTCATAAAGGAAATTAAATAGCAGAATCATTTACCATCACTTCCAGCTGGGTGACCCTGGAAGATTTATTAAATCTTTAAGCTTCAGATTCATTATCTCCAAAACTCTAACAGTAAGCGTACTTAGTCCAAAGGGTTGAGTGAGGATTAAAGGAGATAATGCATATAAAGAACCTAGAACATAGTAAGTGCTCAATAAATATTAAGTTATTGTCACTGTCATCACCATCTATCAAATAATCACTTAAAACATTCCAGGCCGTGTAAAACTTGCATTTAGATCAAAGGAGAGAGAGTAGGGGTGGGAAGGAACACCCAGAAACAAAGGAAGAGCTTCTGAATACTACAGGGACCTCTCCAGACAGCTGAGGCCCATGCTGAACAAGCTGCCATTTCTGCGACAAGAAAGGGTTAACTTTCCACTGCAAACTGGGTGATGAAAGGAAACTCTGAGGCAGATAAACAGAAAATTAATCTTCAAAGGAAAAAAAAGAACATAACTAGATTGGCAATGAATGGCCTAACTCAGACTGCTCTCTTAAGGTAGTGAAAAGTAAAAATGGTATAATCTTTAGTTTGAAATAGACACAGAATAAAAAAAAAAACATGGATTTGGGTTTTGTTTTGCTTTGATAAACTGGAAAAAATTACATCGATTATTCCCAACTAGACTATTTTTAATAACACACGGCAAGGACTTAGAATTACAACTAAAAAACAGCATCTTGGATCTAATGAACTTTTAGGTAAATTTATGGCGCACTATTCTGTACGATTGCATAGAATAGGGAAATACACACGAAGCATTTCTTTTCACAATTTTTTGTTTGGCAGAAATTACCTGGAATTTGACATATCTTAACTGCAAGGGGAATCAGAAGGGCCCGTGGGAGGAGCACTCACATCCTGAGTTGTCGCAGGAGCCCTACAGGAGGAACTCTGTGTTTACAACTTGGCTCAATGGTTGTAAACACCATTGCCCTTGACTTCCTCTTCCCCCCTACAAAGTGCTTCTTCCATCTTGTTCCGGGCAGAACTGGCACGTGGCTCACTACCTCTGCACAGTCCCAATCGCAATCCTTTCTTTTTCCTGTGTAAATCCTTTTTGGTGATGGAGGACCTAGCTGATTTTTATTTTACATTCAACCACCGCAAGTTCTTAAATGCCTCATCGCTTTACTCGATTCGTTTGTGTTCCTTTTAAGCATCCTCCAAAGTCGTCTTCAGTAGTTTTTGAAAATGAGAAGTGAGCTCTCCCTCTATTAAAAGTAGAGATGAGAAAATTCCTTTCTTTAGAGCCATTACAGTTTACTATTTTGGTTTCTAAAGCTGGTAACCCCCACGTAGTGTTCTCTATGGCAAGATGATCTAGACTATGAATTTAACAAATAATATTAAGGTCGGTTTAAAGACCAACTATTAATATATTGAGAAAACAGCAAAAGTGGGACAGAACTTGATGATATAGCTTGGTGGATAGTAAATGGGCTTTTCAAGGATCAAAGCTCAAATTCCAAAGACATGGAAAATACTGTACATCCTTTGGCCAGACTCATAAATTCCAGTAACTAGTGATGAACATTGATAGAAAATGCTTTTAGACCAAAATGTAAGTGAATAAAGGCTATAAAGCTTCTTGGTTTTTATGTCTTCATCAGTAGATCACAGGGCAGAAGGAACTGGGTACGTTTTATCAGGATCTCAGGTCTAAGATGGGAGGAAGGATAGGGCAGTTGAGCACATATTTTGAAAAAGCTCCACAGATTTGAAATATACCCCTCTGTCCTTGGTTCCATACAATCTACATTGTAAGTCAAAGAATGTCTATAGCAGATACTGTCCATTGCCACCTGAATCCCCTAGTCTATACCATTGTTTTGACTTTCAACTGCCAGTACCTGGATTTGTTTGCCTGAATGGCTTGCCTAGATCACTAGATATCACTCTGACTGGGCGTGGGCCAGGAGAAGGGAGGAACTGCCACCCCCTGTCAATTCAGCAGTCCTGAACTAATGACCGAGGACGTTGGTGCATAAATATGTCAGCTCCCCGCTGCCTGTGCTGGTAGGGCTCTGGCACATTTCCACACCATTTCCCAGAGCTCCCCCGTGGAATTAAGCTTCAGTGACTCAGGGTGGGAATTTGCTTAATGATACACCCTTTATTGGCTCCTTTTCTTCCCTCTTGCATTTCTCCATCCCCAAACTACTGTTTCCTGGAACCGCCACTCAAATCAATGAAGTGGCCTGTACTTGAATCCTCATCTTAGGTCTGCTTCTGGGGAAACCCAAACCAAGATTGTGCCAAAATGATCTCTCTTCTTTTTTTCTTTCTTTATAGTTCTGATGTCCTAAGTACTAGCTATATTGGTTCATGCCTTAGGAATGGACATACACTGATTCATAAGTATCATCGAAAGCCAAAAACATGAACTCCTCCCCAACTATTTTAAACTTAAAAAAGAAAAAAGAAGAATCATTTGGCAGAAGTAGTTCTTCCATACCTTCTCCTGCCGGTTGCCCTGAAGATAGCTGTAGTCACTTATGGCTACTGAAAACTACTGTTCACACCATCTACCTTAGGAGAATCAGGTATTTTTCTCTCCCATGTCTGCCCTGAGGGGAGAAGGATATTCTTTGGATACTGAGAATAACTCATTAAAATGATTGAACCTATCAGTCCATATAACGCCTGCTGTCAGATACAGTAGCCATAAGCCACATGTTGCTACTGAGTACTTGAAATGTAGCTAGGATAACCAAAGGATTAAAATTTTAATTTTAGTTAATTTAGATTTTAATTTAAAGCCATTACTCTGCTCAATGATTGGAAAACTTTTAAGTATGTTTAAAAACAACTTGGGTATGAGAATCTACTTTTTTCTAGTGTAAATTTTATAAAATCTAAATACAGAATAAGTATGTCTGATGGAAATTTAGCATCTGGACAGAGATGTGCTGAAGTGTAAAATACACACTGGAATTTGAAGAACTAGTAAGAAAAAATGTCATTAGTAATTATTAATATTCGGTAATAATGAGGTAACTTTACATTGATTAGATATTGAAATAACATTTTAAATATATTGGATTACATAAACAATATTAAATTTAATTTCTCTTTTTTTTAATGTGGTTACTAGAAAATTAAATTACATATGTGGCTCACATTATATTTTTATTGGGACAGCACTGTTTAATCACCCTATCCATGACTTTTATTTGCTAGCCTAGTTGGTAAAATCATTACTGTATAAAAAGATTAAGGCAAGACCATAACACTCCCTGTTCTTAAGAAGTTGACATTTTAAAAGGAATGTCACAGGTTTGGTAATAATATTGAAGCCAAACTTAGCAGCAAAATGAAAAGTAAAGGCATGTAAAACTTTTTTTCATGGGAAGCAGCTGTCCTCTCATATGAACAGACCCTGATATGAAAGTAAATGACAGAAAATGACTTAAGAAACAATGTCATCCTCTCTGAGAGTCGACTAGGCATGCTCTGCCTGAACAGTGAAGTTAATGCTCTGCCAATGTCCGCTTTCGAGACTTGAATGGAATGACAGGATCAGGCAATTAGACCCGAGAAGGTGTCTCTTCACCTACTCCAGCATCATCTTCTCCTTTGTTTTACAGAAAAGAAAAATGAGGCCCAGCCAGGTTAGGTGACTTGTTTAAGGTTAGAAATGATTTTGTTTTCCCAAAAAAACAAATAAACAAACAAACAAAACTAAACCACAAAAAAACATTAATTCTCAAATATAATTTATGTTCCTATTTAAAAACCTTTCCATCATTGCAAAGTTTCTACGTTCAAACAAGTCATTCCCATATTACCAACTCTTGTCGATACTTCCCCTCATACTTCCTTCCATACTTCTAAATAATACTCTAATAATATGCTTATTCTAATATTTCTTGGATTATCAATTTTAGACATTTTCTATTGACATCCTGCCATGGTATATGAGGACTCAGTTCACACTCACTCTACCTAGGCCCCCACCTCATCCCTCACTGGATGAACCTACAGCATTCAATGTAAATGCTGTCCATCATGGAGCCAGATAGTATATTACAATTATGCACCTTTTCTTCATTTTTCTAGAAGTGAATAACTGCGTCATTCTTTCATTTGCCCGGTTTTCCATATTTCCGTTGTTATTCCCCCTGTGCTGCTACCATCTCTGCCGTAAGCTTGCGTTAGCTCCGCTGGTCTTTTTGACTGGGATTGTTCTCTGCCCCAGTGTGGACCGGCTGCCTTGAAGCCTGATAGGCAGCGGTCATCCGGGGCTTGTCTTACACGACATCTAGCGATAGGAAAACCTTACTTCCCAGGTCAGCTTTAAAACTCTTATGTGTATAAGGAACAGCCAAACAGTACTACCCACTCCACACACAATGAAACATTCCACATACTTAAAATATTAATTGGTAGCTTTACTTACAATAGAAAAAGAGTGTTTTTATTTGAAGCATTTTGGCTGCCCCTCCAGCAAACGCTATCACATGCTGGGGAGGCTTTTTAGCCTCACCGCTGCCAAACCTGGTTGCTTCCACAGTGGCCCCAAGGACAGGCGTCAATAGATGATGACCAGCAATGTTCCTGGGTTTACTTATGGTTTAACCCCTGACTTGCTAGCTCAGCATCACTGGAAAATAGGATCGTGAGGCCTTTATGCTAAAGTAATGTGGATCCAGTTGGAAAGTAAAGACGGGGCTTTGTCAGTGTGGTGCTGAGGGTGGTTATAGCATTCTGGCTCCTGCTTATCTGACCTGCTCATGCAGAGAAGCACCAGTTCTAAGGTGACCACTGAAAGATGTTCCAGAGGCGGATGGAACTATGAAAACCTGTTGCAGAACCCACAGAGTTCTCCTTCTGGGAGCCACCTAGAGACCACCTGTCAAGTCCAATCTCCATACTTTGAAAAAGAGAAAACTGAGGCCTTGGAGACTTACCAAAAACAACAAAAAGGGGGTTGGTGGCAGCTTGCAAACAGGCTTTTATAAACATTTAGAAAAATGAAAGTAACTGATTGCTAACAGATAAATTATGATTTTGCAGATGAGTGTTGTTATTTTGCATAAGCTAAGCTTCCTGGCAGAAGCGAAATCATTTGCATATTCGTGTTGACAAGAAGAGAATTCTGAGATGTCCTAAATTAAATTATATCAGGTTGGAGGGTGGAAGGAAGAAACCAGAGGTTAATCAGTTAACAGCTGTAGGCTGAAACCAACAGAAAACATTCCTGAATGGATGCTGAAACTTGGAATTAACTTCCAGACGCCTCCTTCCCTGACTATGCAGAGAAGAGTCAACCACCGGCAGGCACTTCCACGTCTCCAGTACGCATGATCCTTCTGAACTGTTACCCAAAACCATCCTAAAAAGAGCAAATACTCGTTCCTTAGGGACTCTGCACCTACCCCAGAAATAGCCCCACTTCACCTCTCCCACCTGCTTTAACTACAGCCTGTGTAAATTCTTGCCAAACAACTTACATCTTTCTTCACCAAACTCTTTCTACAAAAGAGGCCTGCCAATCGCAGGGCAGCAGATGCTGTCTTCTCCCTGCCCTAGCTCTGCTGCAGGAGGTTCAGACGGCATGCCCCAGGGCCTGGTCCTTTCCTGGCTAGCCTATGGCTCAATAAGCACTTTCTTACAGAAAAGCATCTGGCTGTAAAAGTTTTTATTTAACAATATAGATAATTCTAACTCTTGAGCATTTATCCTTTAATACTTTAACAATTTATTATAAATAAATGCATAAATTGAAGAACAAAATCATGATCTTTCCCCTTTTTTTTAACCACATGAAACACAGATCTTGAGGACTTTTTAATTATTTACTGTCTGGCTTTGGAGATGATAGTATTTGAAGCAAATTATAGGTAAATGCTGATAGGCTGATTCTAGAAAGACCCAGCCACTCATGGGTTGCCAGAGACGTGAAGATCATTTTTACTTCTTATTCAGAGAAAGTCTTGCCAGACTCCTTAGACATGGCACTGAAGTCACCAACTTTGTATAAAGAGACTGTGATCATTAACTTAAAAAAAAAAAAAAAAAAAAAAAAGGTCAAGAACTAATGAAATAATGGAAAGTAATTGTTGCTCCTTTCCTTTGGTTCTGGTTTTTAGCATCTATTCACATTTTCCAAATTATAGCTGAGTTATTTGCGAAAACCCTGCTAGTGCACAGGCGCTGTATAATTTATATCCATTGGCTAACACACGCGTACGGGCTGCATTCT
Source organism: Eidolon dupreanum (assembly GCA_028627145.1). Taxonomy (NCBI): domain Eukaryota; kingdom Metazoa; phylum Chordata; class Mammalia; order Chiroptera; family Pteropodidae; genus Eidolon; species Eidolon dupreanum. Next base: position 10,630,606 of record CM053512.1, read on the forward strand.
AACCACCACCGAGCGATCCGCCTCTCCTGATACCCACGGCAGGCTTTCCACATGCTGCCTTCATGGCCGATGTAGAGTGTTCTTTATCCGGTGCTAATTGTTTCCTTTTGCTTATTCTAGAAATTACTACTTGTTCTCTCTTGTAAACAACTCAGAAGTGAAACAAAATGATGGCTTTCTTCACCACATTAACAACTTTTATTATGGAAAATCATTCGCAAATATTAGTTTCTGGAGCCTCAGAACCATTTCAACAGATTACAATCATAAAACTTCACTTCCTCGCCGGAAACACAGCACTCTGAATGTCAAGACTTCGACTTTAAATAAGATTCTAATGAAGGCAAAAGACAGTTACATATTTCGGTTGCTGGGCAACCGATAAAGAGGCTTTCCAAATCTGAAGCCAATAAATATATTCTAAGTGAAATTTGGGAATAATAATTTATATGGGAATAGTATTAGCTAAAGGATAAATTTAGAGAGCAAAAAAAAAAAAAAAAAAGGCATGGTTGATTGTTCCTGGAATAGTGATACAATAATTATACCAAATGTGGGAAGATTAGAATTGTGTTAATGCTCTCATCTTCAGATAGTCCTACTCCTAATGGGGTCATTCAGAAACCAAGATTCAAAAAATAATGCAAAACGTCATCTGAAAATACATACGATATAATAAACATGGCCTGTTCCTAAGAGGAAGGGATTTTATTGGTAAAATGAAAAGTTCTTCAAGTTCTCAGATTCCTTGTCACAGAAGAATGTGCAGTAATGATTCCAACTTAAGTTCCATTTAGTTAAAACTTTAGTATGCTTGGGTATATTTTTACGTGCCTGATTTTCGGCCTGGAAATTCCATCTGAGTACACAGGAATTTTCAAACTTGCTAGGGATCATGAGATAAAGAGTTAACCACCACGGTCTGAGAAGAGAAAAGGAAGATAAAGCAGAAGGCTGTGCAGCTGAGCCTCAGGCATTCCGGGAGGCGCGGGAGCCATGAAGGGTGCTGCCATCAGCCAGGCCCGGGCTCTGCTCACGCAGCGGGCTGCAGGAGAGGAGCTTGGTTTGCACCAAAGCCGCTCATAGAAGAGCCACAGTGTGCTCCACCTTTAACTCTGTGAGGGACGCTTTCCTGGGCATGACAAGGACCTCTGATCCAGGTCTCTCTGATGGAGAGGAGGCACTCAGAAACAGCTATTTCAAAGGGTGAGCTGGGCATGGTAATGAGAAGTCCTGCTCCTCATCCTCCATACCAGGGACAACGATGGAAGGTGGTGTCAGTCCTACACGGAGCAGGGGTCTGCTGCTTGTCAGGGGTGGGGAGAAGGCTGGGATTCAGTGGACGGTGTCCTCCTGCAGAGGAACCAAAGGATGTCCCTTGGAGCAGAGAAGCAGGGATTGGGAACAGTGGCTTCAATCCCTCTTCCCAGGATCTGTGACAGGCGGAGAGCTGAGAGGGTGAGAGGTGATGCTCTTGGGAGTGATACATCTTCCATCAGTATGTCATAATTGGTCTGGGGGGGAGGGTATTAGGTTCCTATTGCTGTGACAGATCACCACAAACTTAGTGGCTGAAAACAATACTGACATATTATCCTTCAGTTTTAGAGATCAGAAGTCCGAAATGGGTGTCACTGGCTAATACCAAGGTGTCAGCAGGGCTGAGCTCCTTGATTTTCCAGCTGCTAGAGGTGGCTCGCATTCCTTGACTTGTGGCCACATCACTCCAACCTCTGCTTCCTCTGTCACATCTCCTCCTCTCTCTGACCCTCATGCCTCTCTTTTATAAGGATCCTTATAATTATATTGGCTCATCCAGGATAACTTCCCTATCTCAAGATCCTTCACTTTGTCACATCTGCAAAGTCCCCTTTGATATGGAAGGCGATGTATTCACAGGGTCTGGAGATCAGGACGTGGACATTATTGGAGGGGGCATTATTCTGTCTGTCAGAGTGAAGGCGACAGGAGGACATATTTCTGGCGTGGCCTCACCAGGGCAGGCAACTGGAGTCAGAGTGTCCCTGATCACACTGAGGACCACGTTCGCAGGTGTTCCCATGGCCCAAGAAGTAACAGGGTTTATCATTTTCCTAAGGTCTTCATTCTGCTTGAACAGACTGACTTCAGCCAGGGGCTGATTTCAATGAATGTTAAAGCCGTTCTTTCTCAGAGCTGAAAAGGATAGTTAATCCCTGTCTCCACTGTCCCCCACTCCTCTTTCCACTGGCTCCAATGCCTCTCCCTCACACCCCAAACCAAAATCCTAGCGCACAGTGGCAGGCATTCAGCCATGAGCGAGATCCTGGGGAGAGAATTTTAAGTAAAGCAGCAACACTCACTCATCGTAAAACGCCGGCCAGGAAAGATGACAGGCCTGGTCCATTTAGGCATAAAAAAGTTGCCTGTGTGGGTGTTTGTTGGCCTAACAGTGATAATTTGCCTCCTAGGGCCTAAAAATAGCTGCTACCAGCATCTGAGAATGTAAGAGCTTTCCAAATAATTACTCCATCTCAGCTCCCTCTAGACCTTCGCAAGCCACAGAGACACGCATGCTTCCACTCCCTCCAAGGGAACTGCTCGTGGAAAAGATAGAAACAGGAGCCAGCAGATTAACCACGTGTGGCATGGAAATCCAAGGTCACACCCGCTGCAAAACAGCCCAGCCAAATCCTGAAAGACTGTGAAGAGGGTAGAGTGTTGAAAGCTGCAGCCCAGTTAACATCTCCCTGCTCCAGCAGTTACTAGGTGGTTTCTAAGGCAAAGGCCCAAAGAATCTGATAGGGAAGGACCCGGCTGATTTATGGGTGTATCAGACCAAGGGTGCAAGCTGCAGGCGAGAATAAAACCCATCAGGAGGTTTATTTATCATAGATATTAATATCGGCTGTGGAGTTGAAACTCCACACACACACACACACTCTCTCTCTCTCTCTTTCTCTCTCTCTCTCTCTCTCTCTCTCTGCTGCCTATTTAACCAGCCCTAATAGACCAAAGCTGGGGGCTAATATTGAACAGTGGGCGACCTTACTGTGGTGGCTGGGCACACAACCAAAACCATATTTGGAAGGCATTGAGACCAAAAAACGTAAGGCCTGAGAGTGAGGAAATCTAGGCTATGAAAAAATGAAAAAGGTTTTACGGATTTCCTGAAGACTGATAGCACTCAGAGCACAACGATTCGTTGCTAGGCTCAGCAGCATAGAGAGCAGGGTGGGTTTTTCATTCCAGGCTGTCACTCATCTGGTTTTCACCTGGACTACCTGGATGGAAGTCTACGCTTCATCAATCTTCACCTCTTTACTGAGTGCTCAGCTCTATTACACGTTAAGAGAGAGCATGAGATGGTGGGAAGTAAACATGACTTGGAAGAGTTAAAACTGAAGTCCCGCCTTTACCATTTCATAGCTGTGTGACTCGGGCATTTAACCCCAATGTGTTTCAGTTCTTTCTCCTCCATGACAAAGTAATAACTATATTACACATTAATTATATACATTATAATTACACATTATTAATAACAAATTACATAAACTTGAGAATTTATTTATTTATTTTTTTACCTCCCCCCCCCCAAATGTAAGAGAATTTATTATTATCATTGCTCTGGCTACTTCAAAGGTTGATGAAAGAATAAAATATGAATGTAGCAGTTATTTCCTATCCCATTAAATGTTATAAAAATATATGCTACTATTATAGAAACAAGGTAAATTTTGGTTTCTAGTTAGGGAATATAGTTAGAAATATGATATACACATAAGAAATATTTCAAGAGAAAAAAATGTATTTGGCGAAGTGTTCAGGAGTCTCCGAGTCAGATTTCCTGATCCACGTACTAAATGTTCCCTGTGTGGTACAGACCAAGAAGAAAAATGAGAAAAGCAGTCATGGAGGTGAGGAGTTTGAGCTGGGGATAATGAGGCAGAAAGGAACCGGGAGAACATTCCAGAACATGACTGGGTCATGAGCCAATACACAAAGATAGTGAGAAGTAAATCTGCAGTTTTCCTGCTTCCAGGGAGGTGTCACAATTCAGATCCATTTAAAATCCTCCTCTACAAACCATGATGGGGAAAAAAATGGTAATATCTACCAAAACATGAAATGTACAAACCGTCGGACGCAGCACTTCTGCTTTTAGGAGCTGATCCTACAGATGTATATGTACGTATATATGTGAATAATATTTATGGAGATATTCGCTGCCACCCAGTTTGTATATTTGATAGAAACATAATTTAAAATCTAGAAATATCATCTAGGAAGCTATCAATGGGAGACTGGTGATAAAACTGTGGTATATCCACACTGAAATATGTCGCAGAGTTTATAAAATGTAAAGTCTATAATAGGCTCTGTGTGCACTGACTTTGAATACTTGTTAAGACATCGTTTAAGTGACATAGGTAAAACATAGAACTGTGTGTGCAATGCTACCATTTGTGCAAAAAGAAAAAGGAAGACTATGTACAATAGCTGGTCAATGCACAGGTTACTCACACCAAAGAAACATATTAAGTAGAGGCGTGAGAAGGAGCTGTCCATTTCACCATATACCTTTTGGATTCTGTATCAAAGTCATGTACTACCTATTCAAAAAGTACTTTAAAAGTACCACCTGGTGGCCCAGTTCTTTTAAAGACTACATAATTTTGCACACTCTGACTTCGGTATAGAAAGACCTGATAAACAATGTTTCCTGAAGAACCTCTAACTGAAATCGCTTCCAGGTAGATAATGCAAAATAAAGTTGTTCAATGTAGAGTCTAGTCCAGTTCCCTGTGGACTTTATTTAACGGTTGGGGACTTTTATGGATTCAGTTGTGTCCCCCCTCACCCCCCAAATTCATATGCTGAAGCCCTTACCCCAGTGTGACTGTATTTGGAGACAGAGCTCATAAAAAGGTAATTAAGGTTAAATGAGGTCATAAGCGTGGGGCTCTGATCCAATAGGGCTGGTGTCCTTACAAGAGGAGGAAGAGACAGCAGAGCTTTCTGTCTCTCTGTCTCTCTGTCTCTCTGTCTCTCTCTCTCTCCAGTGTGAGGCAACCATCTATAAGCCAGGGAGAGTCATCACCAGAAACCAGAAACCAGTCATCCCCAGAAACCAAGCCTACTGGCACCTTGATCTTGGACTCCCAGCCTCCAAAACTGTGGGAAGATAAAACTCTGCTGTTTAAGCCTCCCGATCTGTGGTATTTTGTTGTGGCAGCTCCAGCAAACTCAGATGGGAACCATCATGAACTTTTACGGAGGCGGCAGGCAGTCCCTGAGCCAGTGTAAGCTGGGTTCAAGTGGCAGATGCCTGGCCTGCACAGGAGTGCTGCTGAATACAATACCACCACCTCAGGTAAAGCAGGGAGAGTATGTGGGTGCAGCCCAGGGTCCTGGTTCCTGGGCTGCTCCCCTGACTGTGCTCTTGAACTGTCAGCCTCTGTAGTATTTGTCTGAAGAATCTCTAGTTCCTTCCAGTTCGTGAGTACAAGGATCTATGACATACAAACAGCAAAACGTGCCACTGCCAAGAGTCAAGTTCTTGTCCAAAAATAAGTGCAGTTTCATATCTGTGAAAGATAAATAGCAGCCTGTAACCTAGGAGTTCCCAATCAGCGAGAGCAGATCTACTCAGACTTCAGAGCCTCACGAAGCCGGCTGCTGGCCCTGCTGCCGTGGACACAGAAGCTCCCTCGCTCTGAGTTTCGCCAGCTTCCCCGGGTAGGGGACGCAGAACATGTCCAACTCAGAAAATCCACCCTGCGGAAACCCTGACACTCCAAACAAGGCAGTGAAGAGGTATTCGAACTCTCAAACAGACAAAACTATGACAATTCTTGTTCCTGGCGTAGCAAGAGAGCTGTTAAGCCAACAAAGAAAACACACGTTGCTCAGGTTTCATTCATACCAAAGGGGGAAGTGACGGCAGATGGGCTTAGCCAACGCTTGACAGAGAAAGACCCAGGAATACACTTGTGGTTGAAACTTGGCATCACCTCATAATGAAACAGAAATATTGGAAACCCTGCAACATTCAACCAGCAATATCGAAGCGCTGATGCTTTTTTACTTTGGTCACGTTTGAATTCTTATTATCGAGGGTACACGCGACACAGCAACACCTAGGAAGAGACAGCCTTAGGGCTCAGGCACAAGATGATTTCTTTACTGACAATGAGGTTAGGGGAATGGTGTTGTTGTTTGCTACCAACACTCACGCCTGTGGTTTCAAGAAAAAATATAACCCAGGTTTGTAGGCAACATTTTCAGATTACTGAACTCATCCTGAACACGGGACAGAACCCATTTCCATCATAGTCATTCCTAGCCAAGCTGAAGAAAGAGCTTTATCAGATGAGGAGCTGAAATGGAACACAAGCAGGCCTCTTCAAGGAATCAGCTTAGAGAAATTCAGCCTCCAAATGTCTCCTAGTAGATAGTTCTGAATGTGCGATAAAATTTTATCCCCTTGAGTAGTTCAAAAACAAGAACAAGAAGATACTTAAGTACAAATTTCATAAATACAATCTAGATTCCTTGGGCCAGTCTATAGGAGGAAGATTCCTGGTTATAGCTTTTAATCCTGGAAAGTCTCTAGAATTCTGGATGCAAGAGCAGTTTACCCCTTGAATCCTTTTTACCTACTGTAAGTATGTAAGACATACCAGTTTACCAACAAATATATTCGATTTTGAGCAACATCAAATTGCCATACAGGTGGCAGACTAATTCTTTCCAGAATATTGAAAATAAACACAATATAATTTTCATGAACAAATCATCAGAGGATGTTGAAAAGTATATTAACTTCAAGATAAATGTAATTGCCTACATTGATTTAAAACTTTTGACTTTGTTCTTGGCACACACTTAGGGTTTGTTCAAACTTTGCCTTCCTACAGCCCAAATGAGTCATTGCCTAAAACATTATATTTCAACATGGATTTTGTTTGGGAGGTTTCATAAATGTTAATTTCTGGAAATAGATATCCTTATTCAAAAGTTATTTCAACCTGCTAGAATTACAAATGGTACCAAGTATAAATAAGCATAACAATATGAAACCTTTTCAGCTGTTTTACAAATCTTATGTTATAATAACTACTGGAATGACTCATTCAGTACTAATTTATCTGTGGCCTTCTGAAAATTGCTACATAGAAAAGAAATTAAATAAATTAGCCTGACTTAACTCATAATTGAATAATTATGTTGGAAAAATGTTTGAGATGCTCAGACTTAACCCATTAAGATATAGGCCAGATATTTCCCCTGTCTAAACTTGATCAGGTTTATTGAAGACTTTCAAGAGATTATTTCCATTATGCCTATGGTTGTAAAACGTGACCTATCTTTAAAAGTCTAATTATAAATCACTCAAAATAAACTGAATTCTGTGTGACTCCATCAAAGCCTATCTCTCTGAATATCTGTCTCTTTTCTTTTGATATTGTTTTATTTATTCTTCTCTCTTTGACCATTTTCTATCCTTCTCATATTTCTCCAATTCTTGCCAATTCTTGTAATACTCCCTTTTCATTGATCTTCTCCCTTCTCTCCTCTTATAGTTTCAGTTCTACAGCGGAGATTTGTATTTTCTATTCCTAACTGTAAAACAAAGTGAAAGGATTAGTTTATATAATCTCCTAGGAGAATTATAAATACAACCACATTTAATGACAGTTTTTAAAAAAATAACCTTATATCAACTCTTTTTCTGCTCTTTACAGAACACATTTTCTGACCCCTGGTTTAGAACAATATCCAAAATAACTGAATAAGTATTTGTATTAAATGAAGCAAAGGATTAAATACCTTTAATGGAGGAAACAGAGTTACAGTAATTAGAGAGTATATTTTTCTTATTGAAAGGACTTTCTCAAAAAAATCAGGATTTTTTTAAAAAGCATGATTCAAAATTCTAAAGATAATATCAATAAGTGAAATCTATTTGAATTTTATTAAATAATTTATACATGCTTATTCTGAAAAAGAATTTTAAATAGTACAGAATAAAAACATATACTTCATTTTCTTTAAATTCGTTTAATTTCAATAGTAATAAATCACATTGATGAAATAATGGACTTAATGTAATTGATATATGTGTGTATATATCTATATGTATATTTATGTTTCTATCTATAATTTTGATTCAGATATCACCTGAAATCACTTTGCAGTATGAGCTCCCACTTTAATTTGGGGAAATGCAATATCTCAGTTCTGCTCAGAAAAAGCAAATAATTTTATTACAGATTATTCTACAGCAAAAGCATCATACAACATGAATTGAACAGTTACAATTTTGAGCATCAGGAATGCTTTTTACCAGGGTTTTCCTCGAACTTGTTTATTGTTAAAGCCGCACGCAGATGAAGTCTTTCCTGTATTGCTTTAAGCTCATACCAGGACAGGCTATCTGACTCACTCAGACCATAGTTCTCTCAACAGCCTCTCATTCTAAGAACAGACTTATGACGTCAGCCCTTAATCCATCTCCCTCCCCCACCTCCTTGCTCTCGCTCTCTTAAGCTATCCCACACGGAATGATTAAGAGCCCAGGTCAAAACGATGCGGTTACATAAACACCCACCCTTTCTGTCTTGTGGAACGCTTCCCCTGAGTTATTCAACGTGTGTCTCAGCCCAGAGAAGGCAGCTCCTCTCTGGGCTCGCACTGAAAATCACACTGCTTGGCCTGATCCCACCAGTGAACTGCTAGACCTTTTAAGCAGGACAGCCATGTGCACCAAGTGGCATGATGACGAATCGAGCAGGGCTGGCAGTTTATAACCAAGCCAGGTGTGGTGCAGAGGTGCAGAGCCGCAGCGGGAAGGCTGGGCAAGGAGACCTGGGGTCTTGGTCTAGTTGCAGCTCTGCCACCTGGCCAACTCACTTTCCCGCGCTGAGCGACCATTTTCTCAATGAGAGAGTCAGCTTCGATTGTTTCAAGGAGCTCTTCCTGCTACGTCTTTTTAAAGCTCTTTGAGGAGGTCTCTTGAAATTCCAAAAGGGAAAGAACAGTACCTGTAGCATTCACCACCATACACCTAATGCCGACAGCACTGCCTGGCACACAGTAGGTGCTTAAAAGGTATTTACTGAAAGAAGGAACTAAGTTGTTCTTTCTGTGTCAAGTTTACCACCATTACTCTACAGGGACTGTCATTTAGGAGACTCAGATTCTCTTTCTGCCCTGATAAAGATATATTTATTGAGCTGACACAAAATTACACCTATTGGGCCAAATAGGAGAGGTTAAAAAAAAAATAAAACAATTAGTAAAGGAATTTTGAGAAGCAAAGAAAGAGCCATGGGAATATTTAAGTGAGGAGAAAAAAGGCCATATAAAACAGTACTACGGTGGGTGTTAGCATTCAGAAAATTCCATGCACCATATGGTGTAACTCCGTCAGGAGACTTCGGAGAGGGACTGGGCAGTGTCCCCCATTCCCTGATGCCACACACATTGGTGCTGGACTGAACTACAGCCTCTGCAAGCTATCAGGACAAACCGTTTGCTGCAGTCAGCTGAGGGGGCTGATGGCACAGCGTGTGACAGAAAGAAGGCAAATGGCTTGTTCTCGTTTGTTCTCTTACCTTTCCCATAGCCTTTTGCTACTTCCGTTAACATTTGCCGCACGCCGACCCCCACAAGCCACTCAGCCCTGTCTGTTCTCCTCACAAGCCCCCAAATCCAAGTGCAGGGGTCACGCGTGTCTCTGCTGGCCACGTGGGGAAACGGGAAGCGCTGCAAGAACGGACTTTTTTTTTTTTTTTGCATTCGCCAGAGAGCAGAGTCCCGGTGAGGATGACAGGTGACGGAAGCAAAGGGACAGTTCAGGCCCTAGAGGCTTTGGAAAGGAAAGTGATCTGATGAGGTTTCCTGGGAAACGACGCAGCCTCTGGAGCTCAGGATTTTAGCCCCAAGAAAATTCCCTTCCCCTTCCAGGCCTTTCTTCACGCTCACCTTTCTCCTTCCTCAGCCCTCGCTGTGAGCGAGCCCTGGATTTCACAGGCCGTCGGAATACCACTAGCTGCTTAGATCTCAGAAGCGCCTACAGACAGGAGAAGCCCGCCAAGGTGGGAGGCGGGACGGTTCTTCCAGTGAGTGGAAGGTGTAAACCAGAAACCAATAAAGATGCCGAATTCAGTTTCTCAAAGACACGCCAGACCCGCTGCAGTGTTCAGTTCATTCATTCAATAGCACTCAGTATCTACTGAGCCTTTACAATGTGCCATGCTGGGCTCTGGGGCTTTAATGATGGTGAGGAAAAAAAAATACACGTCCCTTACTTCCATGGGGCTTAATGTTTAGTAAAAATGACAGATATTAATTTAACAAATCTCTACCAATTAGAGTACAATTGCAGACTGAGATAACTGTCAAGAAGGGAAGGAATGAAATTCTCTGGAGACGTCCTACAGAGGTGCCTGGCACAGGGCTGGGAACCAGAAAGGGTTTTCTGGAGGGCTGACACCGAAGTTGAGCTCTGAAGAACGAGGGGGAGATTCCTCAGCAGAGGTAGGGGTGGGAGCAGAAAGATGAAGAGGCAGGAAATCCTAACCCCTTGAACTTTAAAGTCACGTCTGTCATTTTCCACATTATCTTCTTCAGATGTGGCTCACAGAATTACGTCTGAAAACTTGCTTAATGGCAGTTGTGAGCGAGAATCCTCTCATGAGGTAAGAGGTGGCAGACCCAAGTGAGTGTGGAGACCGGATTCTGATCATTGGCCTGTGTCATCAATTCTATGTCTTGCAATAACTTTTTTTTTTAATATATATTTTGTAACCTCAGAATTGTGATTGCTAGACAATTTTAAGATGTCATCCTTGAGACATATGGACTTCAAATGTTATTGCCTTTGTAATATAACCATTAATCCCGGCTGTCACCGGAAATTGCTCTCTACCTGGTGTTTAACGTAAGTGCTTCAAAACTCTTCTCTCTACTCTTCTCCCTGCAGGCCTGAGTGCATCGATATATCAGTGACTACAGCAGATAATTTCCTTTTTTAAAGTATGCACTTAGCATTAATATGATGGCTAAGTGGAGAGCCGAAAGGGGTAGGAAGCAACTGGGGAGATCGTTTTATGAACTATACAGATGTCTAACCAATGTACTGTATACGTGAAGCTAATTTAAATAAATTTAAAAATAAAACAAAATAAAAGCTCAGATGAGGGATTTTTGTTCCAACAAACTGCACGGGCAAAGGCCCTGTGGCAAGGAAGAGCACTGAACGTTCAAAGAATTGGAGAGAAATAGGTAGAATATGAGCTGCAGCCGACAGGACTTGCAGCGACTCAAGGGATGAGAAGGGGTTGGTGCCAAGAGTGAGCCCAAGATTTCTGACCTAGGTATCTGGGTGGCTGGTGGAGCCAGTCTTTAAGTCGGGATGGAGAGGCATGGAAGAAATCTAAATTTGAGACAGAAGACATGTTTTTGGACATGCTGATTCTGAGGTGACTTTGAGAATTCCAAATAGAGATATTGTGGATGGACTGGTGGAGAAGTTCAGGAGGGGAGACATAAATTCAGCAGCTGTCAGACTGTAGATGGTACTTGAAGCGCAGATGCAGACACGGTTGAACAGGCAGATGGCACATAGAGAGCAGAAAGGGCGGCGTTGAAAAATCTCCCATTTTGTGCTGAGCAAAGGAGAGGGAGTTCGTAAAAGAGTCAGAGAAGCAGCGCCCGAGAGACAGGAGGCAAAGCAGGCATGAGCAATGCTGCAATTATGCTGGCAAGGGAGGAAGAATTTTTCCAGGTCCTAGAATTCTAGAAGTAGGCTTCTCGAAGGTGGTATGAGAGCCTGAGCACTGTGCGAAATGTCGATACTGAAAAAATTTTTCCCAACTGCAGATGAAACCTATGAGACATGTGGCTATACTACAATGGGTGTTAACCAACCCACCTTACCAATTAATTTTTGAATCCCAATCAATTTGTAACTTGGGTACATCATGAACCATGGCAGAGGGACACATTTCACTTTGGTTACATCTTAAATATCTGGAATGAAGAGAGTTATTTTTTTCTAACGGTACTTTGTTCCTGGAATCTGCTAAAATTTGAGTTTCTATTTTTAAGAACTAGAAGGAAAAGTAAGGAGGAATGAGACATACATATGTTTCCCCATTTCATGAGCATTTTTCTTTTGTCTCTGACTGATTAGCTACAAGTGTCGTGGGCTCCTATAAACTAATTAAACCCTCTCTTCTGTGTGGTGACAACAGAAACTGACCAAGAATGATCCATGGTAGAGTGACAACTGGCAACAAGGAGCTGTAGACAAATGTCAAGTTCCTTTATACTGAATCCTTTCACTAATACGTGATTGAACTGGACATCGTTGATTAGGCGGTGGATGTGTGTTCGTTTTATTTGACAATTGACAATTTGAGACAAGGAGGTATATGTTGACAAAGCATGGGTTCAAAATTCCCAGCTGATGCTCATCACACCCAGCTGTCTACTTAACTAACCTATTATTCCTAAATATTAAGAAGTGCTTTGAAGATTAAGACATCTTCCTCTTTTTCCATTGTCTTATGTCCACATGTTTAAGTTTCAGAATTGCACATGAGAAAACAGGTGAACAAACCACATTTAGACAGTTCTTCCTTTAAAGCAAAATGTATGTGTACATGAGTACTGTATCGAGAATAGTGTTGGTCTTAAATATAGATGTTTATGAGAAAACTACAGGTGTCTGAGAAAGTTAATACTTAATGGGAAAAAGAGTTCTATGATCTAAGCTAGCTCCTAAAAGGCATTTCAAAGTTTCCAACCTTTACTACTTCTGTGTTTTATGAATTTTTTGTGTTCAATGTAAAATATTCATTTCCAAAGATTAGAAGGGAATTGAGGCACTAATCAATCACCACCTCCTCTCTTATGGACTGTCTCCTGGACGGCACACTGATTTGCATCCACACACCTGAAACACAGACAGAGCCGGAAGGCAGTCTGGGTTCACCCATGCTTCAACATAACAGGTTTCTTGAATGTTAAGTGTGTCCATGTGGGGGAGTGGTGTGGGGGGATTCTGTAAGGACCCTCAGAAAACACTCCTCCCGGAGAGTGAAAGGCAGAGATCTAGGGGACCTACGTCCATGTCTTGAGTCTGCCCTTATTTAAAATGCGCCCTATTTAACGTATGATTTTGGCTTAAAAGTAAACGTGCCTGAAACTCATGTTCTTCCTCTCTAACATAAGGCGCGTGGACTACACAGACAACCTACAAGATGCCTGCCAGCGCTACGGTCACATGCACATTTTTTTCATGTTGCAGCTGACTGTCAGCAGCCTCGGTGCTTCCAATCTTCTTCGGTGCTGGAAAGGCAGTCTCGATGATTCCTTGTGTATTTATATTTTCTTATTTTTAAGAATAAAACTGATTGTTAGATTAGAATTCCCCAACTACTTCGTTTTTATTGGACCAAAGGCAGATTCAAATGCGGATAGGATGCCCACCCCTCGGCGTGAGTAATGAGTTACATAAATGAATGGATGCTCACTGCGATCTGCCCCTTTCACACTCTCCCACCTTCCTGTCGAGTGACTGTCCCATGGACTTTTGGATTGAGCTTCAAGAATAACTGTGTCTATGCCTGTGAAGTTAACATGTTTCCATCTAGGGATTAGAAAGGACAATGTGAGTTAAAACTTGGGTGGGAGTGTGAGAACACCCTACCATCAAGCGGCCAGTGGCCTGATTTTATTGGTTTTAGTAGGTTTTGTACAAACTCAGTCTTGGCTAGCTCCATACTCCAACTTCTTTCCAATATACCACTTTGCCTTCAAGAGAGCCACTTAAGACTGGGGATTCCTTGAATTATTAAAGAGAAAACAGCATTCTATTACCATGTAGCCCCATTTTGTAACACAAAGCCTTGCATATAGTAGGTGTTTAATGATTAATTTGGGAAGAATGGGGTGGAGGGCGGGGTAAAGATTTCCACTGCTGAAGTCCTAGACTATACCATGTAAATTGTGGATTGTACACTGGATCAATCACAACTCTTGTTCTATGTCACAGAGGTCTCTGTATACGTGAACCAAAATGGACTCATTGCTATCTTGGTATTTACGAGATTTGACTCTGGGGATTTCAGCTGCAGAGCCTTCAGGATTTTTATGGAGGGCATGTGTGTGTGTGTGCGTGTGTGCACGTGCACACATATATCTGTGTATACATGTGGCTGATCCCAAGTATAGTCTCTCTGTAGCCATCTGACTTGGAGCTTCAAATCCTTGGATTAGTGCATAACTAAAGAAGTGCATTTCAACCTATATATTTGAAAATTCTATTGGCATTATTTCAAATGGTTTTTGAAAATTTGTTATCCTACTTCACACATACGATTTTAAAAAATTATGTTGGCTGTCTTTTCCTTAACGAGTGAAAGGAGTTCTTTATTCTAGACATAGGTCTTTTTTATTGGATCTATACATTGCAAATATCTTCTGCTCAGTGGCTGTCTTTTCATGGTCTTTATGGAGTCTTTTAACGAACGTACATTGTTAATATAATGAAGTTCAGTTTCTCAACTCTTGTATGGTAGTGCTTTTTTTTCCTATTTAGGAAACCTTTTTTTAGCTTATCTCAAAGTTATAAAGATATTCACCTATGCTTTCTTCTAAAAGTTTGACCGTTTTAGCTCTCACATTTAGATCTATCTTAAAACGTTTTATATGGTGTGAAGTGGGGTTCAAAGATATTTTTCTTCCACATGGAAAGCTAATTGATTTAGCACCATTTATTTAAAAGACCACCCCTTCTCTTCTGCATTACAATGGAGTCTATTGAAATTATAAGTGATCCTATACATTTTGGCCTTATTCTGCACTCTCTTTGCTCTGCCACTGCTCTATTTGTCTACCCCTGCACCAATGCCACACTGTCATTTACTGTGACTTCCTATTTGTCTTGATATCTGCTGGTGTAAGTCCTCCTACTTTGTAATTCTTCTTGAGTATTGCCTTGGGTATCCTAATCCCTTTGCATTTTCATATAAGGTAAACATTAGCTTATAAATTTACATACACATTTTCACAAATGCATGACCTGTTTTGAGTTTTAGTTGGGTTTTACAGTATAGACCAATTTTGAGAGAATCATCACCATTGACCAGGGAGAAATTAAATTAAACTAGGATACCACTCCATATTCAACAAAAAATGGCTGAAATTTATAAAAGAAAAAAAAAACCTGACAATAGCAAACACTGTCAAGTATGTGGAAGGACTGGAACTTTTTTGTGTGGCCAGTATGATACAAACTGACCAATCACTTTGGAAAAATATTTGATGACAGCTACCAAAGCCAAATATCTGCTGATACTTCACATGGTGATCTCTCTCAATCTTTCATGCTTCTCCATGTCCAGGACACCCTTCCCTCTCTCTGTGGAATATCTTTCTCTCTGTAGTGTCTGGTTTAAAGCAACAGGTTCTAGAGTCAGACTGCTTGCTGTCACATTCCGACTCTACCTTCCTGGCTCTGGACGAGTTACTTAACCATGTGCGTCTCATGTGGATAAAATGATTAGCATGTTTGCATGTCATTTATTATTTTCATCAGCAACCCGGGGAAGGAATCAACAGTACTTACCCACCTCACAGGGCTGTTGTGCTGGGAGGACTCAGTGATATAATCCACATAGGGACCATGCCCGGCAACTAGTAGGGGACTGATAAATGTTAGCTATTGTTATTTCCCACATATTGTAATCCTAGCCATCTTTCAATGCCTACCTAGGTCAAGGTGCATCTCTTCCATGAAATTTTTTTCCAGACAAAGAGGAAGGAAATATTAATTCAGACAGACTTTCAATCCTTCTCCCTCCCTTCCTACATTTTATATTAACCTTTTTTTTTTTTTTTTTGAATTCTCACTATATTTGGCTCTGATTACGGATTGTACTGTTGGTGTTTGTGCCTCCAGGCTGGAGCGTCCCGAAGGTAGAAATCTCTGCTCACTTGAGTGCCTCTAGATCTCTGCCTGGTGCTCGGCACTTACTTACATGGTCAATAGATGTTGGTTTCACTGTATCAGACTGAATTAGGGGAGGAGACTGCTAGGTGTCCCTGACTGATGATGTCACTGGATGTGTTTGCTTTCCCAGGAGCTTGGCATTTGGAATTGCTCTTAAACAAATGGCTGAACTCAAAGGACAGACAGTTCCTTAGTGATCTAAGAGCAAGACAATGAGCACTTGTGCTAAGATCCAGGAAAGAGGCCTGAACACAGCCTAAAAACACTTAAACTGACTGTAACAAGTGGTTGGGAGTAAAGTCTGCCTTTGTTATAAAAATGTAAAGTTGATGGAGATTTTTTTCCCAAATAGGATTTCAAAAGCTGTAACTAACTGCCTTAGGAGATATTAAGATATTTGCATTTTTAAAACAGAATTGGATTTTCATATATGGGGCTGAGTCTTGAGTTTATGGCTGGAAAGCCTTGGGATTTTAATACTAGAATTTTAATTTATTCAGATCGATTCCAAAGGTCCATTTGTGCTAAAGGCTTTATTTCCCATTCTTATTTACAAAAATCTCTGAAGCACTTAGTGAAAGAATTTATATATCTCAGGCCACTCACTTGCAGGTCCTGAAGCAAGAGTACAAATAAGGCCCCATACCAAATGTGCAAATGTTTATAAGGTATACATTAAGGTGACGAACTACCAAACAAAATATGTTCTATCCTCCCACCTTCATAAAGACCTGGAAGTCAAGTTCAGATTTAGAATTCCTGGGCTCTCATAGTCCCACCGTGATCTAGTAGTGGCAGTGGGCATTCTCTTCTTTTCCCAGCCTCAGTGGTCCTTGATCTTGAGGAGCTTTCTGAGCAGGTATGGACAGCTCGACCTGTATGTCTAATTTACAGCCACACCCGCCCACAAAGAGCCACCCTTTGGGCCCTGAGGTGCACTGAGACAGTATGATCTACTCTCCAGAAGACGGACCTAGAGAAAATGGCTGCCAGGGCTCTGAAAGTGGAACTCTGGGGCCCAGGGCACTGTAGCCTGGTCTCTGAGGGAAGGAGGGTGCGGATTCGTGTGGGCCCTTCCTTGCATTGTGGGGAAGGGTATGGCTCAAAGACCAAAACAAGGATTCCTAAAGTATGGGGACCTTCGCTTGGGCCTAAGCACATACCGAAGCTACTTAAATAATATGTATTAATGATGGAATATTTTATCTCAGGGTATTCTTAAACCCTATTGATACAACCTACTGGCATTCTTAATCACCAATATTACAGTACTAAGCAAAATTCTAGTGTTGATCTTTTTTCCCCACAATGAAAAATCTTAAAATTTAAAAAATTTGTAATAAAACTGAAATATAAATAGTTACCAGAGAACAAGCAATTTTACTTAAACTTTTTTTTCCCACCAGAATTCTGAAAGCCACAGACTTGGTGCCATTTCTATCTAATTAAGATTGACTTAAAAGAAAAAGAGAAAACTGTGGATCTTCTTTAAAACCATGCTGTAATGGCCCACGATGATTGGAGTATAGGTTGTTGTTAGTGAAGTCTCAGCAGAAACTCTCTTCCCTGGCAATTATGCTGAGAGGCCAACCCTCGCCCCATATTCTGCTCCCTAGAGAGTCTGCCCTTTCCTCAGAAACACAGACGTTAGAACATCAGAAACACAAAAGCTATAATATAGTATCCCAGTCTAGACAACATGCCTAAATAACTCAAAAATAAGTTCTGAAGTCAAATAGACTTGATTCCCATTTTAGCTCTGTCATCTTGTCAACGTGTGACACAGACTTGGATAACACACAGGCTGTAAACTCTTTAGCATGAGTCTTAGCAACATCTTTCTGGATATGTCTCTATGGGCAAACGCAACAAAAGAAATAAAAGAAACAAATGGGACTCCATCAAACTAAAAAGCTCCACACAGTGAAGAAACCATCAACAAAATGAAAGACAATCTGCCAACTGGGAGAAGATAGTCACAAATTACACATCTAATAAGGGGTTAATACCCAAAATATATAAAGAACACATACTATTTAACAGCAGAGAAACAAACAAGTTTAAAAAGGGGCAGAGGACCTGAACAGACATTTCTCCAAAGAGGACATACAGATGGCCAACAGACATATGAAAAGATGCTCAAGGTCACCAATGAGACAAATGCAAATTAAAACCACAATGAAATAGCATCTCACACCTGTCAGAATGGCTATCATCTATAAATCAACAAACAAGTGCTGGCTAGGATGCAGAGAAAAGGGAACCCTCATGAACCGTTGCTGGAAATGTAAATTGCTGCAGCCACTACAGAATATAGTTTGGAGGTTCCTTAAACAATTGAAAATAGAACTATCTTATGACTTGGCAATTCTGCTTCAAGGTATTTATCCAAAGACATTCAAAACACTAATGCAAAAAGATATATGCACCCTTATGTTCAATGCAGCATTATCTATAATAGCCAATACATAAAAGCAACCTCAGTGGAAATGGATAAACAACTGGATATATATATATATTTTTTTTTTTTTAGAAGAAGGAAAATTAAAATTGCCATTAAAAGTACTGACCCCATATTTTCTGCAAAGAAATAAAGTAAGAAAGGTAATACGTTCACTGAAATATGGCACAGGTCTTCTTCTTAGGGGCTTCCTAGTTAGACAACAACTGGGTTTTTCCTCTTATCTATGAGTAGAGTTACAAAAAAATCCTTTGATGGCAACCTGACAACAAAGAAATATATATAAAAAAGGAACTTTATCCGAAGACTGTTGGAAGAAATGCACTGCAATGAATAAAATGAATTTAGGATTTCCTGAAACACAATTTCTGGCTCTGTACAGACCCAATTAACATTTGAATCTTATTTACAAAAAGATAGAAACTGATGGATCCCAAATGTAAATAAAATCAATGGTCTAGAATGAAAAGATCCATGTTGAATGTGAAATAACCTATAATCATCAAGAAAATAATTTTAGGTATTCATTTCTAGTTCTTTTATAATTGATTTGAAATTCATGTCTCTGGGTATGAAAAAGAGATTTTTTAAAATATCACTGTCATACTCTGCAAGAGTCTGAATGAAAGACTATATTTAGTTCTTATTAGATGAAGAAAATCAACAATCGGATTGCTTTCATTTTAGTGCAAATTTTACTGTAAGAAAATCTGAGAACAAGGTATAGTGTTCTAAAGTGACTTCTAAAGTGAGTTATGCTCAGGATTAGAAGTACGTGCTAAATTTTCATAATCATTACCATCATCTCTCCTACGCCCCACTGCCAAATTCCCCAGCATACGTTTAAGAACTAAACTGAGATTTAGCTATCTGCCATCTGGAAAATACATTTCCACGTCTGGGAAGAGCAAATGTTCCTTTCACGTGTCTTCAATGCTAATCAATTCGAATGGTTTTCTGAACTACAGGTATTTAAATTATGGAAAGTTCCAGAAGCAAGGTTATTGTTTTGGTCTTTTGATGGACCCTCCCAAGTTGACAGAAAGCTTTAACATGTAAACTAAATAGTTTAGCATCTTATGTTTAGCTCACTCTAAATTCAGCTTGTAGGGCAAAATTAGCCTGGCAATCTCTCTGAATCACTCAGAAGGTATCATATAAATGGCTGGCCAGAGCAGATCAGACCACCTGCTTGGCGACTGTCATTCCCTTTAACTCCTTGATACATAGCACTTCTCTAGACTCTTCATTATTCTGCTCATTCATCCACAAAGCACTCTCATCTCCTTGGCTACTGAAGAAGATTTCTTTTTTTGGCTCATTGGTTTGTTTTCATTTTTTTTTTTTTGTTTTATTGGCCAATGGCAAGAAAAATCCTTAAACTATTTTGTAGGTTTCAGTGCATTAGGCTTGACTGCCCCATTGCACGTGGTGGACTTTCACTGACTCTGCGGTCCAGGGAAATATTTAACGATATTTTTCTCTTCTTCCCTCCCTCTCACTCTCCAGGAAGTAAGTTTCATTTGGGTAATTTATATGCACATGTGATGCAACTTCATATTCTAAGGTAAAGCCACACGAAAAGGCAGTATATGATGAGGTTGTGGGTGCCTTGACCCCAATTTTTCTAAACAGGAGAATACGGCAAACCCTATGAACCACGGCCAACCACACTTTCCTACTTACTCAGCTCAGCTGGCAATTACAGTCAGGTGAAAGCTAGAGCACATCATTTCATGATATTTTTTTTTTCAGAAGCTTTTTGTGATCTAAGCTGTTACATTTAATTAGATTATCGAGTAAGGGCCCTGGGAAGCTGAGGATGAGATCTTGGCTAGACCAGGCCCTGAAAATAAACACACTCTGTGGTTAAGCTGCGTTGAACAGGTAAACACTTTCCCATCCTCCTTAGTTTGGCTGCTCCACTGTGCTCGGGGAAAGCACAGCTACCTTGCTCACGAACGATGCTGAGTGGCATCAGAAAACTTGCGGTCAAGAGGTCATGGAGGAAAAGAGGTACAATCAGAAAATACGGCCCTCTGCTTGGCGTTTGGAACCTTCTGTTCCTCTGGCTAACAACAGAGGTAAATGGGCAATTTCTTGCCTGCGAATTGGAACACTAAACATATGGATGGAATCAGGAGGACATCTGATAAAAGTTACAGATAATTCTACTTCAAAGATGGCTGTGCTTTCCATTTCCAAATGCTTTAATCATTTGGTCCATATGTCTGTCTCACACAACACAGATCCTCAGGGGAACAGATGTGTCCCACTGTCACAGGTAAAAGCCCACCAGGTGGGGATCAGTTTGTCAGTAACACCCCAGGACACAGCCCATCTCTCTCTGGGGCCCAAAACCCGTACTCCACCCACAGAAAAAAAACTGTAAGTGAAATATACTTTTGTGGCAGTAGGACTCAAAAGGGTAACCGTGAGACCTTTGCCAAGCCACACAGCTTTCTAACTCCCCTGCAACTGGTGAACACAGGAGGATCTGCATCGCACTGCATGCTCCATTCCTCATCTAGCAGAATCCTGGGGTGGCAAGGACTGTGACCACAACTGGAGGTCCAGCCAATGGGCTAAGCCATTGGTGCCAATTTAACAGAATAAGGGGCAATGAGAAATAAAGACCTCTTTATACAGGCAAAAATGGCCTCTGGGGATAGTTAGCTGAAATCGACTTGGAACCAAGGCTCATGATCCCTGTGCACTGGGCTTGTTCTGCAGGCTGGTGGAATAACAGCTCTCTGCAAGCCTCAGCTCTCTTAGCTTATGATTCTCTTTCATGATTTTTCTCTCCCCTCCCCCACCGCTTAGGGGGGGAAAAAACATATGGACTTTGTTAGAGGGGCTATCATGAGATGTATAGAGTGACAAAGACAAAATACAGCAAAACGCCCTTAAAATGTCACATTACTGGCTTACTGGCTACTTACAGATGGGAGTGAGATGATACCTTTGGAAACTTTTTGTTTAGTTGGCTGACTTTACCGGTTACAGCTCATTTCTCAACCTAAAGGCAAAATATCATTCGGTGACCAAGCGAGTAAGTTTCCAAATCCCAGAATGAAATATGTGCTTTGTGTTTCCCACATTCTAGAACCCTCCTTTACATTCTATACACCCAAGTGATGAATGAATGGAAGGTGACTCAGGGGAGTAGATTGGCTAAAATGTTAGAGAAAAAAAAAAAAAAAAACAGTATCAAATTGAGAAAGTTTTTTTCGTAATTGCATTTTTGAGACTCTTTTTCTTAAATGCTTTTCCTTATATATTGTGTCGAAACTTTTCTACAATGAAGTGTGGCAAAAACATGGAAGACTATTTCTAAAGACAGGTGTGCTCTTCTACTTTCCACCTAACTTTGCTACACTGCAGTAAACTAAACTCTATTATTTCATATCACACCACCTGAACTATACTAATCTGATCCATAGTAGATCCAATACGGGAAGTATCTGCAGACCTGTGGGATTCATCATATACCAAGTTTAGGAATAATGAGAAACAATTTGTGTACTAAGTGTCATCCTTTACTCAACCAGGATTTATCGATACCTACAATGCATTCTAATGCTGGCCAACAGAAATATGAGAGCTACAAATAAAATTTAAAACTTTCTGGGAGCCACATTAAAAAATGGTGATGTTAATTTTAATGTTTTATTTTACCAAAATAGATCAAAATACCATTTCAATATATTATCGACATAAAATTGAGATATTTTATGTTCTTTTTTATACTAAGTCTTCAAAATCTATTTTTATTTTATACCCTAAGTGTATCTCAATTCACCATCCATATTTTAAGTGCTCAACAGCCATGGAGAGCTAGTAGTTACTAAGTCGGATGGCATCTGTCCAGACAAAATGAATGATAACCAACCACCTCTGTGTTTTCCTGCCTCCCTTACCTGTTTGCTCTGTTCTCTCTGCCAGATTATTTTTATACTTCATTCACTCATCCATTTACTCCTTGAGCATGTATTAAAACTCAGTTTATGGTGACATGGCAGAATAATTAGCCTGTAAACCCACCTCTCATAAAACCCTAAGAAATGCTTGTTGAAACATATACTTTGAGATGCTGTAAATAGCTACAATTGTAGGAACATAAAGAAAATTTCCAGAACTAAAAACTAGACAGGTGTGAAGGAGGTGGTACCTGAGCTGCCAATGGGTTGGCCCTAGGTAATTGAGAAGTTTGGCTTTCACACAACAAAGAACGAGGTTTGGCAGATGCTCAAGACATGATTTGGAGCTGAAATCCATCTCTGACAATGGGACCACAGAATGCTTTTCCCTCAGTGAAACACTGGATCAGAAAAAACAATCTTCCTCAATCACAGGGGAAGACAATAAGGATAAATGAAGAAAAAAGTTTCCTCTTTAAATTCATACCTATGGGTCTCTCCCTACTTAGAGGCTCAGGGTTCAAATATAAACTAATATATATGTCACAGTGACTTCCAGAAATACTAGTGGGTGCTTGACAGAAGCAAACACAAAACATCTCATGGGGGATATACCTTCATTCTAGGGCACATCAGATAATATAAACTGGTTAAGCTTCACCAAACATGAGCTCACAATCTCAAATTATAAATCCAATGAGAAAACAATGCATCTTGGGCAAAAGTTAGCTGACAGAACAAATAGAAGATTAGACCTTCTCAAGAAATTCTGATCACAGAAATATCAAAAAGAGCTTGTAAAATAAATACACCCAAAATATTAAAGTCATAAAAGGAGTCAGCTAAAGTGTTAGAAAAGAATAAAGATCATGAAAAAGGACCAAGCAGATTAAAACAAATAACCAAATTGTACTTGAAATGATGAATATAGTCATCTAATAAAATAGTTCAATAATTGGGTTAATAGTTACTTAGATGTAGTTTTAAGAGAGGACTACTGAACTGGAAGAAAATGATCTATATTTCCATAACCCGATAAACTATCATTTAAGAATTATGTTGAAATAAGGGCATTTTTAGGCAAAGATTTAGAGTTTATTACTAGAAAGAGTTTATCACAAGACCGTTATTAGAAAAAAGCACTAAAAAGATCTTGGTAAAAATAGGTTTATATATCAACAAGCATCAATTGTTTAAAACAGGCATAATAATAATTACCATAGAATTCAGGGAAGAATTAACAAGGAATCCTAGAGCAACGTTTGCTGTCCAACAGAGATGTAATATGAGACACACGTCAAGCGCTCAAGGGTTCCATGTGGCGAGTGGTGATCACACTGCACCACACAGATCTAAGCAGCAGCTTCTAACTTGATGTTCTGTGTATCAGTGTACCCAAGGATGTGCAATGCATTTTCTGTGTTCGATTGAGTTTGGTAAATTCCAGGATGAAGAAAATGGAACAAGTGTCTAAGCTGCAGAGCTTCTCAGAGCCTGTACCCCTGAGAGGGAACACAGTGTGCAGTATAGTGTTCTACAAAGGTATTGGCTCATGCTGTACTTTCCGTCTACGGTACACCTGATAATGCCGTCCAGAAAAATCTGCTATGGAATACCAGTGTGAGAAATTCTGGTTTCAGTCATCGGGAAAACTCAAAGGAACTGGCAAGATGTCAAGTTGGAAACACAGGCAAATGTCAGATGAGAATCTTCTCTGTGAGGCTAAGGAGTGTGGATCTCGCAATGAGAAGCAATATGAGGCTCTGAAGACACGTGAGCAGTGGCAGTGCAGAGTCACAGCTCTGGGGTTCAGACGTGGCCTATAAAAAAGCTACGATGTGCTACGGCTGCTGCTCATTAACCAGACTTGAGAGGAAGGTCCTCACAGTGACTTCAGGAGGGACACGGCTGGATGCTTTTCCCCCATGAAACACTGGCGAGACTGACTTCCTTCTTGTCAGTTGATCACACAATCATTCCTCTTGAATGGGCCTGCCAACTGAGATGAGAGGAGAAGAAAAAACTCCCCAAAATGTAGTGAACCAGGTCACGGTGAGGTTCACCCTGTTTCTGGAACTAGCTTGGTTCAAAAGGAATTAGAGCTTGTTCATAAGCCATGATAAACAACAAAATGCTCTGGATACATGATTGATAATTAGGATAGGAGCTTTAAGTGTCATATCGACAATGACTTTACTTTTTTCTGAAATAGGTCAAATATTAAATTTCTTTGTCTCTCTGTCTCTCTGTCTGTCTGCCTGTCTCTCTCTTCCCCTCCAATGAAATGCCTCAATTCTACTCTTCTTCTACCTAGCTCCCATCACCTCTATACAGAGATTGGGCAGCTGGCGTCAAAATCTGCTTCTTTGTCTTGGTACACAGACTATAAAGCCCAGCCACCCTTGCAATTATAGATGGCCATGAGATTAAGTCTTAGTCAGGGGAATATGTATCATTTACCCGTCTGGCCCACAACAACCTTCCACATTCATCCCCCCTCTCTTTTCCTATCTGCTGGCTGCATGCCCACCCACAGAGCAACCATGTAAGGCATATAATGAGGAAGGCGAGGCCTCTCCATTAGCCTTGGCCCCTGAATGACTACATGGAGCAGAGTACTTCTCCTTATCCCCACTGCTGTATGGATATAGTCCAATGGCTTTTACCAGTGTCTCATTCATGGGCATTTGAATTAGAAATTGATTTTTAATCTTCCCTGCACTAGTGTTCTTAAAGATCATTAGTTAATGAGATTAGTTTTGTTTTTTTTTTTGGTACAATCCTGTTTCATTAAGATGTATATCTAGTGCAGAGTAAATCTGACAGGAACTTAAAGCTAGAATATAACAGATGATGAATTGTAACACTGAGAATACTCTGCTACTGATGGATACACTGTTGAGATCTCAATTTGCATACTGAGTCCACAGTGTTGGGACAAGCTGGAACCCCAAAACCTCTCTATAGAATTAATCATATTACTGCATAGAGAACTAGACAAGTGCTCCATTCAAATGTTACTGATGTCATATGAGAAAAAGGCTGATGGGTTCACATCTGGCCTTCATTACGAGGTAATGGCTGGAATTAGTCAGAATCCTTGATGATTAATCTTTGATATGCATGGCCACAAATGGTGCTCAGTCACTTAGCCAGATGTTTCTTATGAATCCTTTTGAAGGACTGGAGCATGTCTCAAAAACCATTTGCTTAGTCATTTAACTAGAGTGCTTGCTTTTGCCAACAGCTTGACAGTTTAAAAAGAATAAAAGCCTGTTTCCCACTGGAAATTTTTGGAATTTTGCCATAATCATTATATACAGTACTCTTAGGAAATTCCAGCTTTATGGCTCTTTAGACAAATGAAGTATGAATTTCACTGTCAGGAGAGAACACTAAAAAACAAAGTAATAAAAGAAAACAAAAATGCAGTGCCATGCTCCTTAATATTCTTCTTTAAAATTAAATATCGATTATAGTTTTACAATTTATTTTCAAGCAAGAACTGTTGAGTATTTGAGGACTTCAGTATCGGTGCTGGGATTACTATAAAAATGAAGTGTTTCTTAAATTTAAAACACTATAAAATTCCCAAAGGTAATCTTGACACTTCACTTTATTTCATATGTTTTCCAATAGTGAAAATACTATTTCAAATTTAAAACAAAAACAAAAACAATAGAAACCTTGTCAGTAAAGCTCATATCTTAAAATTTAACCAATTCTTTATTGGGCTTTCTTTGAGATAATGACATTAATTTAGGATTCAGAAAATAACATTAATATTCACCCAAACCAACATCATTTATTAAAATATGCCATAGTCATTAGCGATTACTTGTCTTCTCTGTGTGTACTTAGGAAGCATTTGATTCTAAGAATGGGTGGCCTAGATATTTTCACAGCTATTCTTGCAGTCACCCAAGAGATAGCTGCATTTTAATGGAGAAGTTGACTATATATAAATCATGGACAAACTGATATTATAAGATGAAAGGCTTAGCAGAAGCCATAGATCACAACGTTTCCTTAAAAAAGGGCAAACGTCTTCCCTAGATTCTATCCTGGTTACTTAGGATGTCATTTCCTTAATGATTTATAGAAACAGGCTCTATATCATCATGCAATTCCAAGCAGCTTCTCTACTGGTATAGCTTATATTTTTTCCAGTACCACAGGAGAAGCTATACAATATGAACCAGACATTCTCCTTCACAAATTCAGGATCAGGCAAACCAGACTTATGACAAAACAGCCTACCTGCACGTCCCCCTTCAACCCTTGTTCTATTTATGAAGAACTTAAAGAACTCTTTAATACTTCACACATTAGTACAGCTACAACAAGAAATATGCTAAGTTTTTACTAAAGCTTTAGTGTACAAAAAAGTTTAAAAACACTGTCCTTACTATTGTTATTGGTTTTATGGTTGATGGAAATTGGATAACCTTAACCCAGAACTGGATCTCATGGTCAGATGCACTTATTTGGGTAGGAGAGATTACTGGTTGTACGTCAGCATGCTTGCCAAAGATAATTCCTGCACAGATTATGGCATCAAACATTACAGCCAGTCCTATCAATCAATAGAGTGAAAAGGCAGACTACAGAATGGGAGAAAATACTTGTAATCCTGTATCTGATAAGGAGTTAATATCCAGAATATATTAAAAAAACTACAACTCAATAACAACAAAATAACCCAATTAAAGAATGGGCAGAGAAACTTGAATAGCATTTCCCCAAAGATTATACAGAAATGGTCAACAAGCATAATGAAAAGATGGTTAACATTACTAGTCATTTAAAAAATGCAAATCAAAACCACAATGAGGTATCACCTCACATCTACTAGGATGGTTACTATAAACAAACAACAACAACAAAACCCATAAAATAGTTGAGTTGCAAGTATGTAGAGAAACTGGGATCCTTGTGCACTGTTGGTGGCAATGTAAAATGGTACACCTGCTGGAAAACAGTATGGCAGATTCTCAAAAAATTAAAAATAAAATTATCGTACAATTCAATAATCCCACTTCTGGGTATATATCCAAAAGAATGGAAAAGAAGATCTTGAAGATATATTTGCACACTCATGTTCATAGCAGTATTATTCACAACAGTGGAGAGGTGGAAGCAACCCAAACTCATCCATGGTTGGACAGATGTATATAATGTAGCATACACATATGGTAGAATCCTGGCACATGCTACAACATGGATGAATCTTGAAGACATCATGGTAAGTGAAGTAAGCTAGTCACAGAAATACAAATATATGCTTCCAGCCATATGAGGAATTTAAAGTAAAATTTGTAGGGACAGAAAGTAGACAGACAGGTAGTTGCTAGGAGCTGGGGGTAGGGGAGAATGGGAGTTGTTGTTTAATGGGTACAGAGTTTCAGTTTTGCAAGATGAAAAGTTCTAGAGATCTATTGTACCACAATATAAATATACTTAATGCTACTCAAGTGTACACTTAAAATGGTTAAGATGGTAAATTTTATGTTGCTTACCACAATTAAAACTTTAAAAAACTGTAAAACAGAACAAAACAAAACAAAACAAAACAAAACAAAACTGCCCTTTTGCCTAGTCTAAGAAACCACAGTTGAACCCTATGGCTCCCAAAGGCAGTGCTGGCCACTTTTAAGCTGATCAAAGCAACTTTTAAGGTAACAGAAGTATCTCTTACTTTCGCTAACTCTCTACAGTTTAACTTAAAAAGCCATTGCTCCAACATGTTTTAATAACCCTGAGGTTGTTAGGTACTCTTCTTTCCAAAGCTGAATGAACAATAACGAGACTGAAATTTGCTAGGAGAGTAGAACTTAAATGGTCTTTCTGTCTGTCTGTCTGTCTCTCTCTCTCTCACACATACAAACACACAGACACACACAAGATAAATATATGAGATGGATGTAGGAATCCTTTCACAATGTATGCATATATCAAATCAGGATGCACACTTTAAATACCTTACAATTTTATATGTCTATTATATCTCAATAAAGCTGAAATTTTAAAAAAGGTACAACTGACAACGTTTACCTAAGATGAGATGTTCTCCCTGGCTCTGGCACATGCCCATATGTTATGAGTCCTCTTGGCATGAGCCAGAATGCAAAAGGCTCCAAATCTGAGCCCTCTCTGCCGCTGCTCACTGGTTTACCTTCAGAGCCTTCAAGGTCATGAACATGGAAGTCCTCGTTACAATTTACTCTAGGAAGAATGCTACGGGACACTTAGTGGATAAATGGAGAAGAGGACTCACCAGAAGTTAATTATACACTTATTATCAATGGGGAAATGTGCATGTATTTTTAAATCCCAAATCAACCTAAATCTCACAAAATGGCACTATTGCTTTAGGAGACAACACAGGTTAGAACACGGCATTACAAGGCAGTGACCCTCATTATCATATTTAATTTTTTTTAAAGAAATTCTCAAAATAATACCCTATTATCAAACAGCACAGCACAGTTGAAAATAAACAGATTCTTGATTAAAATCCATTTATCTTAACTAAAAGGTAAGATTTTTGGCTTTGTTTTTGTTTTTAGTAAATCAGATCACTTTTGCTCATCATTTTTCTACTAAATCACCTCAGCTTTTAGAAAGCATAAAATGTATCACCCATAAATTTACTGCATATCATTCAAATAGCCAGTATAAATTAAACTACCCTACTTTAATTCAACACATCATGATTTACAAAGACTTTAAGAAACCAATAAATAATATTTATGAGGAAAACTTTAATGTGAAGATAAGCTAATAACAAGAGAAATCAATTTCATTGTGAGAATTTGTGAGAAGATAGAAAACACAAACATAATCTGATGAGAACATTAGATCTATACTTTTTTCTGAAGAAAATGAAATAGTTCAAGAAAATTTGGAATTTTCAAATCACTTTGAAGGCGTTTTAGTTCCAGTTTCCCAATAAAATAATATAATTTATTTTCTTTTTTCATCATGTAAACAGAAGCCAGAAACATTTTTTTTTTTTTTTTTACAATAAACTGTTAGATCAAAACAGCATTTTTCCCAAGATAGAAAGTTAAGGAGCTCAATGCCAAGGACTAAATTATTTCCAGCTATAAAAGCAGATTTCATTTTTCCTGGGAAAGCTGGTAGTAGCCAAATTCAATGTCATTTGTATAATATTTAAGGAAAGAAAATCAATAGAAGATTAACCGTGCAAATCAGTTAGTGGGCACCGTGTACACATGGTTATAGAATTAACCACAGTCATAAAAAAAATTTAAGTTCCCACCCTAGATATATCTCCACCAGAATAATTTACATTTTAAAGCAGCCAACATGCAAATAATCATATGTACTAACATACTGAAATACAAATAATTGTTTATTTGTTAGCAAATAAGTAAGTTAAAATATTTATAATTTATATAATTTAAATTAATTTAAAACGATTATAATATATGCAGAGAAGGGAGACTCTATCCTGTATTGCCACCCTGAGAACTTTGGGACATCAGGTTAGTCACATCGGATCCTATTTGTGTGTGTGTGTGTGTGTGTGTGTGTGTGTGTGTGCGCGCGCGCGCGCGCGCGCGCGCACCTATGGTGTTTCAGGTGAAGAGAATGCTTGGCTGATTTTCAGGTTTCAGAATACAACTTCTAAACAAAGAAGAAAGATATGAGACTTCCCTCTGTCTCTGGGGAAAACGCTGGAGACAGCTGGGGTGCTGGCTAGACTTTGGGACACTCCTCAGGATGCTATGCTTTGGGAACATGACCTTTGGTGGTGGTACCACTTACATATTTTTCACCCTGTCCAGGTGACTTAGTCCAAGAAATCAAGAAAGAATCCTGAAAAATCAGTGAAGCTGGAAGCTTCATTTGGTGTTGTGGTCTGAATGTTTGTGGCCCACCCCCCCACACACCCCCAAAATTTACTTGCTGGACTCCTAACACCCAATGTGATGGTGTTTAGAAGATGGAGCTGATTAGGTCTTGAGGGTGCAGCCCTCATGAATGGGCTTAGTGCCTTATAATAGAGAACCCAGAGGGCTCCCTGACCCCTCCCACCACGTGATGACACAAAAACTCTGCAACCCGGAAGAGGGCCCTCACCAGATATGCGGTCACCGTGATCCTAGACTTTCAGTCTCCGGAACTGTGAGAATTAAATTTCCGCTGTTTAAAGTCACCTAGACTATGGTATTTTGTTATAGCAGCCCAAACAGACTGATGTTTAGAGACCTAATAATGGCTTTGAAAAATAATGTCCTTTCCCTTTTGATGGCAAAAAAAGAACAGAGAAATGACTTGAATAGTAGGAGATGTCAGAGGCACCTGGAGAAGCATGATACTGGCGACAGAACAGAAAGAATTAACGACAGTGGAGAACGCTTTTACCCACTGTAGGCTGAGGGTCTCGAGTGAGGCCCCCCCAAAACTAGAGGAGGGAGAGCATGACCAGAGAAGCAAGATGTAAGCAACGGCCTCACTGAAGACAGCCAGGGCTTGGAGAAGGGGGGCCGCTCTGGGCGGTAGCTTGAAGTTCTAACGTGGATGACAGATGTAGAGTTCAGGAGGTCGAGGCTCCCATAATTGGTAACCAAGACACTGGCTACCCATGGGAAGGGTGCAAAAGCCCAAGTTGTGTTTGTGTGGAGGGTTGGGGAATAGAGTGTGTTGTAAATGAAAATATTTTATGAACCTTTTGTAATAGTTCCTAAAATTTGTATGCACATGCAGATACACACATACATACATACACGTGAACCGTGTAGAGCAAAATTAGGAAGATTTGTTGACTATCAGGCCACTCTAGCAAATGAGGAAGTAAGAATTAACTAAAAGTGACCTCAGAATACGTATTTCTAATTTATTAGAATTATGGAATATACATACACGCAGATACACACATATTTGACCAAAGGCTGATATTTTAATGGCTAGAAATGATAAGCAAAATATATACCAGTTTGAGCTCAACAAGAAGAAAGTCAAAATCAAAATAATATTAGGAAAAAAATAACAATATTAGTGGAGAAGAAGCACTTGGAGATGGAAATAATGACATGCTTCCAACTTTCTCTTTTATGTATCTTTTATTCTGGGTCAAGATAAAACAAATGCAATATAAATATTTGTCTACAAGTAGAGTGGCCACTCTACTTGTTGTTCCAATCAAAGTGCTTCTGAGAGTAAAAGAGAAAGCTATTAATTACATCAGAGCAAGATGCATAAACTGGGACAGTCTTAGGCAAACTAGAGAGTCTGTCCTTTATGCATAAGTGTTAAATAATGCTTATATCAGTGGCTTCTTCCTACGAACGGTGAATGCTGGGGGTGGTGGTGGGACACACTGTAAGAAGTACATAAATCTAAATGCCCAATGAAGACTGTCGGTAGATGAACTCATAATATACACAGTTCTATATGTTGCATTGATTCAAAATGTCTAGATGGTATTCTGTTCTACAAAATTCAAGAACATTTCAATATTACAAAATGTGTGGTAGATTCTTTTGTGTGTGAATATTTTTTTTATTTTTTTATTTTTCAATTACAGTTGACATTTCATGTTGTTTTATATTCGTTTAGGTGTACAGCATAGTGGTTAGATATTTATATAATTTATGAAGTTGTCCCTCCGGTAAATCTAGTACCCACCTGGCATCGTACAGTTATTACAATATTATTGACTATATTCCCTATGTTGTACTTTACTTCCCTGTAATTATTTTATAGCTACCAACTTGTACTTCTTAATCCCTTCTCCTTTTTCACTTACCCCTTGAAATCCCCCTCTCATCTAGTAACCACCAGTTTGTTCCTCGTGTGTACGAGTCTGTTTCTGTTTGTTTATTTTGTTCTTTAGATCCCACATATAAGTGAAATCCTATGGTATTTGTCTTTCTCTGTCTGACTTATTTTACTTAGCATAATACCCTCTAGGTCCATCCATGTTGTCACAAATGGTAAGATTTTATTCTTTTTTATGGCCAGGTAATATTCCATTGTATATATGTACCACATCTTCTTTATCCAATCATCTATTGATAGGTACTTAGGTTGCTTCCATATCTTGGCTATTGCAAATAATGATGCAATGAACATAGGGCTGCATGTACCTTTTCAAATTAGTGTTTTGGATTTCTTCAGATAAGGTAAATGTTGATCACTACATATTTTCTCAAACAATGGCTCCTAAAAATACCATCAACCCCATGTGCCTGGCTGAGAAAACTTTTAAAAGTGTTGGCACTCATTTTTTTTTTTTTGGTCACTATTACCCAAAGTATTTACCGAACTGTTTAGTAAATGTGGGCTATTATTGTAAACCCTCATTTTAAAACACTGAACACCTACTCTGTACTATTAAGCCTACAACTAAAATTCTGAGCATGGTACTATCCTTGAGAAGCTCCGAGCCCAGTTATGGAGATAGATAACTACAGCCTGCTGCTACGGCAAGGTCTGTAATATAAATACAAGCAAGTCCTATGAATGTCTTATCTAAATAGCTAAATCACAACATACCATGGCAAAGGCTATAGTGACGTATAAACAAAGTGCTCTGAAGTCATAGAGAGTGGAACGATCAACAGGGAATGGCAAGGAAAGGCACAAAGGAGAAGAGGACACCTGATGAGGGGAAAAAGTACACCATACAAACAAAAGAGGACAGCAGAATAGCACAAAGGACCCGTACGCAGAAATAATACCTTCACTTAAACCCAAATTACAAAAGATTATACTTCTCACACAAATACAGAGCCATACCTGGCCAAAAGTTTCCAGATGCCAAGACTCTATGAAATACAATTTAAAAACCTCTGACTAGGAGCAGAAATTTTCAAATGTATTTCTCATGTGGGCTGTTTTGGCTGAAAAAAAAAATTTTCATGGATTACTTTTGCTTGCCACTGGGAAGAAAATTAAGAAAGAAAAAGAAAACTACCCTGGAATTAATGGAAAGTATACTACTACTTTTAATGAAATGCCAATTAGGTGAAATTTGCTTTGAGTCAAATATAAGAAAACATAGAAGTTTTCACATGTACATTATTATATTATATAAATGAGTACTAAAAGTAATATTAGATATCAAGCCCTGGACCATCTGAAGAGCCACAATAAACTACATCTAAAGAACCAATTATCAGGTGAATACATCTTATTCTTAGGAAATGATAAGCCCTAGGGAAATTATAAGAGCTAACTTACTTTTCATGAAGCTGTATCTTAGTAAGTAAGAATCATATAATTGTAGGCCTCAATGAGGCCAACACTAGAAAGATGGCTACTTTTTCCAGGAAAGGTTAATGATTCAAGAATGGAATCATCAGTAAAAATTAAACACACATTTATTGAACATGTTCTGGCATTTGACATTCACAGCTCACCAGCTTATAATAAAGTGAGATCAAAAAAATCAATAAAACCCAACAACTTCTAGTGAATCAGAGATTCAATTTACTTAACAGTGTGTTGAAGGAACACTGTGCATCTGGGGATTGTCAGTCGTACTGCATAAAATGTGAACTTCATTTTATCTAAAGAGTCAGATTGCTCAAGACAAAATTTAAAATCAACAAAATTAACTTAATGGGAAGTAAACGCCTCCAGGTCTCTCTACTTGACCATTAAATAGCTCTGACAGAATTATGGAGAAACGATCTATTGCAAAGTTCTGAGGAATTTCAAAAACAGGGTACTTTCTAAAATTTCAACTAGTTTAATTTGAATTGGGCTTCCTTCCTTGAGGTTCTTTCAATGCAAGATGAGATGAGTCTTAAAAAATGCAATCTGGCCCCACTATTGCATGTATAATTTTTTTACTATGTACTAAAGAAAACAAATCCTAAAATCTTTAGGGGAAAAAAAACATACCAGCAATTGCTACCAGCACCAAACAGAAAAATAAATACAGGACTATATTAACTGAACACCAAAAACGAGCAGTAACTGGCAAATTTTTATTGAAGGTAGTGATTCTTATCTGCTGCATAGATGATCGATCACCTTTATTTTCCGATAGTCATGTATTTATTCTTACACCCTCCACCTCTTCTGCCCTCCCTTCCTCCCTCTGTGTGTGCCGAGTCTGGTGGAAGTAGTGACATCTGTCCCTTTCTCCTTCCATCCACACCAAACGCACACATATAACGTACTCTCTGTGAAGTTTTTCAAGTCCTTGATCCTTGTTGTCTCTTAGCATACTTTTCCAGGTAAACCGAGGGAAGGATTAAATATTTCAGGGAAAGCTTGGTAAAGTTGTATGACTATCTTTTCTCAGGTTCAAACTGTGTCTTAGTGATCATGTGTTTGTGAGAAATGCTTTAACTTAGTTTTATTGAGAAATATGAGTCTTAGTATGTAGAACAATATTCGAATATCATTTCTTTGTGGGTAGTGAGCCTATAAAACACAGTCCTATTTGAAAAGGAAAACTGGAAATCTTTCCAAGAGATGGGTAGTTAATTAGCAGAGGAGAGGGAAGGTCTTAAGACATAAAACATGCTGTGTTCATGAAGCAGAGGGGCAGACCATGTAGATAACTGACTCTGAGTCTCTCTGATCAGGGCAAGATGCCAGTCTCCACAAAGATGACAGCAAAGAAGGGATCTACCTATTAGTACAGCAATGAGTCACTGTTTCTTTATGCAAGAAGTCATAAACCATTCATCCTTACAAAATGGCTGAACAAAAACATTTGTTCCAAAATGCTCACTATTAGGAGGAAGCGGCCTGATTCTAGGCACACCTTGTCAATTTCACATGATACATGAGTTTTAACAGCTTGTCTAGAGAATCACTATGTAGGGAGACTAAAAAACATAGAAATAATTTCTTCTTGTCCATATGTTCTTGGCATCTGATCTGGATTTGGATTTCTATTCTCTGCGTTATTAGTCAGACTAGCCATGGGTCTTCATGCAGAATTAAGTCATTTTAGAAAAGAGGAAAATTGGAGGTTGGTATAAGGGAAAGGGAAGCCATTTTGACAAGAATGGCTAAGCAGGTCAATGGTTAGGTGGTTCAATGACCAGTTTCTGAATCTAGGGAATACAGTGGTTTGCTTGGTAATCATTCCTTTCTGTATCATGGAGGAGAGTCAAAGAGGCCATCCTACAAGTGAAAGGATATGCAGAAGTAAAAATAATACTCAGGACTCATGCACCCCCAAACAGATCATCTCCCCCCGCCCACAATACACATGCAACAGTGTTTAGTGTTTCTGAAAGTATCTTGAAGAATCCACGGTGACTAACACTTATGAAGCACTTACGGTCTCCTCATAGGACATGCAGTAGGGTCAAAGTGAATGTATTCTATTGATATCTTTTTCAAGATTTCCTTCTCTTTTTTATGTAAACTAAATCACCCATGCAAAGTAAGCCCACATATTTTAATGGAGA
Source organism: Eidolon dupreanum (assembly GCA_028627145.1). Lineage (NCBI taxonomy): Eukaryota > Metazoa > Chordata > Mammalia > Chiroptera > Pteropodidae > Eidolon > Eidolon dupreanum. The sequence continues at coordinate 10,666,402 of CM053512.1, forward strand.
CATGTATTTTTCAGGTGATATACCAAACACATTAAAGAAGATGCTTTTTGGATGGAGAAGGAGTACATATACACGAGGATAGTAAAATGCCTTATAAATTGTTAAATTTAAATATTTTAATAAAATTATATCCTTCAAGTGTATAATCCAAATATTGACCACTTAATAGCCCATAAACAGATCTGAGTTTAGTGACACTTCCTAGCAGCAAATTCTACACATGAGCACTAACCAAAGGTTCAAAATGTTGGTCTTTTTAAAGGAACTCTGGGTCTACATCGAAATCTTAGTAATGGAGAAGAAATTATGAATTTCATGTAACCTAATCATTAATATATAAAAAATGGATATATAAAATTTCAATGGCCATTCTCAGTCTCTTAATCCATTATGCTACCTATTTATGTATTATCATTATTCATGGTTAAAAAAAAGGAAAAAATTATGTCTTGGACTGGAAAATACTGTTTTTGCATTTAAATGTGGACAATCAAAAAAAACATTTAAACCATTTAGAGTCAGATAAGAAGACTTCTTCAACTAGTTCAAATTTAGCATATCTAAAAACTAACATTTTAAATCCACCCTCACATGTCTAGGGTACTTTTTTTTTTTCCCAACAAAGGCAAATTGTGAAACATTGAAGCAGGAAAACACAAACATACATTTGGTTTGGAAACAGGAGTAATCTGTTAGCATATTAATGCATATATTTATAGCTATTGTTTATGGAGCATTTACCATGTACCAGAACACTGAGCTAAGTATTTTATAAGCATTCTCTCTTTCAATTCTCACCATGACCTTATGAAGTATATCCCAATAGAATTCCCATTGTATAGATAAGAAAACTGGCAGCTTTGAGAGGTTAAGAAACTTGTGCAAAGTCATTTGGCTAAAAAGTGTTGGTTCCAGGAATGTAAGCCATGTTCTGAATCATTAAACTATACCCAATTCCCGACACTGATGTGCTGGAATAGAAAGCAACAACTGTAAATCACATGGGAGCATTCACAGAAACATCTTTCTAAATGGATCAAATCGTTTAAAAAAAAATATGATGAACCTTAAATTAAACTCAACACTTACTGGGGTCCTACTCCATTCAAAGCACTTTTCCTTTGGATTCTAGGTTATAAACATCTATAATTCAGGTCCCTGATCTCAAGCTATTATGCTCACATGGTAACCTAAAAGTTTGTTGATGCTTTTTTTTTTTTTATTTCTGAAAACATCCTTCTCCATTATTCTAATCACTTTTAGATAAACAATCCCAATAAAGTTCTTTTCATCCTTACGTATAAATAATTTTGCAATATATTTCATAATAAAGTAAAATTCAAATATGGCATTCTTCTTGGTCAAGGTCTGGACGTGAATGGTCAAATTGAAATAAATTATAAATGTAAAGGAAAAATGACTTAATAGGAAAGCCAAAGAGAAGGGTCCAATTATATGTGGGGAAATATAAAGAGATGGACAGAAATGGGAAAATTTTTAAGTTTTGAAAATGTTGGAATTATGATCCTAAGACGAAATTCAGCACAACAGGTAAAAGGCTGTCAGATACCAGCTTGGTCTGACTGATTGCTGATGAAGTTTTGTCTCTTTTTCTAACAACTTTGAATAGGGGCTGGAGGAATTATATTTCTATAAAGCTTTCAAATTTTCTCTCTTACCTACGTAGATCCTAATGCTCCTCTTTAAATGGAACGTGCTCTTTTCTGTTACTCTCATTCATGACTGGACTACAGTACACTCTTTGGTTGCCAAAGCTTGGGACAAGTTATATAAACTTGTTATTGGAGCATTCTAGGAAATACACAACCACAAGTCTGGGAGGAAGTTACAGAGTAGACTCTGCTTTCATACAACTGTTATTTACTGACACCCACCAGGGCCAAAATTGAAGTTCACACTTCAGTGAGTCATTGCTTCCATATCTTTGGAAGCATGGTGCATGAAGAATTCCTTTCAAACTGCTGACTACTTCCTCAGCTTCTGAACATCTGTGTTGCTCTGTTCCTATGACCATTTTTAGTTTTTTGCCAGCCGAAGATTAATTCAAATCAAAAGGTAATTCATCATGCTCGGTTTTCTCTACATTTATTCCATTGGTAAGGGAACCACTGCCATATAGGACGTCACGTGGCCTCAAAATTACTGGGCCTATGTAAGAGGAGGTATGTTTGTCATTCCTTAGAAACAGATGTGAGGATAAAAGGAAATATCTTGTTTGTTTCACCTTGTTCGCAGTACATTTTTGGATCATTTTCTTTGTCTTTCAAATCTTTATATTTGCCCTAGATAACTGCCCCCACCAGAAAAAACAAAAAGTACTCAAATTCAGTTTTGAAGCCCAGTCTAGACTTTTTCAGGCTCATGGGAGCAGTGTGTGTGTGTGTGTGTGTGTGTGTGTGTGCGCGCGCGCTTGCGCTTCCCTGCTTTAATATTTCACAGCTTGCCTACATCTGAAAAAAGTTCAAAAAACATGTGTGAGATTGGCTTTTTAAAGCTGCTAGTTTTTACATATGTTAAGATACTGTGACAATACTCTGAACGTATCGAATGACTTCAATCTTTCCTACTGAAGGAATTTTGACTCCACCCTGCACGCCTACAGCTCTCCACTATCAACGGGAATTCCATTTGTAGCAAGAGAAAGGCAGAGGCTGGACCAGGTCACGGATCTGGGCTTGTGTGGCTCCGAGCACGTTCCCAGAACTGATCAAAGGGAGACTCACACACAGATAATGATTCACAGCACAGACTTTTCATCAAAAATGAATACATTCAAGTAATATATCAGTGGATGTTGGTTAGAAGTCACTTAACTTTGAAAAACAGAAAATGGGAGGCAAATACTTTTCAAAAATGTCCACATGTCCACCAAATACACAATGAATCCTATCATATTAAGTTAAAATGAACATAAGAGTATAACTTTCTATGAGATCTTTAAAGACCAAGATCTACTCCATATTCTACCTTCTCTTTTGTGGGTACTTTCATCCATGTCATATAAAGCCACATTTTAGATTCCATGGAAAACAAAGTCTTGAATGGAACTACTGCCTGCTGTAACACACTATCGCTTGGCTGAGAATGTGTGGGGAAGAGAAGGCGTAGTAATTCATAGCAACTGTTACACAGCAGTAAGTTAAAAGAAGATGAAAGAAGCTGCTGTAAGTACAATGAAATGCAAGGTCTCCATTTAGCTGTTTTAAAGGAAGTTACAGATATAATATTATGCAGCAAGGGAGCACTGGGAGAAAAAGCCCGCAAGACGACCCATTTGGTATGCTGCCATGGAGATGGGTAAGAACATCTGGGAGTGACAAACACTTGGCTGTTGCAATTACTTGATGAAGAAGAGGGTATCTTTCCTAAGTTGCTTCTTTGTTGTATATGGCTTTTTGGAAGCCACCTAGATATACCAGGCTGGCTGAAATTAACAAAATTCTTCTTTCATGTGTCACTCTCCCTTCTGATAAAATCTAAGAACAAGAGTAGCAGTAGCAGACTTTCAAAATAAGAGCAGCAGTCAGGCCTGATATTTGGCTGGGGTAGGGCGCCAGGCCAACTGTTCATGGTTGCCACCTATTCTGCATGACAGGTATAAAGTGTTGTTAATTAGCTGTGCTTCAACCGAGGGATGAAAAATACCTTAAAAATATGAAGCAAAGAGTAGAATAAGGAGAAGCTAGGTGTTTCAAGGGTTTATAGTTTGCTAATAGTGAAAAAAGAATCATATACAGTCTTATTATATCCATAATAAGTCTCAGAGCTAACAATTGAAGTGTAGCCGACACAATTAGGAATAAGGACATTGGTCTAAAAAAATCTTAAGATATGGGATCTAAGGAAAAAGAAGTGGTACACCAGAGTGGAATTTGGTAAAAATAAGAGGTATAGAACAACAAAATTAAGATAAAAAAGCTTAATGAAGAGAAAAAATTTTACAATAGTTATAATAAGGGTTAATTTCTAGTAAAATAGAACACGTTTTTTTGAAAATAAAGAAGATCATTATCAAAACCCCAATGGGTAAATGGGTGAGAGATTCAGAAATTTAACTAAAGAGGAAATACAGAAAGTGAAAAAAAAAAACCCTACATAAATGCTGCTAATAATAAAATAAATATAAATGATGGGAATTACACCAGGAAATATTCCAGAAAAACTTTTTTTAAAAATAATAAAAGTCTTTGGATTGGACTCCTTCATTGCTGATGACATTATAATAGCACTTATCCAGGGAGATATTTGCCAGTGATTCCACTGTTAGAAATTTATCTGTGGATATAACTTTTAAAATGTGCATGATATTTATAATAAAAACTAACTATAAACAACTTAAATGCCCCTAATGGGAGAAGAGCCAACTATATTAGGGTGTACTAATATAATTAAATATTATGCTGTCATTAAGAATAAATCTGATAAAAATGTGGAGATTTACAAAAAAAACATTAAAAGTAAAAATATATGTAAATATGTATGATATATCTACTGCAATTAAATAAAATTATTTTTAAATGTATAAATATTGACTATTAAGCTGCCATTAAAAAGATAAGTATGATTAATAAATATGGAGAAACATAAAAATAATAAAAGTATAAAGATACACACATAAATATATGCATATCCCTACATGTATCATAATTATATAAAAACTAGTTATTATACATTTGAAACAAAAAAAGAAGGGAGCACAAAGAAATGTAACCAGTTGTGGTGTTTGGGACTTTTATAATGGGTCAATATTTTTCTAATTACGATTAAATTTTTTCTTTTTTATTATATAAGTTGATGTAAGACAAAGGGCTCTAAAATCTGGAGAAAAGTATTTTCCAGGCAATGTATTCTTGATAATAAGAAACCCCAAACAAAATTATGAGTTTATAGATCTAGACCTCTCAGAAGGGAAATTAGGTAAGTTATAAATTTATTCAAGTCCACGAGCCTTTGGCTTGTATAGGCATCCCTCTCAACGAGATAAAAATTCAAGAAAAAACTTAGCCCTTAGACTTTCCCTTTCTCTTTAGAACTATGTAAAAACTCTAAATTTAGTGAGTATATATTTAATGGTGGCATGTAAGTAATGTCTATGCAGAGAGATGTTTTTTTCTGACTGGCAGTGGGCAAAATTATGGGTGTCCAATATATTACATATATACACACACATACCATGTATATACTATATACACACATACTACATACATACATGGATATATGCTCAGAGAGTGACAATCATTTAAGTTAAATACACATTGTTAGATAATGGAGAATTTTCCTGAAAGCAGCAGAGCTCTAAGTTCATTTCTCTCCCTGCCCAACCCCACTGGTCTTGGATTGATTCCTTGACCACTGAACATGTCCTGCCTCAGGGACTTTGATCCTGTGTTCTTTCTACCTGGAACACTGTTTTTCCCACATATTCATATGGTCCAGTGAGAGGTTATATGCAAAATATTCAATAACTGGAATACTTTTGAGAAACAACCAGTTAGTCCAAACATCTGGGCAATTGGAAGGATGTTGGAAAATATCCATAAAGCTATGCAGGCACCTCCGTGCTTGAATGCCAGCCTTGGTGCCATACTTCCTTCAGATCTGGGCTCAAATATCACCCCTTGAGAGCTGTTCTCTGACAGCCCTATCTAAAATAGCATCCCTGTCATTACCTGGTGATCCTACCATTTATTATTACCTGACCATACATATTTATCTGTCAAACTTTCGAACTGTCTACATCCCTCACCAGCATTAAGTTCCAAGAAGGCAGGGACCTTGCCTCATCTTCTCAAGGTTGCCTGCGACTTCCTCTTGCTAAATCCAATAGCCAAGTCTTTCATCTCACCTTCAGTTATCATTAGCAGCGGATCGCCTTTTCCTCTTTGAAGCCTCTTTTCCCTTAAGCTCCAGAACATCAAAAGGGGACCTAATTGTCCTTCTCTTTTCCCAGCTGCTCCTTCTCAATTTCCCTCTCATCTCCCTGACCTTTGAGGTTGGAGCATCCCAGGGCTCAGTCCCTTGGTGTTCTTGGCTAGAACCACGGCTTTAGATAATACTTGTATCCTGATGGCTCCCAAACGCCTCTCTTCAGTCCCACCTCTCTCCAGAACTCCGGACTGCCTGCTGGACATCTCCCTAGGATATATAATAGGCATCTCAAATATAACTTATCTCAAATGGAACTCCTTGCCCGTTCTCCAAACAAGTGCCTCCTAAATCCTCCCTAGCTCAGTATTCATTTTTTTTCCAGCTAAAGAGTAGCATCAAAAACTTTAATTTCATCTTTGATGCTACTCTTTCCCTCATACTGCACATCCGGTCTGTTAAGTCAAAATGTGTTGATTCATCCTTCAAACGATACCCAGAATCTTATCGCTTCTTATCACGTCCATGCCTATCGTCTCTTGTATGAATTATCACAAAAAGCTCTTGACTGATCTCCCTGCTTCTCTCCTCGCTCTTTTCAATTTACAGCACGAGTCAGAACCATCATGTTAAAATGTAAGTAAGTCAGATCACATCGCCCCCTCACTCAGAACCCTCCAATGGCTTCCAGTGCCCAGTAAATGTCCTTATTGTGACCTAAAGGCTCGTTATGACCTGGCCCCTAGTTATCACTCTGACTTCATCTGTCACTGCTCCCTCATTTTCCTCCAGCTACTGAGGCCACTTCCTTAGTGAAGTCTTACCTGCTCTGTCTCTCGAAATTTTAAACCTGTCCGGATTCACTCACGTGTGTGATATTTACTTTGATCACATTGGCAGTGCTCCTAATTTAATACAGCATTTTAATGGGAGGGGAGGAGGCTTGAGGAGAAAGCACAGACCAAATCGTGAGAACCCTTGTGGGCCAAGCAAAGCTTCTGACCTCCAGTTAGTGAGGAGCCAGAGGAAGATTTTAAGCAGGGATGTAATGCCATCACTGTTGTGTCTTTAAATGATTATTTTGGTGGGGCTGGGTTTTTTTGGTTGTTTTTTGTTTTTTTTTGTTTGTTTTTTGTTTTGTTTTGTTTTGTTTTGTTTTGTTTTTAACCAAGCATAGGGTATATCAAACTATGGCATGATAAAGAGGCCAATGGAATTTTCTTGGAGATTTTAGGCAAACTTAAAATTTTCCTTGGTCATATTGCTTCCATTTCTGTTTTTTTAGTCAGTGACGACCTTATACTTTAGTAGTAACGTGCACTGAGTTCATGTCCTAGGAACCTTAAGACCAACTTCAAATTTTTGAACCACTTGAAATTTCACACTAATTGCTCCCCCTCCCCCGCAATGCTCAGAATTGTTAATGGGAATTTAAACAATCAGAAATCCCCACATAAAGCAAGATTTCACATGAACAAGAAAACTTTTACATAGTAAAGGGCACAGTAAAATTATAAGTGACGTGAGCCCAACTGTGGCATGCTGGGAGGGAACGTATTTTCCCTGTAAAGAAACAGTTCTACGCAACTCTAGCCAATTGTTGCCAGACTTTTTTATTTTTCAAGAAAAGCCAAAACTCAGATGTTTATAGGAAATCTCTCAAGTTTAAAATATTGAAACGAAATCAAATCTTTCCACAATCGTATCTGACTCCAGCTGTGGTAATTTTTGCCATCCGATGGCTGGTTTTGGAGCCTGCAATACCCTCTCAGCCACTTACTTACTTGCTGACTCTCTCTATGCCTTAGTTTCCTTAACTGTAAAAATCAGATAATAATAATACCTACCGAATAAGGTGGCAGTTAGGAATACATTAAATAATAAATGACAAGTGTTTAACCTAGTGAATATCAAAAAAAGTTACTAGTCTCATAATCAGTTTTCCACTCAAAATAAACATTTGGCATCTGTCCACTTAAAACTAGTGACGTTTCTGAGTCTGTTGACAATATTTCCTGACATATACTCAATGCGGATCCCTGTTCTGAGGGCTGGAAAAACAGGCGGAGAAAAGGAGGCAGGGTACCTGCCCCTGTGAATGTTAACGAGAATGAAGAAACAGGGCAAGCTGATTTGGGAAATGCATCAAAATTCATGAAATGAACAAATGGATATCAGCAAAACCATCAGTACAACTGGCAACCTTAAGACAAGAGAACAACATGAATTCGTGGATTAAAAGGCGGGGTGGAGTATGAGATGAGGCCACACCCAGCAGTTTCCTCAGGAAAATGAGTGTTCAGGCAGGTTTCAAAACAGGACAAGAGATATTTGAATTGGTGGATATAATGAGAAAGAAAATTGACTAGGAAGTTAAGGAAGATATCATGGAAATCATCAAAGTGTGTGAAGCCCGCATATTGGCTGGGGTTCCCTGGCTGGAGCAGAGTTCCGGAAAGGGAATAGGACCTGGACATCTGGCTATGAGGAGGGGCTGTCATGAGAAGACATTATATCTGTCAACAGTGATAAAAGTGAAAAAGAAAATGAGATAAATGGTCCAGCCTTATTTCCTCTGCTAAAGCTGCCTCTTCAGAATGCTGTCTCCCTCCAAAGGATGATCTGTTTAAAATGTTGCCCTTCAACATCACACAAAAAGCCCTCTCTCACCATCGAGTGTAAAACTCTGCAAGAGCCCAGGCTGTGAGACAATTGAGATGCCCTATATTTATCTACGCTTTTTTTTCCCTCCACTCCTCTTAAAAATTGCACATTTGCTGTAAAAACCACATAATGATATTTAAGGGAAATATTTCAAATGAATAAAACTGCCTCCAGTTCCCAAACATAATTCTTCTTCAGTTTTGTATTTTCCTGTCTAATTTATGTCCATAAATCTACAGATCTGTCAAGTTTTAATCATTGCACATACTCAATTCCATTATGTCTTTTGTTCACTTACTACCTATTAAAATGTTCCCAAAATTTCTACAGTCATCATTATGACTTAAATATCTGCATAATAGTTCATCGAGTTAATGAACCTTAAATTGATAAAATATCGGGCATTTAAACAATAGTATTTTCTGTTACAGAAAATACTATAACATACATAGTTTTGCAAAAAGTTACTTTTAAAAATGCTATTGCACAATTTCCTCAGGATAAATGCAAAGGAGTGGGATGACCGAGCCAAAAGGTATGAATATTTTTATTTCCCTTAAAACTATACATATTAAGAAGAGCACGAATGGATCATAATGTTATGATAAGAGGATTGGGAACTTTGGATGCATAACCAAAGACACTTAGCCTGAACGGCGATTTATCCAACTCATACTTTAGTTCTAAAAATGTCTATTACCTCATAAGCGTCTGAACACACAAGAAATTGGCCATTTAATGAGAGTACAATTGAATGTCAAGACGTGTCTTTTTTCCCCCTAATTTTCCCTACAAAGTTAATGCGCTGATAATAAAGACATAGGTAGCAACCTTCTCTTTTTGGATAAATTGCCCAGTTAGAGATGTGACAATAAATCCGCAGGCCTGAAAATCCAATAAACGAGGATTTCCAATACTGAGAAATATGAGCAAGGCATAGCTCTGAACTTTATTAGGCACCAATACAATAAAAGGATGAGGTGAGCGCACATATCAAATTGAAACTATAAATCACACAGAGTATCAAAAAAACCGTTAACGCAAATGTGATGATGAATAAAATCAAGGTTTAAATACCTGTCACATTTTATAAAACACCATCACTTAGACAGGACAAAGAAATGTCAATGGCATTATTATTGAAGAGCACAATTAAAGTGAAACAACTCTGGCCATAGTTTTTAACTGAACAACTGGTAACTAAAAATGGTTTGGAAGGAACAGTGGCATGCTTTGATAAAGGTGGAAGGCACTGGGAACAGTCGCTAAATCTAGCCTCGGGTAGGCGATGCGAAGTGAGATCGGTTAGTGTTTTTGGTTAATCTCATCAGTATGAAAGAACCAATTTTGGGAGTTTTATAATTTTGTTTCACCGTCTAGGGTAATAAAATACTATTTATGGGCAGCTGTCCAACTCCACTGGTGCTAGACATGCCGAGATCATGCCTCTGCAGTGAAAATGAGCAGACCACAGGATACGAGCAAAATCCGCTCTGCTTCCCTTGGCGATCCCCTCCATGAACTGGTTAGAAGGTCGTCTCTTTGGATATACAGCACACCCCAAGAAACGCTCAGCTTAATGGATGCATCGTGTTTTCCCGTTTTTAGGAAGGGTTGTAGACTGTCTCCATCTGGTCCTTAGGTGACTCAATCGGCTGTGGTTCAGGACACTGGATTCTTGGTTTTATCTCAAAACTACTTCTGAAGGAAGTTATATGTCAAAGGTTCCATGATGCTATATAATTTCACTCCCCGGAAAGTGGTGGTTTAGAGGCTCTGAAGAGTTTTCTCAGATATGAAACAACTAGTATTGAAAAGCTTAATTGCATCTCTGAACTGTAGGTTGTAAAAGAAAATTTTGAGGTGAAAATAAAAAAACACCTAGGGGCTTGAAAAGGTGCTGTTTTCCTGACAGCAAATGCTATTGTCAGTGCTGCAATAGGAGAATGGGATGTGAGGCAGTGCCAAGATTGTGGAGAGCAGCCACAGAATCCTTCATTAGCCTGAGATGCTCTCAGAGGCTAAAGTGGCCCAAAATGAGCAAGTCCCGATGACAAAGAGGAAGAGCCTCTGGAGAAAAGTATCCTCAGTTAAGACCTAGTTGTTCACAATTTAACATCAACTAAATCTGAACTCCACCATGAGTAGAGTCAGCAGAATTAACAAACAGAGTTAGACAACAAGGGCTTCATAAATTGGAATAAAAAAATAGCTATGAAATGTTTAAATTTTTTAAAAATATAAATGACAAAAATAAGCAAGCGACAGATGAAAAACGATTAGGAGATTGAAAAATGGGACCTTTGAAATTATTTAACTATTGAAAGAGGAATACTCTGTTGATGGTTTAATCCAGAGTATACCAGGAAAAGTACTCTTCACTGCTTATCTTCCATGTCCAATGGATCTATTATTTATATTTTTAAGTCATCTTAAGAAATAATCTATAGGAGAGTAAAACGATATGTGCCCACATGATAGTTTCAAGAGGGAATTTTTTTATTCTATTAAAATTAAAAAATTTCCTTGTTTTTCAAAAGACTTCTAAGAAATAATGAAAGTCATGAGGAATCAATTCTTAAAAATACTTAAAACTCCTCACAAAAGAAACTCAAATGCTAAAATTAGGTACAATGGGCCCTGAGCATTTAAACACAGCTGAAGGTAGAATTAGTAAACAGAGTGGTGGATCAGAAGAAACTACCCAGAATACAGCACAGAGACCTGGAGATAGAAAACACACACAAGAGGCTAACAGAGATGGAAGACCAAGAATGAGAAGGTTTATGTCTAATGAGAGTCTCAAAAGAAGAGACTAGTTAGAAGAGAAGCAATATTTTACGGTATAATGTCTGAAAATTTTTAACTATTGATTTTTAAAAAATCACATTTTTAAATAACTAAATAAATCACACTGCACAGATGCACATTTTGAAGAGAACACAGTGCATCTTATGTCAGCATTTACTAAATGCCTATGTGTCAGGAACAGGTGTAGGAACTCATTCGCCAGAGCAGTTCATTACAGTTAGTTAAGGTATTCCTCTCATTATACGACGTGATCCTTGATCTGAAATTTTGTGTAAATTATACTGAATCTAATTTTAAAGGTAGTGTAGTATATTGCTATTTAAAAATATTCTATCGTAGAGCCCTTGATAAAGCAGGGAATCTTTCTAAATACAAATGTTAAGCAATTGTGATTCTTCACACACTCTATTTTCTAGAAACAAGATGTAAACACGTATCTGTGGAAGTAGTTATTTTTACAGTTGTTGTTAACATAAATTTCAAAATAATACCTACACAACTACTCGGGCCCTGAAAATAGAAGAGTGTGGGCTGGTGAGAGGATATGGCCGAACAGTAAGCACCGACGATCTCTGCTAGATCTGCCAAGGTCTTTTTGTACTTTAAAGAGTCTTAGGTTGCTCCTCTTTTCCTCTCTCCTCTGCCTGAGGCCTTTGTAACACATTTTAAAAATACACAAGAGAAGGAGGAACAAATAACCTTGGCGTTCCTTTCCACCCCATACCTAATCCTCAACTCTCTCCTTATAGCCGAAGATAGAAGGGAGGAAGTAAAGCCTCTTGGTCTCCTCTGCTCCCCTCTCTTCCCATTGGAGGTCCCAAGTCTTAGAACAAGGGATTATTGAGGACTGGAGCTTAGTAAGACTCTTTGGTCTTCCTTCCTTTCCCTTAACCATCAGATATCCTTGCATTCCTTTCCCGATCACAGTACACAGGGCCCAGGGCTTAAAGGAAGAAGAAAATCTGCCTATATAAAATATGCATAACTGGATTTTTCCAAAAATTATACGTGATTCACAATAGTGTAATTACTTAAAATGAAGGGTCGAGCTAAATCTTGCCTATCTGAATGCTAGCTATGTGCTCTTGGCCACGTTATTTAACCTGTGTTTCATTTCCCTCATCCACAAAATGAGAATAAAAATAGTACCTATCTCATAGGGATTTTGCGAAGTGGAAATTAGTATGTTATTTGGGTCCATTGTATCTAATTTCAGCTTTTGAGATTCATTTTGGAACAATCAGTACTATAGCAGTGCCTGGTATATGGTACGCATTCAGTAAATGTTAATTATTATTATTTTTAAAAATTGAATTTAAAGAATTATAAGTTACATTTAAATTATATTTTATATAATTAGAATATGTATAATTATGTAATATATATATACAGTTGTATATACCATAGATACAAACAACGTGGATTTGACTGTGCAGGTCCCCTTATATGTGGATTTTTTTGATAAATATAGAGTTGGCTCTTTGTACCCCTGGGTTTCATATCTGTGGATTCAACCAACTTAGGACTAAAAACAGTATTTTCTGTAAAATGTTCTATGCCATTTTACATAAGGGACTTGAAGATCTGCAGATTTTGGGATCCAAGTGGGGTCTTGGAACAGGTCCCCTGTGGGTTAAGTGGGATGACTGTATTACCAATATACTTACAAAAAGAAAAAATATGTTAAAAACTATGACTAAAACAATTATCATTTTAGTTTGGTTTCCCCAAATATAAATATATTGAAAAAAATTATATTTCCTTATGCAACTAAGCTACCTTAGCTTAATAAACATGCCTCGTGTTCTGAAATATTCTTTAAAAAATTACCCTTTTGGAAAACATCATTCTTACAAAAAGACAATCTCATTTCTTTGGCCAACAAGTATTTGCTAATAACAACACAAGATTTTCCATAATCCTCATTGGCTCTAAGGAAAATGTAATTGAACTACATATACGCTGGATGGTGGTGCTGTGGTGTCCTTGATCAGAATACCAATAATTAAAAAAAGTATTTTGTTGGTAACATGAAAATCTGTAGTTTAATTCCATTCACAAAAGAAACCAACATATTGCAACCACTGATGTAGCTGTCAAGATTGCACAGGGGTGAAGGGGATGTGCTGCCGGTTGGAGCTCTGAGAACCCACATAGGTTATTTAATTTGAAATTCATACGAGATTAGGGATCTCAGCCATTCAGATTCCCCAGCCGGGTGTTTCTAGACACTCAGATGTGACAATGGTGACAGAAGCAACTAATTATAGCTGCTAATCAAGAGTAACAAGGGATAGATAGATGATTGAAAACAGATCACTAAAAAATCATTCCATTTGGTTTTACAAGGAAACTGCGATTCCTTTGGCCAATACATCATCACAGTTCTGGGAGCAAGCAGAGTAGTAACGTGCGGAGAAATCAGAAGAAGTTGTTCATATTCAATTTCTTCTTTTAAATTCATAAACAAATAATTCACATTAAAGTAATTAAGAGCACGATGCTTTATTTGCTTTTTATGGATGAGTTTTAATATTAAAAGAAGAACCTGGAGAAACAGTCTGCTTGATGAATATGTCTCTGGTCCTTTAAAACACAGTAAGTGTTCATAAAGGCCCTGCTGGGTAGTCGCTGAGAGCTGCCTCCACCAATCCCTCCATCGTCTCTTTCCTGCTGGCCTGCACCACTGGCCTCCCAGCATCCCGATAACCTCTCGCCTCCACTATGCACAGCAGCAAACCCGTTGGGAGAGCCCCTATATTCTAGTATTTGCCGTCCTCAGCCTCACACATGCAAACCTGGGCAAGAGCCCAAAACCCCACTCTTGACATCCTGCCCTGCCAACAGGAACCAAGCCTTCTGCTCTAAAAGTGGTGGGCATGAAGACTAAACTTCACTACACAAGACATAGCTCCAGGAGAAATTCTCCTAAGCAAGCACAATATCACTTACCTTTTAATAAAATTAAAATAATTAACTTTAAGCAACAACAGGTAGCTACTAGGACTGTGAGTTCACGAGCTACCTGATGAAACAAATCTGTGCACAAATAAAAAGTACATATTATCAATAAAATGTGTATACAAAATTTGTATTCTAATCTTGTTATACTAAATAGGCATATTCCTATTAAGATGACTGAACATCTATTTTCTTTTCTTTTCTTTTTTGTTTCTATATATAGGAGATGTGTTCCTACTGGAAACCTTTAATAACAGCTTTCTTATTATAAAATTACTACCTTCATTGTAAATGTGGAAAATACACAGAGAAAGAAGAGAGAAAAGAGAGAAGTCGAAGGAGGAGGAGGAAAACTCTCACCCTTAATCTTACCATCCAGGGACAATACTGTGAACATTTTGGTGGCTTTTTAATAGGAGTTACTATGGATAATTGTCCAATATGTGATAAATGACAACCAAATCTCAAATTAAACATAGATATCCAAACCATTGGGAAGGGTGTGGTTTTTTGGCATTATATTTGTAAATGTAAATTACATTAAGACATAAAAAGTCTAAAGAAAAAAAGAATGATGCTTCATATCACCTCTCATATGCTGCTACAGCGTGGTTGTCCATTTACGTAATATCCAGTGGATACTGGACTAAATTGCCATCTTTTATGAGTGCTTGGACATTTCAGTCTTCCTTCCATACTATTTCAGAAAATAAATTTTGAGCTATTAAGCTATGTGCTTACACCCTGGGGATAAATAAAATATACTTTTAAAGAAAAAGATGTTTGGAAAAGGGAGCTCATTAACTAGCCCTAAATGTTACCTAATAGTTATACAGCAGCAACAGCAATAATTCCTGAAATAATCAGACTAGTGGTATGTGCCATTTAAGCCCAATATGGCCCACCATAAAAACAATGCAATACTCCCCTAAAAGATGGGAGAAATGCCCACAATACACATTCGTAAAAGAAATGCCACTGAACTCACCGTAAAGGAAATCTGACTTGTTTCAGAGAAAATTAGTTACAATATACTGAAGAAAAATGTCAATAAATTCTTATTATTGCCCCAAAGGAAACTTGGCAAATTTAGGCACACTCTGCTTAGAGAACACAGCAGCAACTACACATGAAAAAATTTAGGAAATAATATGCTCATAAAAATTTAACAGAGTATTTTATCATACTTTATACGAGCCATCAGCAAATTTGCTTATTATAGCATGTTCCACCTATTCACAGAAGGGTCTGAGTTAAGTGGGCTCTATACCTCAATTGAAATAAATAAACCAAAGTTCAAAAATAAAGAAAATACCTCCCCCAACATATATAGATTTTAATCTATTAAAGTATTTAAGGGAATCAAACAGATAATTATTAGTTGCAGAACTGTTGTAAGCACACAATACTCTTCTCAAACATGTCAGAGCTATCTTTTGATTTCTTAAGATTTGAAGATTTGGGAAATTTTATATTAGAATAGAAAAACATTTTTTAAAACTGAAAAAAAAAATGAAACATACTATGCTCAAGGTAAAGTAAGATATGAAAGTGAAGTAAAAAAAATCTAGTAAAATCTATTTCTTAAATGCATGAAATTATGCTTTTCCTTATATAAAATTGTTATTGTTTTAAGCTTCTTTATATTATAAAAAAGATATAAATACAGACATGTGCATGCAATAGCAAGTTTGGAAAGTATACATGTGTATAGAGCACCTGGGGTGAAAAATCGCTCTTAATATTATGCTTAGAAGCAACATCTTTCAACAACATGGCATCCAGCCGGCTGACCTTGTTCCTATGTATTCTTTAGATAGTTGAGATTCTACTGTGGAGGCAATTTTTATATTCTGGGTTTATCTTTTCCCAGGTAACATTATATTTGTTGTTTTAAAAAATCTTTGTAAATATAATTTTAATGATTCATAAATATTTATAAGCTTATACCTATAAATATTGCATTAAATGAGTCCTTAGCAATTTATTTGTGGCATATTCCACCTACTCACAAAAGGATCTGAATTACATAGATGGTACCTACCTCAACTGATATAAATCATGATGATTCTTAAATAAGTTCTACACACATCACAAGGCTCAATACCTGCGGATGCACTTGCTTCTCTAGTTTTGGCAACGAACTCCTGTATCCTGGGTTGCTGCTACTCAATGAGTGTGATGGCCACAGGCTTGGGACTGGTGTGTGACAGGTGGAGGCAGACAAGGACATTGACAGAGAGAAACTCCCTGAGATTATTGATCTCTGACCGTTTCTGACTCCTCTTGAAATCGGAAAAAAACTATTAGCAAATATTAGAAACAGAGACAGTCCCTAGAATTACATATAAGGAAAAATCCCTTGTTTGTAGTATCTTTCAAGTTTTCTGTTTCAGCTGTTGCTTAGATAATGTTGACTTAAGAGATGTGTCCCAACAAAAGGTAAATTTTTAAAGACAACAAATTAGGATGTATATGCTCTAGAAGAAATTCGTTATCACTCACTCTTCAAAGGTAGACTGAACTCAGCAATTGTATAAGAATATTTCTTCTCATGAGGTCAAACATAGGAAAAACTGGCCTTGACATCCACAAGACCACTGGGCTATGAGATCAACATTCACCTCTCTCTGTCTATCAGACTCCAATACTTCAACTTGCACGTCCTCCATCTAAGCACACAAAGTCATACAACCTGCATATGATCCTCCAAATAGAGAAAATGTACAACTAGCACATCCATCTCTATTTTGATGTTAAAATCAGCTGGAATCCTATATCTTTATACGGTAACCCCAGAAAAGGCTTTCTTTCCAAAAGCTGCTCATGTTGAAATAACACACTGCAGGCATTCTCTCTGCAAGGGTAGTTCCATCTTCCCAATCTGTTCATTGTGATTATCTTCTAGCCCTTCTCAACAGTATTTGATTCATCCTATTCAAGTGTGTTCAATTTGGAAAGGGATGAATCAGCATGAACTTCCTCCTCCTACTGTTAAATTATTTCTCCTCATGACCCTTCTCTTCTGGATGCAAGAACAGCAGTGCAAGGAGCAACTGTTAAAAGCTATCATTTGTTTAGTATACGTGTAAAAAAATTAATCCATTCCTCAGTAAATTTAGCATTCTACAAATTGCACATTAAATTTCAGAAGCATTATTATCTCCATAAGCTGAAAGGGCAGTTCATTCTTTGCAGCAATATCATATTTCCTTTCCATAGAGAAGGTATCAAAAGAGATCATTAAGCTGTGAATAAATAAGCAAACAGTAATTCAGACATTGAAGCCTAATACGGAAAAAAGGAAAACAATGCCACCTTTATGTAATTTGTTAGTTTTACAGTTCCAAAATACAAATATGTCTTGATAGTAAAGGTATCTATGTCAAGTATTCACAATATTAAGCAAAATTTTTCTTTGAAATCAAGTATTCATGTTCGAAATTGTTCTAAGCAAAGAGTTACAGCACCTTAGTAAGCATTCTGCTATGACAGTCTATGAAACTAAAAGGTCTTGGTAATATTAATTCCGTCTGATAATATTTTTACAAAACTTTTTGCAAAGCAGATTTCTCCCAAAACACTAAAGATGCAGAAAACCACAGAGCATAAAAAAATGTAGAATACTTGGTTGACTATTAATGTAAACTAGTATAAAGTCTGAATTATGAATACTAAATACCCCTAATATACCACGTTTTTAAATAATTTCAGATTAATTGCTTGCAAATAGATCGAGACTTGCTTATTCAATTTTTATGTGACATTGCTTTAATAACAGATAAAATAACCTGTTGTTAGCATATTAATTGCTTCTTATTTGTGAAAGAATGTATATAGACTGACTGTTGTCTGAAAAGTTAATCTTTTGTAAAAATTGGAAATAGTCTTTAAGCTATTATTAGCATTCTAAGTCAAAATTATTTTCAGAGAGAAAACAGGTCAGTCTCATCATAAGCACCACAAATAGATCAGCTTTATTTTATCTGGTAACACACTGCGAGAGCTTTTTCTTGGATTTAGTAAGTCAAAGTCTGTGTAGGGGTATATCTTTGTGGTAGAAATAATCTGAATACTATGCAAGAACCAGGAAGGTCTAGGCTAAGCATTTAGTGCCTGTCATGACATGATGAAAACCAGACAGGAGGTACTTTGATTAAATTGAGGCCATATTATCTCCCTGATATTGAGGGGAATATATTCCTTGGTTCTAATGATCTAGATTGGCTTTATTGATCAGTCAATATCACCACGTAATGAGTTGGTTATTTGTCAAGTGACTTGACTATAAATTACTAAAAATTGGGCTTTTAGAGCTTTCAGCTTTGATTCTAGTTTCTGAGTTCAGAGAAAATAATTTCTCAAAAGGCTCTTTATGCTAAGATGAAAAGCATCCCGAAAAGCCCATAGAGAAAGCCAAATAAGAGTTCTGCAATCATTAAAGGCACAGGTAAAAATTAAGGATCTCTATGGAAAAATTCACATATAGAATATCTTTTCCTACCATTGGGATAGAGTCAAGATATATTCTTCTTAGTGAACTGAACTGGCTTCTTATCACTCAAATTATATGGCAAGTTTTAGCGCTGATATGGAACAAATGAAAAATATTCCCTGGGTTATTACTGTTGAGTTTTGCTTTTTAAAAAAAAAATGGAATAAGGAGATTGGGTAGCATTTCTAGTTTAATTCTTACGACATAATGACCTCAAATACTTCTGTCTTATCGACAACAAAAAGGAAAAGGAAAAAGAAAGAAAATAAAGAAAGGCAGTGACAAAGAGGAAAAAAGGGAAGGAGGGAGGAAGAAAGTTTATTGAGGAAACAGTACGAAACAGTCTGGCCTAGAGTTCAATTAATGTAAAATACGGTACAAATCTAAATATGGTGTTTCTGAGTGTGGTAACGTTCTTCTATGAAATTATAACATCCTATGGCTCTTGAAAGAAAGAATACGTGTTAAGAAGCATAAGGACAATTTTATGGGTAACAGAGCCACCTACACACTTTCAAGGAAGTAGAGAGGATTTAATCGAAAGCTCACGATGGAAGCTCTTATTCTTCAGAATAAAGGCCATTCGCCGTTTCTGAAATCTTGACAGCACTGCATTTGCACCGTCCCCAAGACTGAAAGCTATAATGTCAGGGCTGGCGTTGTCAAGTCTTGGCACCACTTGTTTTTTTCTTTATGGGAGAAAAAAAAAATCAAATACAAATGAGAGATTCTGCTATCATTTCAAGCAACTTCTAGGGCAATGGTATTCAAACTTCAGTGTGCATCCGAATGGCCTGGGGATCTTGTTAAAGTGCAGATTCTGATCCTGTAGGTCTGGGGCCTAAGGTTGTACTCCAGGTGGCAACTTTGCTTCATGAGCACGCTGACCAGAAAGATCCCAGCACCGAGGACTTCTCCACCCACAGCCATGCAATGGTGTCACAGGAACTCTTGCAACAGGTAAAGTGTTTTATATGTTGAAAGGGCAAGGTAGTTGTACTTTATATTCTGAAAGGATGACATGTTTTGCTGCTCACTACCGCTTCTGAGAAGCAGAAACTGCGTTTTAACAAACCTTCTAATGGTATCATACCAAGTGATAGAACATTCTTATACCACCGAATAGTGTATAGAAAAGGCATTTGCAAATATACTTACAGTTTAAAATAGTTTCTGTATGACACTGGAAACCTGAAGGATAATATAAACTGATATGAAAGGTGCACATGTACCATCTGTGTTCAAAGCTAAGAGCAGCTTTCGTTTTGTACCCAGCGCACTGCTAGGTCCAAGAGCAGGACGCACCACACTCAGTCTGACTCCCTCCTGCAGTAGCTGCATCACCTCCAAGAATCACAGCCCCAAGCAAAGAGCGCTTCAATATTTAAAAACAATTATTTTATATCATTTTGAATCACTACACCTTCTCCATGGAAAACTTCCCCCTTACGCTTTACGTTTGCCAATGTCATTCTCTTTGCTCGACAGGTAAGCTGTAACAGAGGACTACACACTGGTTCCATTGTCTGCGATTTCTCAGAAGTCAGGGCATTGTATATCGATCGTGGCACTGCTGTCTGCTTTGCCATGTAAATCACAGCTACTGTGGCAGAGCTGGGACGCAGCGCCCAGTTGGAGAAGGAGAAGCAGCAGCACTTGCAATGGAAACAGCCTTGGAGAGAGAGGACCAGGCCCCTCCACGCCTGCGGCCAGTCTTTCTCAGCCTCTTAGGAAGGTGGTCATGACAGTGACCATCACAGAGACATGGACATCACAGGGTAAGCTTGAGATCTGATGGGGCGGCACCCCACACCTCTCATCCACACTTCTACTTCCAATCCAAAACGCTCTCATATGAGCCTCATCCCTGAGGTGGAATGTCAGAAGATGGACCATTATCTTCTATCCGAGATCCTCGTGCTTCAGCTTCTTCATTTTTATAGCATAGCGATAATGCCTCCCACCCCCCCGTTATGGGTAATGTGGAATAAAGTGAGATAATATGAATAGAAAAGACTCTGAAAAGAGAAAGAACTATGTTATTCTTTATTAATTATTACTCTCAATACTTATCACTGCTCTTTAAATTTATTACCCGGATTACTATGTTGATCTAGGTGCCCAACTAAAATATGGTGCTCAGTCAAAAGCCTGGGGAAAAATGGCAGGGAAGTCTAGTTTTTAAAATTTTAATTCCATGTGATTCTTGTGTCTTGTCTGACCAGCCAGGCTTGGTGGCCGTCTTTACAATCCTGGCCCAAGGAAGACCGCAGATACAGGTCAAATGGCAGGTTTAGTGAAGACACGATGGATGAGAGCTGTCCGGGTGGACGGAGGGCGGGGAGGACATCTGGGGAGAGGGCCAGAGGCTGGGTGCAGTCTGAGCACGTGTCCACCTGGCGCGGCTGCAGCACCAGCGGGAGAGCGGGGCAGGGAGAAGATGCCTGCGGTGGAGGTTTGTTCCTGGAACCCTCCTCATCCCGGACTTCTGGGGCAAGGAGAAAAACCTGGTAGTTTGAAGGCAGTGAAGAAAAGGATAGCCAATACATGGGAACCACGGTAGAGGTTAATGTAATTGCTGATCTTGAACTTCAAGAACGCAGTATTCAAAAATAATAATGAATAAAATCTATTAACCACAGAAGCGGCCGATATTAAGCAATAACCTTCAAGCAGAGAACCAGGTTTTGGTGACATGAAAATCACAATCACAATAGCTGGCATGCTAGTCTGGCCTCACTGGTTGTGTAGCAGACTATTAACAAGAGAGGCCAGGTGTGCCCGGAAACCAGGAAAAGGCAATCCTGACTAAGCGAATGTGACTGGTGACTCCGAGATCATTCTTGACAGAGGGCTTGATGCCTGTATCAGTCAAGGTCATGTATTCAGAACAAAGGAAACTGGTGCACAAGGTAAAGCTAAGAAGCAAGAGGGGAGGTTGAGGCATCAGGAGCAAGTTCTACCTACTGGGAGGATGAAGTTCTATCTACTAGGACTGGAAGAATAAAGAGAAGTAGTGTTTACTGAGCTGGCCTGTGGGGTCTCGGTGTAAAGGTAAGGCTGCTCAGTAGAGTGGGACAGACAACCACTCCAGAGATGCCGCCCAAAGCAGACTGAGAAAGAAAGATCGGGGCCTCTCTCCACACCAGTCTCCTGTCAGCCTTGCCAACACCCAGACACCAGCTAGCAAAGGAACCTAAAATGCTCCCTGGGGTAAAGGGGAGATCGGTGGATAGTTTTGAGAGCAAAATGGCAGGTGATGGAGACTAAGACTTTAACCCTTAAGGTTACCCAGTCAGTTAACTCCTTGCGTTGACCTTATGCAAACCAAACACCCTTCCAAATACCCTTTGTTTAGTGAACGGAGACAATCTTCTAATCAGCACAGTAAATATGCTATTTCCCTCAGCAGCTACATTACTGACTATAAATTAAACTGGAACTCTTCTGTCATAAGTGCAGTCTCCTATGAGTTTTGCTAGTGCAATTCAATCTCCCTGAATGAAAATCAAGATCTTGGTCCCAGGAAATGAATCTAGACCAAAGTCATCCAACTAAGGGACACTCTGATTCTAGGGTCAACTCTAGAGGATGGGTGGGCAGACTTGCTCTGGACAGTTAGAAAGTAAATACTTTAGGCTTTGTGGGCCATATCATCTGTTGCAACTACTCAACTCTGTACAAAATGAGAATGTAGCCCTAAATAATACCTAAACAACTGAGTGTGGCTGTGTTCCAATAAAACTTTATTTATAAAAACAGACAGTGGACCAGATGTGGCTCTCAGGAAGGGCCACCATCCACCAACCCAGGTCTAGACTAATGTCAGCCAAATAAAAGAAGCTAATCTTGAGGTGACACTCAAAATGAAGCATTAAGTAGCTAAAAATTTGACAGTAGGACCAATATCCATTGTTGTTTACTAGCTGGAATTATACCCTTTAGTCTGAGTCTAATAATCAAAAGTTCAGAATGTCACTCTATTTTTCCCTGAACTGCTCTTTTATATTAATTAGCTTGACTCAAAGGAACCATTGAGCTAAAGCTAGTCTTGCTCCTTTATATTATAAATCACTTAGAAAATCCCTTAAGTTTTATTTTGCCTCTAATGTAATTTTTATGTTCATGATCTTGGAGTCATGATGACTTTTGACTTACCAACTTTTCTATATAATTTGAATTGCATCTAATTAAAATAGGACTCTAAAGGCTTTTCAAAACATTTTCACTCCTAATACTTAAAAATTCTTCTGTCATTCCTTCTTACCTTTCCTTGTATGAGGTTTGGTGGAAAAATCTCTACTATAAGAACATTTTCTTCTAAAAAATATTTTTCTACATTGAAAAATGATGACACCACTTAAACAGTTGTTTTCATAAAACTGTATGAGGATTACAGATCTTTTGTAAAATTGCAAATGGGAACTATTCTTTAAAGATTTCTTCGAGGTTTTCTAAAATAGCACAAAATAAGCTGACATACATAAGTTAGATCATTTCTAGTCCTTTCCAGGCCCTGCAAGCTTTGCTCTTTGCGATCTGCTCCAAATTCATTTCTCCTCTCTACCATCCTTTGGTTAGGCCTACTTCCCACTTCTATATTAAAACTGTTTTTTTAAAAATAGCAGACAACAGTGTCAGTCATATTCAGCTTTTCTTTTCATTTTCACTTAAAACAGGTGTTTACTATCTCTTTATTGACCTAGAGAATAAGATCAGGCCACGAGTTATAAAATACAAGCAGATCTGACTTGACTTAACCAGTCACTCGGAGTGGGCTCCTCACCTCACAGTTTGTGTTTTCCTGTCAAGGCTTCAAACTGTGCTTTCTATTCTTCATTTATTCTTCCTCTTGCAAAATTTAGCATCTTTATGTGGGTGGATTCTGACGCTCCCTTCCAGACCTCTCTTATACCAAGAGCTTTGAAACTTTTCTTTTGTTGAATTGCCATGGCTGGCCCTCTTGTCTTTACTCATAAGTTTCTGATTTAAAAGAAAAACACATTGCCCATAAAACACAAATATCATTTCCCTAAATATTTCCTATAATAAGCACTAAATAAAGATTTTTATTTTTCACTTACATTTAAATATGTAATACATTAATATGCTAATGAATGCCATTCCCTTCCCTTTGTCAAAATGATCCTGTTTGGAAGAGGAGAGCTGTCTAAGTCACCACTCCAGTCATCTAAGATGAATGGAACTACTATTCTTGCATCTCAAACCCCAGGATATTGGTCTAAGGGGTACAGCTTGAGAAGCAGCAGTCGAGGACCCTAGAAAAGCTGCCTGGTCTGCAGCTGTGGTGTTCTTCAGCTGAATTTGCTATGTGCCCTTTGACTATCCTGTGAGAAAAGAGGCAATAACAAGAGATGGAAGTCGATGAGTTACGCCCATTCACAGAGAAAGGGGACCCAAGAGAAATGAAGACGCATGTCCACACAAAAACCTGCACACGAACGTTTATAGCAGCTTTATTGATAATCACCCCAACCCCAACGTCCTCAGTGTGTGAATGAATACCCACACCCTGGCACATCCACACAGAGGAACACTACTCAGGACCAAACTACTGACACATAACGTGCCAGGGATGCATCTCACATGTATTGTGTTCAGCAGAAGCTGGATGCAAAGGCTCCATACTGCACGATCCCATTCATGTGACATCCTGGAAAAGGCGAAACTATAGCTACGGAGAGCAGAGCCAAGCTTGTCGGGGGTGGGGGTGGCGGCCAGACTCGACCACAAAGGGCAGCAGAGGGGAATTTGTGTGGTGATGGAACGCTTCTGTATTTTGATTGTGGTGGTGGCGCATGACTCTTGTCAAAATCATAGGATTGTACAAAAAAAAACTGAATTTTACTGTGTGTGAGTTTCAAAGGTCCAAAAATTATTTTTAAAAAGAGAGAGAGGGAAGGAGGGAAGGAGCAGGGAGAGCCTCCTCACTATGGAAACAAATTGTGCCTGTGAGGACGAAATCCCACCATCGCTTGGCTAATGACCTGGGGAAGGTTCTAGTCTTCTTTTCCTTATGTGCCTCCTCCTGGCTAAGGGGGTCGGCCAGGTTGGTGTTCTGGTCCAGGGTCAGGATTCAGCACTTACAGGGGTTCTGCTTACCCCGGCTTCGCTTATCCGCCCTCTGACTCCAGAAACCTGGCCAGGAGCGGGCTCTGCTCACCTTCCAGACAGACAAATGTCGACAAAAGCAGTGCTGAGTTCACGGCATTGCTGTGATGACTGTCTGAAGTAGGGCACATAAAGCATAGTCAGGACTCAGTACACGTTGTTTAAAATTATAAGAGAGATATTCCTCTCAAATAGCTAGTGCACAGTATACAGGAAACTGGAAAAATATTCCTAATTCAAAAAAGCCATATTCAAGTAACATTTTAAATGAACAAAAAATGAAAAAGTGCTTCTCCCTTGAAAAACACCTCTTTCCAGGGAAGCCAGATTAGTCAACTGTAACAGGAAGATTAACCTCCATCGTCACATTAAATCTCTCCATTATAGTCATGAAAGCCTCTGCCTCTTCTCTCAGTAATCTCTGAAAGAGATCCGTCCTCTCCCCTCCCCCTCCGCGACTGAGTTCACGGCCAGCCTATTACTATTCTGTTTGCGAAAGACAAATATAAAACAAAACCTCTGGTTCACCATCAAACTGAAATCGCCTGTCTGCTGCTTTCTGGCCACTTTGCCATTTTCTTCCAATCCGATACTAGCTGCTATTATCAATTTAAATTTCCTTTTTCCACTGCCACAGGACGGCACTGGGACCACTTAACACGTGTTTAATTCCATCATTAGCTTCATTTTAAATTCCTTTCTTATCTCAAATATGTCCTCTTCTCACAACCCCTCTAAAGAAAAGTTCTATTCTGTGAAATATCAACTACTTATCTAAAATTGCGTTTTTTGTTCCGCCTCTAAACGAATTATATTTGTGTGAGAACGGGCAAGAGGAAAACGTCAGTAGTGATCATCTAAGCCCGGCTCTGTGGCGGGCTTTAGAATTAGATCTCCAGACAGGCTGACAGTGAGGGGAGACTAGGACATCCGAGCTGCACACGCCCAGCCGGGAATGCCAGGCTGAAGGCAAAGGTACCGTGGGACGGAGGCAGGACGTCAATAAGAGTGTCTCAGGACTCGGGGGTGGCCCCACCACAAGGGTGGAGCAGGTCTTGGGCCAAATATGTGAAGTCTGTTACCAAATGGGATCTGCTCACGTGGCTCTGGGTCTGTTTGCTGGACCGTGAATCTGATATGGTTGTCACCAGTGAGGAGCAGCAAGATTTCCAAAACATTACCCTTGGATAAGTGGCCATCCTCTGGCACAGCACCCCTAAACCCAAATCTGAAGTCACTACCGTCTGGAGGGGCGGCTGCTCTGTCTACAGCTCTCAACGCGGTCCGCTCCGAGGGTACAGACACGGTCAGCTGCGAGCGGCTACGACAGCTAAAATGCTACAAAGGAAGGGGTTAGTTGATAAATTTAGGTTTCAGTTGAGCTGTTGTTTTGGGCTGGGTAAATTTTCTCTACCTTCCTCCTGTGGAGAGCTCCCTTTTGATCTGCCAAGCGACTGACTCCAGGCAGAGGGAACACAGAAGAGGCCTTCTCATGCCTGTCGATAAAGAGCAGGAAATAGACTAGAGGAAACCCACACGGCCCCAAATGGAAGCACCTAAGAACCACTGCTTTGATTGGACAGAGACAAGAAAACAGCATCGGCAACCAAATCCTTAGCACGGGAGGGATTTCGTGTGTTCCATATTTAGGGACTTCAGATTCATGAAACTTCGCTACTAAAGGATTTAAATTTTTATCTTCCAAAATTTATTAGAAAAAAAAAATCCCAAAATACCACTTAAAAGGATGACGTAGAAATATAAGCAAAGACAATATAGAGGTCTGTGAGGTTTAGACCTTTTAGAACAAAGTAAAAGTAATTCAACTATTGGTGTGCGTGTTGTGTGTGAGAGACAGACAGAGAGAATGAGAATATGTGTCTGTCTCCCTTTAGGGGAAGAGAATAGATTGATAGAATTTTCCAAAACTGATTATCCCTTTAGAGATAGGTAATTCTCATGTGTTCAAAAAACCACTTAAACTGATTCCTTCACTAATGTTTGCAAAAGCCCCCGTTTAACGGGGAACGGAAAAGCTTTTAGCTTTCTTTTTGATTTCTACTCCCTGTGGAGAATTCTGTTTAATTTTCAGAACCATAAACTGTTCCACTTGTGCCCCGGGATTCTCAGAACTTGACGGTCACTCCACATTCAACACTGTGTCAAAGTATATTATGTGTCTGTACCAAGGAAATTAAACGCAGCTTGCTTCCCCGAAGCATGCTTTGGCTTTGCCACTTAGGTTATTTGCTCAGTCCCAACATGTGGCCTCCAGGAACCACTACAGTACGGTCGTCTGGGCTCCGAGTTCATCTGCTGTCTTGAACTCTTCAGAGAAAAGGGACTAGAATAATCTGAACTAGTCATACACATTGTTGACCATATTCCCAGAAGGTGCTTTAAGAAGCCTAAGAGCAAAGTGCACAATAATGAGGATTAGACAGTGATTCCTAGTCACCGCTGCTCTGTCATACATGTCATGGGCCACATTTCCAAGAAACATCATAACTTCGAAGCCAGTGTACATGGTAATTGAGGGATTCACTTCCTGTTTGATAGTCATATGCACCATTCATAGTTTTTCTAGCATTTTCTGATTGTTTTGGTCTTCACGTTCTGAGATGAATGATTTGGGGGTGGCTTTCCTTGTGCTCCTGATTCTGACTTTCTATCTCCTTGTCTTTCTCAGTGCAAGGGGAAAAAATGTGCCTAACAGAGGAGGGTGTGTGCAAAGTCAAGAAACATTGGTTCAACTTATTTTCGAGTAGTATGTTAGCTACATTTGCAAAGTGAAGGAATGGGTACATTAATGGCTCCATTAAAGCAATGAGTACAACAATCAATCTGAAAAGAAGACAGTAATAGACCATTTTTCTTGTGTTTCCAAACATTTTAAGGCCCTCTGAATAAGCTTATCCTCTGTTTTCTGACTTTGAAAATACCCTGCAGTAAAAGGCATATTCCTAATGAACCATCAGAATGGTTCATGAAAGATGGTGAATCCATTAACAGCACTACAAAATTCTCCTTCATACCAGAGGGTGATTTCTCAAGAACCCAAAAGCACAGAGAAATAACCAATTCTTTTGAATTTGTATAATTTGGAAATGAGATCCTTAGATACTGACATTTTACTGAAGCATGAAAAACATCTACAACTGCACTAAAAAAAAATGAATCAAATAACTCTCTGGAATGTTTTGTGCTCAAGGCCACAACCTTGGTTCTAAATTAAGATCTTTCTTTCTTGCTCTCCTCCTCTTCCTCTTCTATTTTGGCTTAGAACCATGAACAGGTTGGATTTATACATTGGTGGCATTGGTTTTAATGTGGGATTTGGGGTCTGGAAGTTATAAAACTGAAGTTATAGGAGGTGGTGAGTCAAATTGAGATACAGCATCATAAAAGACATGCGAGTGTATGAAGGGCATTGCGAGAACCCTGATCGTAGGAAACCCATGTGGCAGGAGGGAGCTCTGTTATACATCTCCATTTGTCCCCTCCTTTTTGCCCAAAGGTGCAGACACCCTGAGAACGGGCACAAAGTTTGTTATGGAGTCCTTTCTGCCAGTGTGATAGAATGTGTACACACAATTATATGCATGTGCACAAAGCTGCATAGTACAGATCCCCTACACGACTCTTAGGTCTTTGTGGGCACTTATGAAAGCTACAAAGACAACAGAACAAAGATTTAAAAATATGCACAAATGAAGACTGAACCAAGATTAAAAATATGGTCTTTGGGAATGTAGTGGAAAATCAAGTAAACAGATTTTATAAATAGCCCATCTCCAGCGCTGCACATATAATTTCTAACTCTTAATATGTGGTATGGGTAAGGCTGTTCCTAATTTGAATCATATTTAAGAAGAATGCACGTTCATATAGAATGCACCCATTTCATTCCTAAGCATGAATCAGAAACACATGACAAAAAATGTCAGCTCAGCACTCCTGAATGTTTACCATTTTATGATTTCAGCTTAGCAGATAACTGTTTCTGTGACCTGAAGTACTATAGCCGTCTCGTAAATTATTGAAAAGAATATTATCTTTTCATCTGGGTTTGTAGTCATGCTATGTATTCTGAAATTCATGTTCAAACTGTATGTCTGGAAGACAATATCCAGATTATAACTTTCTCCTGGGAAATAAAATTTTGTATAAGGTTTATATATATTAAGTTGATAGATATATATACACATTTTTATACAGTGTATAAAACAAGTAAAACGAAAATATGTGTGTGCAGAGATTTATTTTCAGGGTTGCATACGTAAGGATGAAACAACAAAGCGAGGGAATGATTTAAGAATTTCAGGATGGTGACTGCCTCTGGGGAGGAGAGAAGCATGTGACAGCAGAGGGGCACCCAGGGGCTCCAAAGTGCTCCTAATTCTATTTGTGAATAATCTAGTTAGTATGCTGAGTGCTGGGAAAAGATTTCATTTGTAGTCATTTATCATTATTCTTTAACTTTATACATGTTACATGAACTCAAGCATATATGATACATTTTGTAATTAAAATAACCATCTGTGCAGGTACGCCTGTAACAATTAAGAGCAGTTCCCCCTGTGACGGGGGACGGGGGACTGGGGACGGGGGAGGAGAGGGTTAATGGCCACGTTTACTTCTTGCTCAATGTGCTTCTGTTTCTGGGTTTGTTTGGGGGTTTTTGGTAACACAAGGAGTAGTGTGAATTCATACCTGTTTTTTTTTTTAAACACTAAACATAATTTTTAGCTTCTAAAATAATGAATTATACTCATTTTAGGAAGACTTTTTTCCTGCTACATAGTAAAAGAACCTTGAAAGGATGAGCATGAGGTTTATACAACTTTCATTTTTCTAAGCTGCAGACAGTCATATAATAAGTTTAAAAGCAAAGACACTATATTTAATGATTTTTGGCCATAACTGTTCACTTCAGGAAAGATGACATGTAAGCCTACTGTGATCAAATAATCCTTTTATTTTTATTCTGAACAAGATAACATGGTGATTTACAAGACTGCATATTCCTTTACACAGAGAAGAGATCCTAAAGTCCCGATTAGCCAGAATTTAGGCTGAAGTTCCAAGAAACTTCAAGAATCATTAGTGCTGTATTTCTTTTATCCCTAAGTGACTTCAAAATTCCTTTGTTTGATTAACAATGGCCAATAATTACAGTGAGAAGCTCTTTATGTGGGACTTAATGCTCTCTAATGCTCTTTCCAGGTCTAAAAAATCTTTTGGGCTGCATTCAAATGCAGCCGTGTCCTCAGTAACTGGAAAATGTGATGCAATTAGACTCGCGAAGTGGCTTTATCAGAGACAGCCGCCTGCTTGGAAAGGCATAGCTGACCAAAGCACAGCGTCATCTGCAGAGATCTGCTGTTGGGAATCTTTTACTTCTCTCCAGACAGAATGCAAGTTCCATAGAACAAGGGACCTTGTGTGTGCATTTAGTACAGCCAGAGCCTGGTGTGGCGCCAGGAACACCCCAGGTACTGGTAACCGTGTGCTGAGTGCGTTTGCTTGCTTTGCAGCTGAGGAAATTAATTTCTTTCAGCCAGCCATCCATATATTACACAAGGCTTTATTTAGTGCCAAGTTAGAGCCAATAGGAGAGCAGGTATTGAGATTACAAATATGATGAATGCACTTCTATGCCTTCGGGAGGTTAAGTCTACGCCAAAGTAGAGTTTGGAATTATATCTGCCAGCAACAACATGGATAAACCTCACGAATGTAATTTTGAGTGAAAGATGCTAGGCACAAATGAGTATATTCTGTATTACTCTGTTTATATAAGTTTGAAAATAGGCAAAACTAATCTATGGAATTTGAAGCAGGGAGAGT
>CM053512.1:10697700-10730449 GCA_028627145.1 Eidolon dupreanum
CCCCCCCCCCATTTTCTTGACTATTTATAGTCCCCTTTGTAAAGTGACTGTTTTTTTTTTGCACATTTTTCTATTGCAATGTTTATTTTTTTTGTGGTAGTTCTCTATAAATTTAAAATATTGAACCTTTTTGCTATGTCCCATGCAAATATTTTTGTTTATCCATCTTTTAAACTTCGTCGATGGTGCTTTTTGCAATTCAGACACCCATTCGACTAGTAAGAAATGCCGGACACTTTCAGATTGGATCAATTTTTACCAATCTCCTTCAGATACCTTCCTCATAGACAGGAGAAAATCACATACATCCTCATAGACAGGAGAAAATCACATACATAAAAATGTCACACAGCTAAAAATAAGTCCAATTAGCATCAGTGTACATTCAAAATGATAAGACACTAGAAACCTACAGCTGTTTCCTGTCTTTGATCCCATTTTCCCCCAAAAGAATGATATTCTAGGTCATTCTAGACCAGCGTTCACTTTGGGTTACTTCACAGCTCCTGGTGCTTATGGTGTGATCGGCAGAGGCAACGAAGAGCCTATCTGCTGAGAAATAGCTTCTGATGGCCATGCATCAGAACCCCCGGCCTCTGGCCCTGTCGGTGCATGTGCCACCCAGTGCTACAGCAGGTCAGACATCCCTGGCACAGTCGGACCTCTGCAGTGGCCCAAGAGCAGCCTGGCTGCTGGCATGGAGGGCGCTGCCTTGCACTAGGAGCCAGGGGTCATGGGTCCTAACCTTGGCTTTGCCTCTAACTTGCAGAAATAATTTTACCTTCCTAGGTCTCAGTTTGCTCATCTTCAGGCACGGTGCAGTTGTTATAGTGGACCGCTAGGGTCTTTTTCTGGTTCTATGATTCATACCTAACTCAGCTCTTCTCATTGGCTGCTCTAATAATAAAAATGACAACGACAGTAAATTCAAGTGTGTCTTTCTCCAATGGTGCTCTTCTTAAACATTGTGCTATGTGGTACTGCGCCCCCCTCATCCACAGGGCATATATTCCAGGACCCCCAGTGGATGCCTGAACCATGGGTAGTGTACATACCTATAATAAAGTTCACTTTATAAAGTAGGCACAGGAGGAGATTAACAAAAATAACTCATAATAAAAGGAACCATTATAACAATATACTGTAATAAGTTATGTGAATATGGTCTCTCTCAAAATATCTTAATCGTGCTGTACTCACTTTTTCACTTAAAGGAGGTACTTTATGGCTTCCCTTTGGCATATTTGAATTGCCGGCATCACGAGCTTTGGGGCCATTTTTAAGTAAAATAAGGGCGACTTGCACACAAGCACTGCAAATCTTTGACGGAAGATCTGAAACTGAGATGGCTACGCAATGACAGACTCGGGGCATCTACAGCGAGGAGATGCTGCACCAAAGGATGATTCACATCCCAGGTAGGAAGGAGCAGGACGGTGCGAGATTCCATCACACTGCTCAGAACAGAACACAGTCTGAAACCTTCGAATTGTTTATTTCTGGAATTTTCTATTTAATATTTTTGTAATGCCATTGACTGTGGGTAACTGAAACTGTAGAAGGCAAAACCACAGATAAGGGAGGCTACTCTTCTGCCTCTCCTAGATGAACAGAGAGCAGTTTGATCTATGTTTTCCTTCCTCATTTCACAAGGACTCTGTTGACTTAAAATTCAAGGTCAGAAACCTCGACATGTTTTATTAGACTTCTGACCCCCTCACCTCAGCCAACACACACTGGCAGGTCAAACCGTGTTTCTAGTTGTTTTTAACATCACAAGGTTGGAGTTCTTTAGCACTTCCTTAAAAAATCTATTCTGTAATCACCTAACTCAGATAGGAGGTTTTTCTCCCTGAAATGTAGCCTTTTGAAAATTCCTTTCCTTCCTCCTATCCCCACATCTCATTGTCTTTGCTCCTCCCTACATAGTTATACTGAAAATTAATCCTAAGATATGTTATTTATAGTTTTCATGTAATTTTGTATGATGATCACACTTCTCATTATTGCTGGTATAAAAAAAAAGTGTAAAAAGATGGTTCTTCGAAGAGTTGGCACCAGAATTATGCTGAAAACGGGAAAGAACTTTGGGACAGGAGATGAAGACCTCAAACAGAGCACTTGCTGCTTCCAAAGTCGCAGTGACGAGGCCGATACTGCTGTGCAATGAACTAAGAGGAAACGCACGGGTCCAGCGCAGGCGGCTGCAGGGGAAAGGAGAGAGGGGGTAAGGGGCGAGGGGCCACGGAAAATTTAAGTTTAGACTCTGCTTGGAAGAAGGACCAAGAGAGACTTCCAGTGAGTGGCAGTATAATTTCTGCACAGACACCATGGAAACATTACTCCGATCTTGTGTCTTACATCAAAAACGAAGGGAATGGTGCTCCTAAGAAGTCTGTTGAGAAACCACATGTGAACATAGAAGGACTACGATGAATTATTTTGACTTCTAAGGCAAAATCAATTTCAGGGGAGCACTGAGAAAGGTCAGGAACCAGAGATGTCAGTTAGAGCGGAGGGTTTTATCAGCAGATGATCTGACGTGATGGCTAAGAACAGGATGTACCACTCATCCGCGTCTCCAAAGTTAAAAAAAAAAGTTCTTAAGAACAAGAATATCTGAAATGGAAGAACTATATAGTATGTGATATGAGCACTCAGATTTTTGATAAATTCCTGTATCCTAAAACGCGGTTGCGATTTTGAGCAGGTGTGTTATATTTTTGTAGAGTCTTTGTTTTTGGTGGGAGGAAGGGAGAGAGAGAGAGACCTGATTAAGTTTGGGTCAATGTGCTGTGAATTGATGTGGCAGGAAACAGAGACATCAGCAAAGATCTCATGATAACCATGAAAATATAAGCTCCCTGGAAAGCTCAAAAAACTTTCAGAGAAGGATTGAAACATGCATAGGACATAGAGAGAAGATTCAAATCAACATAATGTAGACCTCAGGGGACTAGTAATCTCCAACTGATATCTGGATTTTGCTCTTTACCCAAATACTGTTTGCATAACTCTGTCATGTGCTAGCTATGTTCTAGTCTTTATATATTTATGAACATCTTTAAGTTCTTTCAAGATCTTTCCTAAGGAAAGCAGTAATTTCCATAAAGAATTAAATTTGTAACTCTCTCTTGGAAGGACAGGGTGAGAGATTTTCATCTCCCATTAGAGACAAAATTCTGGAACAGATTCTGGAATTTTTTTACTAATGGAAATGGGTAATATTTTTCTTCTATCACATCCAAACTGAAAAATCACATATACTGTATATCTACTGTTAAATAATTAATGGCGTCAGGGGTGCTCATAACTTCGATATTGCAAAATGATATGATACGATGAAAAGTCAACACAGGGACATGATTTTATTACACCTTCTCCCTTTCTGACATTTAGCAGCCTCAGCAATATCGAATCTGGGCATCATCTGACAAGGATGCATGCTAGGGAAACAAAACAGATATATTTATGATAAGCTTCCAAGTATGTCCACAGAAGGTGTACAAACAAAATCACATTTTAGTCTTTTCTTCAAGTCATTTCTTATGAACACTATATCAATATCATTAACAAGTAGAAAAAACATTGATTAGGACTTCACTGCTTAGCTCACTCACCTAAGAAAGTGACAGTGGCCAAAAGACACAGAGTGTAAGAAATGAAAGAGAAAAGCAACAACCTGTACATTAGGTAACTGCTTGCTGATCCTCGCCCAGAGGCCGCGAGCATTTCGGCCTCTCAGCACGGACACTGGGCCATTAGCTGCCTTTTGCCTTCCCTGGTGGCACCCGGAGCAGCCAGAGGGCCACTGCTTTCACATTAAAAGACAAGTAGATAATGTCTCATTCGCCCCGTAGTTGGGAAATTCCTTTGGAAGTGGTAGTGTTCCCGTGCAAGAGTGACCCTACAACCCTATCCGGAAACCACTCCATAAGCAGGCCCGCGTTCCAGCGCCGCTGGACATGGACCCCGTGACTGCGACGAGAGGGGTCTGCCCTGGCTCGGGGGTCTCCCCTGGCTCCCGGGTCTGCCCTCGCTCGCGGGCCTGCTGCTCCTTCCCGAGGAAGGGCATTTTAACTTGCAAATTAACAGTGCGGTGGTTGGAAAGAATTTATCTCATGCAATGGAATGAACTGTGTACCATTTACTAAGCAGTTGTCTTAAGCAAAATAAATAACTGAATAATGAAAGTAAAAAAATAAAAACTATAGATAATTAGAGCATGGTTCTGGTGTTTCTACGGGGCTTCCTTACAAGGTTATTACTGAACACTGTCCCCGACGTTTCCTTCTCGTCCCCTGATTCTGTGTCATACACTCATTCACTTCCATTTCTCAAAATGAAGAGACCAGCTGCATCATCTTCGCGTCTGTGGTTTGCAGGTTAAAGCACAGAGCCCATTTCCTTGACTGCGTCGGCACCACCGCCTGGACTCAAACTGTTCTAGAGAATCTGCATCCCACTTGCTCGTTCACAAGAGCTAAAATTGTTGGGGACCCTGCTCCGACATGACCACACACACAGGCCTCTGCCTCTGATAAAAACAATAAACACCTCTGCCTAACCTAGGGAGAGTGTTCGAGATCCTCCTGGCCTCAGAGCAGGACGGTCCAGCCTCCGGGTAGTGCAGACAGCCCTCCACGCGGGAGCCCTGGCGGGTGGGGTGGGCTTCCGTTAGCAAACATCTCGGCAGCCTGCGGGGACTCGGCCTGCTCCCCACCTCCTGGGCACAGGGGAGATGACACAGTTCATAGTACTGGAAGTTGTGGGCATTCTCATAGAGAAAAAGCCACGGCGAATCCCTGGGGTATTTATTATCTAAGACCGGAGCTTTTAAATGCACTGTGACCTCTCACACGAATTTGTGGATATGTAATAAAAGTTTGCAAAAACAATAGTCAGTCCTATCATGTGCCCTGAATTGTAATATTTTTCTTTTCTGCTTCATTTTCAAGAGTGTTGCATAACTTTCTAAATTTACGCTTTGAATTGCAGTTAGGAAAACAACTAATATGAAAGGTTAATGAGACAGGTGGAAATATAATTAAATTGGCCTATTTATAGGAAATCTCAGGAACACTAGGGTGGAAGTTTTAGATGTCAACTTCTGTCCCCTTAGGTACTAGAATGATTCCATTTACACCGAATTCCAAACACAAAGGTCTGGGACATCCATTTAGTTATTATTAATGGACAAGGCTGCAGAGGTGACGTAGTGTTTGACTTCAATTCTGAATAAATCTATGAAAATTTAACAAAGCTACACTGCAATAAGGAAATATTTAATGGAGACAGTATGTTCTGATCAGGAATTGTAAAGAAAGGCAAGAGGTGATGAGGTCTGGGGACCTAAGAGGAAAAGAGAGAAGGTCGAGTTCTCTTGGTTTATGGCTCATCACCTAATTGGCTCACCCCTGAACCCAGTGGAGAATGTTTGGTGACTACTGCTCAGAATGCAAAGACGAGAACAGTGACTCCAGCAATTCAGGTCAGAGGTCACAAATAAGCTCCGAAAAAGTATCTGCTCATCCTTATTACATGGGTTTCAATCATAGCCGCAGGAGTCATTTTCCCATTTGCTTACAACATGCTCACTCGGCAAAATTTTCAGGACAGAAACCTCTTCTCTCTGTTTTGAATCATCTCCAATAAAGCTAATGGCAGTTGGAGCTGAGTAGCAACTTGGCAGCTGAAATGTTCATATTCTTTAAGAAGGCAAAAGAATTAATTATAGAAGATTGCAAGGTTCCAATGACTAGATTTTACCTTGAGATCTCTTTATGCATTAAGAACAGTATGTCCTATGAGCTTGGGCAAAACACTGCTCTCCCCTCTCTGAAGAGTTCGATAGCGATATTCTAAATAACAATTGGATGATTCCATTCAATGTCCCAAATCCAAACTGGTTGCAGACATTAGAGGAGCCCAAATTGTCAACCTCTTTTTGCAAAAAAAAAAAAAAAAAAAAAAAAAAAAAGGTAATGATTGCTGGAATGCCTATATTTACAACAGCATCAATAGCGACCATCCAAATACTGAAGATCCTAAAGCACCAGTTGACATCTTTGCAAGTTGGGAAAGGATGTCTAAGTTGAAAGCACCCTAGTAAGGCTTCAACAGAAACTTGGGCATTTCCAGTACCATCACAGCGATCTGACTCTTTCACTTTCTCACCTTCTCACACACGTTCCTATCTCTATACTCCAATTGCAGCCCCCACACATTATTTATCCCCATCATGATTTGGCATCCAAATATTAACATGATCACTTTGTTTTGCCTTCATTTTTATAATCCGAACCCTGTATGCCTATTATTTAGAAGGTTAAGTTGAATTTAGTGAGTCTTCCAAATTCAATACAACCCAACAATTAACAAATTTCTTTCTGGAGGTTTACATGCCAGGAGAAGCAGTAACAGTACCAAATCCATATCCATAGATAAACAGAAATAGGTCTCTGGTGATGACTGTGTAAATTAAATGATTCCTCCAGATTTGCCTAATATTATTAGCTTTTGGGCAAATCTAGAGAAAACTCCCAAAGTGAGAGCCAGAATGTTAACTGAATGGGACTTCTGATGTCATCTAGTACATGGCAGCAGGACATGTCAAATCTAGTAGCCTCAGCCTCTTGACCTCTTAGCCACATCTGGCACTGTTTTGTGCCCCTTTATTGAAATTCTCTCATTTCTAGGTTTCCATCATTTTAGCCATTTTGGCTTTCTTCTAACCCATCCCCAAAATACTTGCCTCCTACCCCTGCTCCACCACGGTGTCGATCCTCACACCCCCTTCGGGGTTGGCCCACCCATCCTTGTAGTTTCAACTATTGGGGCACCTGTCTAGCCTCAGCAGCCTCAAATGCAACATGCTCATCCCTAAAGCCCCATTTTCCTTCCAAACCTCTTCTTTCCCTTGTATTCCTTTTTTAAATAACATCCATCATTCACCTATCCAAAAATGTCATTTTTTAGTCCACCCTCATATTCAGATACCAATTTCCAGAAATTATTTCTGAAATCTCTAGGCTATTGTTATCAGCCTCATTACTAACATTTCCTAAAACCCATGTCTCCTACACATGCTCTTCGGTACTGCTAGCGCAATTATTTTCTAAAATAGAGCTCTAACAATGTTCCCTTAAAAACTTAATGGTTTCCTGTCACCGATAAGAAAATGTCCAACTTCCTCAGCATCCTTCTCATCTCAAAACTATTTTTTAGTCCCATCTCACCCTACGATACATCGACTTGTCACTGTGGCCCACTCACCTTCTCTCAACAATCAGATAAATGGTTTCCTCTGCTTAAAGTGCTCCCATATTATACTTTTCTCAAGATCTAGGTGATTTCAAAATGTCGCCTCCTCTGTACAGCATGCATCGAATCTCGAGGCCACTTAATCATTCCTGGGTGTCCTATAGCACTCTGTTCATGCTAACACTATCACATATCCTTCTTCCTACACCCTTCTTTTCTGCCGGACGGTAACCTGTTTTGGAAAAAGCGGTATCTTGCTCTTTGTATAGTTAGCATTTAATATACCTGCACGTGGCAAGTGCTCAATTCACAACCACTAAGGAAGTATGTAAACATGTAAATTTGAATTCTACCTTGGCTAGGACTCAAACTCCATGAGCTTCAATTCCTTTATCTGTAAGCTGAGATAAATAGTTATCATTTCTACTTATGAAGTATTTTATTATAAAAATAAACAAAATCAAGTATAGAAAAAATATTGTCAAATAGAGGCAACGATATTAAATATAACCCAAGAGTATAATATTTTAATGTCTAGTCCTTCACCTAAAACACATTAAAATTAAAACATTCTACAGCCAGCATCCAAATTGGGGATAAATATAAACACAATAAAAAATCGATATTTTATCGATCTTAGCATTTAGTGTGCCCAGAAATCAAGCATGACATCAATTTAATGTGATCTGTACAGCATAGTGATATTAGGTATTAGTTAGTAAAAGGACCATATTAGAGAGAAAAAGCTTAAGCTTTTGATTAGAACTGGTGTGAATCTTAGCACCATGGGTTTCTTCGCTTTCTTACTAGTGAATGCTTTTACGGTCCCAATACTTTTATAGTACTTATTATATACTTAAAAGCTTCATATATATTAACTGATTTAACTCTTACAAGCATCTCACGAAATAGGTCCTATTATTATTATTCCCCTTTTACACACAAGGAAACCGAAATGTGGAGATTGTTTAACTTGTCCCAGGTAGCAAAGCTTTTAAGTGGCGGAGCTGGGATTTGCGTCTGCTCAGTCCGGTTCTAGTCTGGCTGAAACTACACTAAACAATGCAGCCTATCTAAATACTATTGTGACAGGCTAGCACAATGCCTGACACACAGCGAATTCTTGACAAATGTTAGTTTCCTTTTGTACTAACGGCGCTCAGGTGACAATGACACATGAAAGGAGTCATGAGGGCTACCACATTATCTGACAACACTCCCATGCCATTTGGACTCTGTGAAAAGGGGATTTTATCTGTACTGTGTATTACCACCCTTTCCATATAAGCAGGATTTTCAAGAAAACTAGAAGAGATCAAACCATTTTAACTAGCTATTAACACACCATTCATATGGGACACACACACATTTCCCTTTTTGTTGAATCATTAAAATGCCATTACACTGTGCTGAGGCAAAGGTAGAGCAACACCAGCCAATTTCATTCATCCAGATCTTCTGGTTGTCCTTTGACAAATCCCAGCACATCAATTACATTTTCTATTACAGCCAGCGTGGTTCACATTGTGTCAACTTGTTCCAGTTCTCTCTCGTCTCTGACAATCTCGGAAGTACTCCTCTCACAGTGAAGTTGTTGCACTTCCCTCTTTATCTTTAGCATATTATTCAGGGAGGAATGGTGTGAAACTCTCTCCAAATACAGCTCACATCTCTGCAGCATTCTTGGCTTGCACCTACTTCAGACCTAGGCATTTAATTACAACTACTGGGGTCTGTCAGACTTCTTCACAATTCTTCTAACTGGGTTAATTCTTACATACCCTAGCTGGTATCAGCGTGCTTTTAATTGTTTTCTTAATTTTTTTTCCTCGTTTAATACTGTAGTCTATTTCAATAAATTACACGTCTCTACATTGTCGGCTACTCGAGGGTTCTTAGATTACAAACTGCTGCATTATCAGTACTAGGGCAAACCTAGGAAGAGAACTGCATAAACAAAAATAAATAAGGAAATATTTCTTTCTTTACCTATGATGGAGCAGACTGTATCAGAATAACCCCCCCATTTACAACCACAATAACAGGTAGATTAAGAACAAAATCAAATAAATAGCTATTAAAGATCATGAGGGTAATCAAGGCAACAAGGACACAAAGGGCCAAGATCCTAGAAAGGAGAAAAATACACTGAGGTGAGCCCAACCTTGCTTCCTCTATTTTTTAATTGATTTTTACATTTTTTATTTCTGCGTCAGAATTTGCCAATTTCGGTCTCACACCATGGTGACCAAACAGAAAGCGGAAGCCTAGGCTTTGCTTAGTCCTGCCTAGTTTTATTGGTTGGGATGAAAAAAAAATGGAGTTCGAGGCTAT
Source organism: Eidolon dupreanum (assembly GCA_028627145.1). Classification (NCBI taxonomy): domain Eukaryota; kingdom Metazoa; phylum Chordata; class Mammalia; order Chiroptera; family Pteropodidae; genus Eidolon; species Eidolon dupreanum. The sequence continues at coordinate 10,707,298 of CM053512.1, forward strand.
GAAAGTTGCCAGGACGTGAGACCAAGAACCACAATAAAAAGGGATAAAAAGGGACCAGAGCAGTGAGAACAGTGTGAATACAATTCCTCTTGAGGCCTTTGATGACTCCTGGGCTGCTCATTACCATGGCAAAAGGCTTTGACACCAAGCAGAAAGTGACTGATAAGAGGCTAAAAAGCTAATCAGCTATTTTGGCAATCTCCTGTCAAAAAATACTGCTCAGGATCCATCAAGAAGGAGATTATCTGGTAAATAATGTGAAGGCCATGCCCTAGCAGTAAGGACAGACCAGAAACTAACCAGCACTCACAAAACCTACAATGTACAAGGCAATGAATTATCGGGCTGAAAATGCCAATAGTGCCAAAGTAGAGAATTCTAATCCAGCGGAAGTAGTCGCTGAACCTCTCACAGGTAACATCCAAGGAAGTTTCCCTCCCAACTACACTTATCACCCACAGTGTGGTCTCCACAGGCAATAAACTCACTCTTGGGGCTTTGTGTTTTTCATCTATAAAATAAAATGATTAATTTATCCTTTTTTTAAAAAAAGAAAAATGTTTTTTTAACAAATATTCATTGTAATTTATACTTTTTAGTCAATAAAATAAAATAAGTAAACTGGATGATCTTCAAAATCTTTCCGTTCAGGAAAAGTCTGTTTTTATTTTGTGGTTAAATAAAAAATAATGTAAGTCATATTTGGGTAATTTTGATAATACAGAGAGAAAAAAATTATAAACCCATTGATCTTCAGGCAGACATGAGCTCATATTGTGAGGACCTTTCTCCTCTATTTGCATCTGGAGAGATTTGTACCCAAAGTAAAACAACGTATACATTAACAAAAAAAAATTTAAGTACTACTAATATTTACAGAGAAGAATCTTACAAGTGAAAATACTAGGATTTACGGTAAAATAAGCAACCAAGAGGAACACTAAAAATAGACAAATGAATTACTGAGCTGGAGGAACCACAAATGCAATTGAAGAAAATCTTATTTAAAATCAAGGGTGTAGCAATTTAATGAGCAAGCAAAACTGTTCTGGGATTACATGAATCAGACATCATCCAAATCCAATTAAAATTCTAAACTCTGTACTATATATACACATGTATACACATAGTTTTAATTCTCATAACGACAGTAATGGTGTCATTTTCTTATTTTGATTTTGAAGTATTTTTCAGGTAATTGGGATTTGGTATTGGTTTGCAAATGTTAATAATAATTTAGAGAAATCACAGTAGGATAAATGTGAAGGAAATGACTTATTTGTAAAATAATAACATTTATTGGTAGAAATCTGCATAGATCCTTTTAGTTTATTGCATTAGCTGACAGGAACCTGACTCAATTTTCTAAGAACATCATTTTTATCTAATGAAAATAAACCACTTGAATACCTATAACTACTCTTTAAGACAAAATATATAGACAAGGACTATAATACACCAAGGACATCACCAATCTACAGGCGGCAAGGTTTGACTTGTGGAATAATTAAACCCATAGTAATTTATACTTCATACTTCAATAAGAAATTTTCTCATGTAACAAAAGAATTGCATTGCTGCAAACATACAACAAATTTAATCACAATAGCAAATTATTGTTACCCAAGTTTTAGGGGAAACAATGCTTCTGGACAGCTTATTATTTTAAAGAAGTTTCTTTTTTTCTCTCATAAAAAATACACTGGTACTAGACTAACAGGATCACTTTGTAAGTTATATAAATGTCTAAACACTATACTGTACACCTGAAACTAAGACCTGAAACTAATAAAAAATAACATCGAATGTCAACTCTAAAAATAAAAAAAAAACTAATTAAAAAGTACATTAAAACATAAAAATTAGTAGAAGCCAAAGAAATTCTACATGCCTCACAATGTAGTTAAAATTTATACAGATCTGGATTAAAACATTAGTTCTGCTTTTGTCCATCTGCAACTTCGGGCAAGTTTAAAAATCACAGAGTCTGTCAAAGAAGTCAAGAACAAAAGATACCTAATGTAGTGCCTGGGGCCTTATGTGTTCATAACAAGTGTCAATTCTCTTCTTTCTAATATGCATTCGGTCCACACAGATATGCTGAGTTCCCCTAATACACAAGGTGATGAATTTAGTATACAAGCCTGGAACCAGAAAAGGTGGTTTGCAGAAAGGATGTCTTGGTTTACGTGAAAAAAAAAAAAAATGCTCATTTTCCTCAGTAGTCTCCCAAGGGAAGAGAAGATAACTCTGAGAAACAGAGCTCAGCGGCTATTTAGAATAGCCAGTGTGCCCCTCACACAGTGGCTGCTGACAGGCTCCCCAGTTATCTAGTCTTCTCATGTGAAACTCTGCTGTCAGGACTGCATGAGGACTGGTCCCTGTGGCGTCTGGACAGATGTATGGCTCCCTAAGCTCATGAATACAAAGGCACAGTCCCAATTTGTCCATCACTGAGTTGCTAGACAACAAGGCACTGGCAGGTGGAGAGGGTTTCGTCATATCCACTTGCATGTGAACCCCGCTGCCCTGTGGCAATTGAACACAACACGTTTCTGATGATCCTGCGTTCCTCATATCTTGCATTTTTCTCAGCCTAGAACATGTTAAATAATGGCAAACACTGCTATACGTATGGGTGACTTGCTACATGGTGTTGAGATAATACCTTATTCAAACTGCCTGCTAGCTACAAAAGGGCAATGTATCCACTACACCAGTGTTCCCATTCCTCTGAAAAAGATGGACTGAACCTGGGGCTAAGACTCACGCAGAAGCATACGACAGTGGTGAATGAATGCTCCAAAACAATGACCCCCCCTCCATCTGTCTCCCTGTATGACAACATATCTCTTTTTAACAATAAGTTTGGTGGTTATCAAATAGGCCCGGCAAGGTAATGGCCTATTTCAGGGCTATTGTTCTTTGAAAAATGATGCCCTATTTCAGTTACCAAATCAATCAAGGGCCAAAGTTTGAGCTGTTTTTCTATTTTTCTATTTAAATCTTTTTACTGGTAAATGTGATGAACTGCAAATAGGAAACAGCGTAATATATTTGCATGAGTCAATAAACACAATTTAAATAACAGTGACAGCATGCACTGCTCCAATATCTTAACCTACTCCTAAATTTCATTTTAATGCCAAAATATCACTTATCTGAAATGCACAAACTGTACTGTAGTAATTATGTGCCACCTTTTCAAAGTCTAAATATAAAAATAGTGAACGGGCTCATGGTTATGCTATTGTTTAACGTGAAATCTAATTAGCTTCCCCAAAAAAATGGCTTTTTTCTTCATACCTACAATGTAATGTATTTTCCACAATAACTCAATTAATATACTTAAACACAAGACTTTTTATGAGTAATAAGATATACTTAATATAGTATCGCAATAGAAAAGAAGGTTGATTCGTTTCAGACAGCCATAAGCCAAACTGCAAAAGTCATTCAATTTTACCAAAGAGACTAAGATTTTTTAATTTAAAAGAATCGAGTTTTGACTTCTGGTCAAGATGGCATAGAAGGTAGATGCTGTGCTTGCCTCCTCTCACAACCATATCAAAATTACAACTAAACTACAAAACAATCATCCTTGGGAGTTGTCTGAGCGCTGGATGAACAGAAGTCTTACAACTGGGGACATACAGAAGAGGCCACCTTGAGACTGCTAGGAGGGGCAGAGACATGAAACAGGCTAGTCTTACAACTGCATGTGGCAGTTGAGAATCAGGAGGGATATCTCAGCTCTAGAGGTTTCGCCCTGAAGAGCAGGGCACCCTGGCCCCATACTAGGCTCCTCAGATCAAGGTCCTAGTGGCAGGAAGAGAAGTCCCCACAAGCTCTGGTTGTGAAATAAGCAGGGATGGTGGCTCAGTGAGATGGAGGGCTAAGGAAGTCGCAGACATTCCTCTCAAAAGAGACCTGTGTGTGGACTTCCCCACTGATGGACTTACTTGCTCTGAGCTCCAGGGCTGGGGCAGCAGCTCGAAAGACACTAGGGACACACAGGGAGGAAATGAGTTGTCTGGCTTCAGGGTGAGGCCTGGAAGGGCACCTTTCTCCCAGACAGAAGTGCTAGTGGAAGCCATTGGTCCTTTGTTGAACACTGCTCCGTTCTTGGAATGCAGACCCAGGTGGCTGCCGTAGCTGAGTTTCTATCAACCTGGTTAACACTGTTTTCTCTGCCTAGGTGATTCCCTGAACCCCACCCAACTTGTAGGCCCACCCAGGCCTCTTCCAGTGGCTTTTTCAAATGAAAGGCCTGTTTCATGCTGAGAATTTTCCTAAAATCTTTCAAATGAACAACCTATCTCACACTGAGGACTTTCCTAAAATCTCTCAAAGGTTCACCAAACCCCAACAAGCAGCATCTGGCGTTAATGTGCCCCCAACCCCTTGCTGAGCAGCACCAAGCCTGGCACTAGTGGCAGCTGGCCTCAGGTTTCAGCATGGCCTCTTGAGGCACCTGTAAACCCAGCACTGGTGGAAGCCATCTGCAAATTGCTTGGTGACTCTTGCTGGGAGGCCCAGGGAAGGACACAGGCTGGAGCTGAACTTTGCCTGTGGTGGGTCCCCTCCTAGGAGACCCTGGGGCTGGCATGCCCAGCGACTGGCTTCTAGGAGCTAGACCTAAGGATGATACACCCAAAAAGCAAACTGAGCAGGCACCAGAGCCCTGCTAAAGTGGATCCTGCTCTGCAGGGTCAGCCCCTCACCGGCCAGTCTTCACAACCAATCATCCCAACAATCAATTCCTCCCATTAACGTGCAAACAGCACCAAGGCTCAACTATAACAGGAGGGCACACACAACTCATACAAGGGACATACCTAGAACACCCAACTCAGTTGCCTAGGGAAGACTACACCACTGGGCCCCATAGGACGTTTACTATATAAGACCACTCTACTAAGACCGGAAGACATAGCGGCCTTACTTAACACAGAGAAACAAACACAGAAAGGCAGCCAAAATGGGGAGACAAAAAAACATGTCCCAAATGAAAGAATAGAACAAAGCTCCAGAAAAAGAACTAAACAAAAAGGAGACAAGCAATCTACCAGATTCAGAGTTCAAATGGCTGGTTATAAGGATGCTCAACGAACTTAGGGGAAAAGTAGATGAACTCAGTGAAAACTTTAACAAAGAGATAGACAACATAAAACTGGAGATAGAAAACAAAAAAGAACTAGTCAGAAATGAAGAATACAATAACTGAAACGAAGAACACATTAGAGGGCATCAACATTAGAGAAAATCAATAGTAGACTGCATGAAGCAGAGGGTCAAATCAGCGAATTAGAAGATAAGGTAGCAGAAAACACACAATCAGAACAGCAACAAGAAAAAAAATCCAAAAAAAATGAGGATAGTTTAAGGGGTCTCTGGGACAATATCAGGTATACCAACATTTGCATCAGAGTGGTACCAGAAGAAGAGCAAGAGCAAGGAATTGAAAACCTATGTGAAGAAATAATAATGGAGAACTTCACTAACTTGGAGAAAGAGACATACAAGCCCAGGAAGTACGGAGTATCAAATGAGATGAACTCGAAGAGGCCCACACCGAGACACATCATAATTAAAATGCCAAAGATTAAAGACAAAGAGAGAATCTTAAAAGCAGCAAGAGAAAAGCAGTTAGCTACCTACAAGGGATCTCCTATAAGACTGTCAGCTGATTTCTCCTGAAATCAAACTTTGCAGACCAGAAGGGATTAACATGAAAAATTCAAAATGATGAAAAACGACCTACAACCAAGGTTACTGTACCCAGCAAAGCTATTATTTAGAATCGAAGGACAGATAAAGAGCTTCCCAAACAAGAAAAAGCTAAAGGAGTTCATCAACACCAAACTAGTATTTCAAGAAACGTTACCGGGACCTTAATTTAAGATAAAGAAGAAAAAAAAAATCAAAAATAGGAATAATAAAATGGAAATAAATATATTAACAATAACTACATTTCAACAATTACTTTAAATGTAAATGGATTAAATGCTCTGATCAAAAGATAAGGTGGCTGAATGGATAAGAAAGCAAGACCCTTACATATGCTGCCTACAAAAGACTCACTTCAGTTCAAAAGACACACACAGACTGAAAGTAAAGGGATGGTAAAAGATATTTCATGAAAATGGAAGTAAAAAAAAAATATCTTGGGTAGCAATACTTACACCAGACAAAACAGACTTTAAAACAAAGGCTGTAACAAGAGACAAAGAAGGACCCAGAAATCCCACTTCTGGGTATTTATCCGAAGAAACTCAAAATAATGCTTTGAAGGGACATGTGTATTCATATGTTCATTATGGCATTATTTACAATAGCCAAGACTGGGAGGCAACCTGGGTGTCCAGCAATGGATGAATGGATAAAGAGGTATATATTCCATATATACAATGGAATATTACTCAGAAATAGAAAAAAATTAAAAAGAATGTACTTTTGCCATCTGCAACAGCATGGATGGGCCTAGAAGGTATTGTGCTGAACGGAGTAAGTCAGACAGAGAAAGACAAATGCCACATGATTTCACTTACATGTGGAATTTAAAGAACAAAATAAACAAAACAGAAACAAACTTATAGATACAGAGAATATTTTCAGGGTGGCCAGAAGGAAGTGGGGTTGAGGGTTGGGTGAAAAAATGGAAAGGTTTAAGAAGTACAATTTGATATTTACAAAACAGTCACGGGGATGTAAAGTACAGCACAGGGACTATAGTCAATAATATTATAATAACTATATGTGGTGTCAGATGGGTACTACATTTATTGGAATGATCACTTTGTAAGTTACATAAACGTCTAATCACTATGTTGTACACCTGAAACTAATATAATATTGTATGCCAACTGTAATTAAAAAATAAAAAAAAATTTGAAAAATCAAGTTTTAATTAGGTGAATGGTTTTTCAAGGTAGTCACAGAAGTCAAGAAGTTGAAAGAGACTAAGGGTTTTTGAATCTACATGACGCGGACTATAACAAAGCATCACTTCATGCTTTTTCTGAGCATGGCCCTGGGGGAGGGACATTTACCTTTCCTGCGTAGCTTTAGTGTTTGCAAGGTGTTAGCTTCATAGATGCTAATTATTTTCTTTAAACCCTCAGTCTAAACTCCAGGTATCTCCCACCAGGAGAATGGCATCAAGATGGGTCATGATGTGATAATATCACATGTGGTATTATTATTACCACAGACAGGGAATCATTCAAGCAACCTGTGCTAGTTAGCAGTGTAAGGGGCTGGGCACATAAAGCACCCTCACTCAGGAAGTTCAGAGGCTAGCGGGAGAGACAACCAGGTAAGAAATGCATCTCAATAAAATGGCATTAGTTTCATATAATGGATGCATTTATAAAATGAAGAAAGAACAAAGTAATGATACAATATGTGTATTTTCTATTGAAATGGGCTATTAAACCGATCAGGATAATATCACTTAATTGCTTCAAACTCTATATGTTTATAGTTTTTCAGAACTAAAAAGGTATGCAAATACAAAGATTAAATTCATTCCAGAACAAACTTCAATTGCTATGTGAACAACAGCTTTATCCAATTTCTCTTTTCTCATCCTGATTTAAGAGAACACTTGAGCTTTTTCTCAGAGTTCTCTCCTTGCCCAAAAAGTCACAACTTGGCATATCTCACTGGTCATTTGCTATTTCCCTCATCTGGAGAAATCCTGACATCCTTCTCCCTGCCCATTAGCTTCAGATTCTTCTGGAATGAAACAGTGTGTATACAGAGACACATGTTCATACTTAAACTATACAGAGAGGGTTTACTGTCAATCTACAAGATTTCCTTCTAGTATCACTCAGGTCCCCCTGAAGTATCAAGTCTGTCAGATGCCCAACTCCCTGCAAAGACATCCACCGGCTCAATATCTCCAGCTACTTCTTTCTGCGTTCGATAACAGCTGATTTCAAAGGGCATTTCTATTCCATTATCTGTAAAAAGTCCCTTTGCAGACCCCCAAAGCAAAGCTTCTCAGAACAGAGAAATACTTGCTTATAAGTATCGAGGAGTGGGCATCCCAGGCTCTTCAGAAACACTGGAAGGAGGATAGCAGATCTCAAAAAATGACTGGCTTCCTGCTCTAGACCTCCCGATGCTCCTGAAGGGGAGCCCAAAAAGAAAGGCTCAGGGCACCACCCCTGCCCTAGTCACTATTCTCAGCAGCTGGAAAGGGCCTACCAGGAGGTACCTCATTAAGGGTTAAGTTCAGGTTAGTGAGTAGATGAATCCCTTAGAACAGGCCCAGCAAAAGGAGGTCTGCTGTACACAGGATGAAGAATGAAGTTTTCAATCACCCAAATTAAATCTTGCCTTCAACACGAGGCAGATGAAGTAAGTGTAATATAGTCATTGCTTCATCCTTTAAGTGAGCAATGCACCTGAGAATTATGGTTGGCTCCATTTATCCATTCATATTTTCAATAGCTATCTACCAGATGGCTGTCATGCGTCAGGCTCTAGGAATACAGCTGCTAACAAGACAGGAACTTCCTCTGGTGGAGCTTATATTCTATTCTCACAGAGACAGTGAATGAAATAATATAACAAGTTCAAGTAGTGATAGGTGCTATGAAGAAAAATAAGGGAGAATAAGGGAAGAAAGAAGGAGTAGCCAATAAATTTTTTTTTAATGTGACCAGGGAAAACTCTCTGATGAGGGGGCAACTGGGCAGGGTCAGGAATGTTATGAAGAGGTGGGCCATATAAATACCAGGGGGAAATCCACAAAAATTGAGGGTGGTGACTGGAAACTCTCCCTGCTCACTTGAGTAAAAAGACCCAGGATTCTATGATACCACCAAATTGTATTTTGCTGAAAGAGATTTCCCCTAGGGTACGAGTGGCGTAAGAGCTGGCCGAATTTAAAAAATAATGAATTGGTTAAATAAGGGGAAAATAGATAAATGGCTATCAGATATTCTTGTTTGGAAGTCATTCTCACAGATTTCAAAAGAAGGAAGAGATATTTCACAAAGAGATGGTTTGCTGTGTGAATAATAAGTCTATCAAAAAAGTTGCGGAAAACAGGGTTGCAAAGGCCCCAAGGTGGCAGCAAGTTTGTCGTATCCGAGGACCAGCAAGCAGGCAAGAGGGGCTGGAAAAGGGTGAGGGGGAGCATGATGAGATACGGGGCTGCACAGGAGGCAGAGGCCAAATCTGGTGAGGCCCTGGAAGCTACAGAGGAACTTTGACATGGTTCCAAGTATGCTCTGACGCCCCTGGAAGATTTGAGCAGGCGAGTGATATCCTTTGATTTTTAAAGTTCATTCTGTCCGTTGTCTGGGAAACAGATTACAGGGCGTGGCAATGGAAGCCGGACATCAGCTGGAGGTGAGAGCAGCAGTCCAGGCAGAGACCGTGATAGCTGGGACTCCGTTGGTGACAATAAAAGTGGTAAGGTGTAGTCCAATTCCAAATATATTTCTTTGGATAATAGAGTTAAGATTTGTTAAATGCTCAGGGTTTCCCCTTCACTGCATTGTGCAGTGTAAGAATTCACAACAGCTCTGATGGATAAGACACAAGGCCCACTTCGCAGGTTAAGACTCAAAGGCTTAGGTTAATCACTTGCTTCCTGAGCTTCCAGGCCCCCTCTGCCCAGCCAGACCCCCGTTCTAGGCAGCCTCTTTCCCTCTGTGCTCACATCCTAGATGGTGAAATCTCACTCTCATCAGCCAAATGACCTCTTACTTCTATCTCCAGCTCTCTGTTGCTTTCTCTCTCCAGGCAGGTGACTGTCTCAGGGTTCATACCCAGGTCAACTGTGTACTAGAATGGTACCACAAGGAGAAGAGCAAGAGCAAGGAATGGTCTTTTTCACCACCCCGCTGGACTACCTCCCAAACTGGGTAATGACACCATGATGAATGGAATGGGTGGAATGGTGTACTTCATACTTGGTAAAAATACCAGGATATCTCTACCTCTTATGTCAGAGACTACACTCAACATAATGGACATTCAGCATATGAATATAATTTCATCCAACTTCATTAAAATGGCTAATCATTTCTGACCTATTATTGTGCTCTTTTTGACCGTCTTACAGAAGTTTGGGTTTGTGCTTTCCTCTACTTGTTGTGTTTGCCATTTGTTTGTCTTCTTGTTGGTCTTCAAATCTGGTTAATATTAGTGAATCACTAATTCATGTCTTGAGGTAATACTTAACTGTACATACCATCATAGTTTTAACAACTATAGTTAAGAAGTTAAATATTTTTTGATGTAGGATTTTGATATTAAAAGAAAAGAACTATTTCTTTAAATACTTAATAAAGAATCATGAGATATAAGAACCCAAAGAAGACTTTAGATTCATTCAGAGTGGTGGTTGTCAACCCTGGCTGGATACTGGAATCATCTAAAGAGTCCCCTTCCTACATCAGACCAGTTCCATCCTAATCTCTGCAGGCATCTGTAATTTTTAAACTTCCTGATTCTACTGTGAAGCAACGATAAAAAAATCACAAATCTAAACCAAGTTCCTCTCCAGAAGCCTCTTGTTCATCATTTTCAAATTAAAGAAAATGAGACCCAGAGGGGGAAGCAACTTGCCAACGGTAAAGCCAATTTGTGGTAGAACCACAAGCGAAACACGAGTTTCCTAACTCCCTGTTCACTTTGCATTTAACGTCCCCAACACACAGAGGAACGGACGTAAGGAAAAGGCGAGGGTCTCACCAACGGTAATCCTGAGGATTGCATCACTGATTCCATTCGGTCATTTCTTCTGATTCTCCACCTTCTGTGCTTGCCCCAGCTGCCAAGCTGGTTTATTTGGCAACAGAGCGATGCAGAAAAGCTGTGCTGGGATCTCAGCGGCAGCATCAGCAGCACCAGTACTGCCAGATGTTTCTCCTTCAGAGGAGAGCATCTTGGTGAGTGAGCACAGATCTGAAGACCTCACTAAATGGGCTGTACCAAAACCCTGCTCTACAGCTACACGTGAATAGCCTTGGACTAACTAGAGCCGTATTCAGGAACATGACCTCAGAAAGCAATCATGGCTATGTGCCCGTTATTAGGTGTGTAAGGAGGTAGGTACAGCAGCATTGCTTATACAGGGGAAAAGCGGAAACACAGAAATATCATGGAAGCACTAAGGAAATTTCAAAATGTACCCTTAAATTGAGATAAAGCTCCAAAACATATATGGAACATATTCCTAATTTGATAAAAGTAAATAGGTATCCACATGAAAAAATACTATAGTTGAGTTAATGATGGTTGTTATCTTTGTCTCTCTTTTTAAATGTTCCATATTTTCAAATTTTTTTATAAGGCACATGTCTTTCATTTAAAAAGATATACACATATAGATACATCTATCTATATTTATATCTATATATCATCTATATCTACATCTATATCTATATCTATATCCATCTATCTAAGCTGCAGGACAATAAACACATGCACAGAATTGCATTTGGCTACAACTTTTGATACCCTGTGTCTTCTGCTTGTCGCTAGTATGCCTTTTTCCTTTAAGACCAAGAACATGAACCAGGCAACCCACTTCAGGCCATATTCAAGATGATTAAACATTTTAATGGGAGACTCAAGTTAGAATCTCCCTGATTTCATTTTCTAAGGAAAAAAATCTTTCAGTGTCATAGAGTATTTTTTTCATGAAACGAGAGACTAACACATTAACATAGCCCATCCTTCCTGTTATTTATCAGATCTTATTAGTAAATACTGAGCACTTTCCATGCGCTGGGGACTTGCCTAGGCTTTGGGAACTTTACTATGAACACACACACACACACACACACACACACACACACACACACACAGGTCTAAGAGCTCTGCTCCTTGTGGCGCTTCCATTGTGTGGGAGGAGACACGATTACATGTTAAACATCGGGCAGTGGAGCAGGGGGAGGGACAGCGTGTGCTGGGGCTAGGATTTGGGGAGGAATGCTGCTATTTTAAACAGAGGAGCTGGGGAGTGCCTTAGTGATGATGTCACGTTAGAGAAGAGACCCGAGAAAGGTAGCCGGTCCTGTGAGCACCTGGGATAAAGAACACTCTAAGCATCTTTTTGATAAACAAAGAGGAAAATATCTCTTCTCTTCCACTATTCTCTGGGTCATTTGAATTACATTCCTGATGTAGGTGTAGTCAGTTCATGGGTACAGAGTCATCAGACAGTATATTCTATGGAAAGTGGGGACCCGGTGGAAGACATACTTAAGAAGAAAAGGGGGACAACCCCTCTGTAAAACCTCAAATCTTTGCCTTTTCAATAGTGCTTAGGCGGATTGTGTGTGTAAAAAAGCATTTATGATAGAGAGATACCAGGCTGAATCAGTTAAGAAACAAAACATTTCCTGGATTTTACCCAATATGTGTACTCATTACATATCTTTGCCTGGAAAGGACATGAATAAGCCATACATTTAATATAAAAATACTTCTAATTGTTAAAAAAAAACCTCTATTATGAAATATATGTTCACACTTTGAATATGAAAAAGCCTAACTGTCTAATACATAAGCTTTATTTTTATGACAGATGATGCTTCTTTCTATTGGAAAATATTTTTAAATAGCACGAAATTACAAAATATACAAGATATTTTTTAAAATGATACTTATAGAAATAAATTAATAACCAATGATTTCGAACCAGTAAAAGAAATTTAATTTTCCTCTCTTGCATAGAAAAATATATAAGAACTAGATCTAACCCTAATCTTAAGATTTTAACTTTAATCCATAAAGCACACATTCTTTATGTTAAACTACCAAGTGATTAATCTATGAAAGTTATACCTATAGGTGAGGTCTCTGTTTAATAGAACCACCATAACTGTAGCTTAGCAGTACAATCACACAGCACAATGCTGCCTTATTTCTCTGGGTTTGATATTACAATAAAATCCTCAAAAGCTGCGATAATCTGAACAGGATTTGAATTTCATTTTAATTCAAATTTAGCCCCTCTCAATTTACATTGCCATGTACATGAATTGCAGCATCACTTCAGTCACTCAGTAATAAGTGAAGATCCTCCTTGGAGTATATAGAAGATAAAGTATCTCTTCTGGGGATAAACTGAAGCCTTTCAAGGGCTAGGAAAATACCAAATCCTTTACATATTAAGTTTCATGTCCAGAAATGTAACACAAATGGCTAAGTTCCTTCTCAAGATTGTGACCAGTTTCTAAACAAATTAACCTTGCATCAGAAGCATAGTCAGTCCTCTATATAAAACTATAAGAAAGAGTTATAAAGTCCCAGGTTCTTTCTAAACCTTTCCAGATTTCATGATCATAAAACCCCTTCCTTTTTGAGAAGCCAGGGGATTCTTGTAAACAGAGGCATCAGGGGAAATGAAGATGGAATTCTTACTAAAGATTAGAAGGTGGAAGGTAGGATTCCTTCCGAATCCCCCAGCTATGTATTTCTATGAACTGAAATGAGTAAACAAGCCACACCATTTCTTGAAATGCCCAGACCATATTAAGTTACACTGGCAGTAACGTTATTTAACTCTGACACTGAATTATGGCTTTCGATAACAGAGTCTGGAATTCCTGGCTGCTGGATATCTGTCTGCCAGTAGAGAGACAGGTGAAGAGGTACGGTTTAAGCGCCAAATAACTAAATAAAAGCTAAATGGTGAGAGGAGGGTGAGATTGTTTTGGCTTGGGAAATTAAGACCAACCATAAATGAAAGCTTTTCTGAATGTGAGAGAAAAATGAAGCCTCAGCTCTTAGGAAATGTCTCTTACATATCTAAATGGCAGAAAATCATGGGCTCCCAGGCTGGGGAAGGCCCTTCAGATGTCATCCATTGGGGCCCCGCGCATGGATCCTGCGTTCAGCAATCTGTGACATTCCCGTTTCATTTCCATCTGAATGCAAGAGAAAGCTTCACATCCCAAGGAAACCTCTTCCGTGTCCTTTTGAATTTTCCCCCCTTATTAATCCTCCTTCCCATAACCTCTCCTCACTAACCCTGGTTTGACTCCATGAAGATGAGGCCCAAGATACATAGGCAGTGGAGTTGAGGCAGGGGCATAAGTGAGTGGAGGAGGCCAAGAGCCAGACCATAAGTCAGGATGGGGACTCAGGCCAACCAATGGGCACACGGCTCAGCTAAATGGCCAGTCAGTGGTCTGCTCCGTCCTCCTGTTGCCATGCAGGAGGGCCCTGTCATCAGATTTCCTGATAAGAAGCCAGCAATTTGAATTTTAGTAAAAATATTGCGTTTTTTCAATGTATGGGGACTAAATAGTGGGGCTCGAACAGCTCAGACAGATCAACTAACCAAACCTCTCTTTTTATAAGTGAGAAAACTGAGGCCTAGAATAGAAAAAGTGACTGACCAACACCACAGGGTTCATCAGAGGCAGGTCTGGAGGAGGAGAGCCCCAGGCATGAGGTCTCCCTTCTCCCATCACAGAAACACAGCCTGCAAGTTTGGCCTGTAGATCTGAGGCAGGAATCTGCTCTAGATCATTTCCTGTATCAGTATTGTTACCGTTGTCCACATCTGGTTTTTGTAGCATCCTTTCGAGTTGAGAAGGTCTAGGGAGCAGTGGTAACAAGCACAGACTCAGGAGACAAACTGCCCAGGTTCGCAAGCCCACTTCTACCACTTACCACCTGCATGGCCAAATCACCTCCGCATATATACAGAAAAGAGCCTCAGTAAATCTCCTGAGCTGTCTCCTCTAGTCTTGGAGAAAATCCTAGAATAATGGGATTTACTCCATTTGGGTGTCTCCTCACCAAGGGCTGAGCTTACTCCCTAGATAGTTACCGCAACCATTTCCTCTCTCTGTCTCTAAGTTTACTATTAGGGACCTGGTCTCTCAAAAGTTCTTCCTAGATAGCTAGACGTTTAATTTCCTCCTTTCCCCTTAACTATGTACTAGACAAAAAGATGGCAAAGACACTCTAAAAAGCGGGGTTGGGGGGAACGTGTCATTTCGTCAACATCACAACTCAGTCACAAACTTCATCCGCACTCTTAACGATCCACCAAGTTTACCAGGTAGGTCCTTGCTATGATGACATTTCAATTCAAGCCCAGGGAAAGCTCGAATGCAACAGGAGAATCCTAAAATGTTCACCAACCGTCAGAGGTAGCTGGAGCACTCTGTCTCAAATCACAGAAACCACAGAGGTTGGCACTATTGCTTTGGTCTCTAAGGCATAAGAAGGTAAATAAAGGGCTCTTTCCCAAGGCTGACAGGGCTTCAGTGAGCCCTGTGTGGACTACCCAGTGTGTGGTGCCTGCGTGTCCCTGTGTGCAGTGGGTATTCAGGTTAATATACATTGACAGCTATGTGCCGGCTACAGATGTCAGCACTATACATGCATTAACCCATTTAATTCACAAAACAACCAACTGAGGTAGATACTATCATACCCCACTTCACAGATGAGGAAACTGAAGTCCCAAGAAGCTGTAACTTGCTCAAAGATCCACAGTGCGAAAGTAGCAGAACCTGGGCACGAATTCAACAGGCTACACTCCTAATTAACCACTTCCCCAAACTGCCTCTAGAAATTTCTGATATCGTTTTCCTCAGCGTATACTGTAAGAAAGGTCACAGGCATCTGACCATCTCTGAAGAGATGATGTGGGTCTCGCCACCTTTACCTGCACCTGCAAGTTCTCCTTTGGGGTTCTCAACTGGTGGAGGCTGTATTCCTACACAGCTTTTTACTTTGGCCTTCCTGCCACTCTTTCACAAGGGAAACTGGGGCAGAAGCTCCCGAAGCACCAAAGATGCTGTTTCTCACAGCCTTTTATAGGAGACATAAAATCTCTGGTCCATGGCCTTTTTTTTTTTCTTAACCTTTTTTTCTCCATTTTCTCTTTCTTTCAGAGGACGAAAAGTATCTGAGCTGAAAGAAAAAATAATGGCTAGCAAAGGGGAAAGGAACAAAATGAAAAGCAGAGAAAGGATTAAGATTATATTAAGAAGTAGCTATTAGTCATCAGAGAAATGCAAATTAAAACTACAGTGAAGACACCACTTCACAACCATGGGGGATGGCCAAAATAAAATAGTAAGATAATAACAAGTGCTGGTGAAGATGCTGAGAAATTGGAACCTTCATACACTGCTGGTGGGAATGTGAAATGGTGCCTTTGCATTGAAAAACAATCTGGCAGTTCCTCAAAAGGCTTAACCATATGGTTGCCATATGACTCAGAAATTAGGTCACATACCCATTCCTAGGTATATACCCAAGAGAAATGTCTGCACAAAACTTCTACGTAAATATTCATAGAATCATTATTTCTAATAAACAAAAAATAAAAAAGATCTAGATGTCCATCAATTGATGAACAAATGAAATGTGGTACATACATACAATGGAATATTATTTGGCCACAAAAAGGAACGTAGGACTGATACATGCTACAACATTGATAGACCTGAAAATACTATGCCAAGCGAAAGAAGGCAGTCACACAAAAACATCTATTACACGACTCTATTTACATGAAATATTCAGAATAGGTAAACCGTATGTAGAGAAAGTGGATTAGTGGTTAACTAGATTAACTAGGGCCAGAGGATTGGAGAGTAATGAGAAGCAACTGCTAATGGCATCCAGTTTCTTTTCAGAATTAGTGAGGTGGGCTGTAAAAGCCATTAAACTATACTTTAAATGAGTGAATTGTAGGACATGTGAATTGTATCTCAATAAAGCTGTCATTTTAAATAAGATTTAAAAATAGTTTAGAAAGTAAAATTTCTAGTCTTTGTGAATGAGAAACCATAAGGAGGAAAAAAAGAAAGGCCATATAGAAAGGGGAATTTTCATTTAATTGAATTCCAAGATAGTGGGTGTGCTGGGTCATATGACCCCAAATGCCAAGCTCGTATATGATGGGTTGCATAACTCTAAATTCAGATCTTTTCCTCACCCGAAAGCCATCAGTTCCAAAAATAAATGATTCAGAGGAGAGGTGAGATTTTTTTTTTTTTTTAAATGCAAAGGCTGATGTTAGCTTTTTAGAGACTCTGAATTAAAAAGCTCACTAATGTAAGGATTCTCTGGTATACTGAATCCCATGTTCACAAAATAAGAATATTTGATTAGCATCTAAAATGTATTTCCTAAAATGAATTTAGAAATCTGACTCAAATTTAACCAGGAAAATTAAAGCCCTCAAATTCTGGAGTTAAATGTAAGATATTCACAGCCAGACCAGTGCTGGCACTATTTGAGATTCAGGCAGAAGAATTTAAGAGTAAAATGAAGGGTTCGCAAAGCTACCCAGTCACGCATCTCCCTGTAATGAGACTTAAGCAGAAATCGATGCAATCTTTGAGTAAAGTGAATACAGAGTCTCCTAATGTGGCAATATATCAAATGATACTATGGAAGTTTCATGACTATTAGCAGATACAGCATTAAAACATTTTTTAAAACAGAACAATTAGGTAGCAGAGAATTTCCTTTACATCTTTTAGTCTTTAACTTTCAAACTCTTACTAAGCCCTTTACTCCACTGGGTCTTAAATCAAGCATCATTTGTGCAGAAAATCAGCTTACTGCTTTCTTTAAAAACAGGCGAGCCATTAATTGATCCAATGTGTTGGCAGTTCTGGAGAACCCTTTTAGACAGGAACAAATGATGCCTCTTAGTTTGTGTAAAAGAAGCCAAGTTTAAGATTCCATGCATGTGCACAAAGAAACATTTAAAGAATCCTGCAAAATCAGCCAACAATCTTCTTGGCAGTTAAAGAACAAAACAAACAAAATAAAAACAAAAAACAACCTTCACCCCCCAAAGTTTAAATATTAAATGTTTATTTAAAGATACTTCATATGACTTAAAGTGCTCTTCCATAGTCCTTAAATCCTTGAATATTATAGTTTAACTAGTGCTCTTATGACTCAAGGTCATAGTATAATCTTTTCCCCTACAAAACTGTTGAGCTCAAGAAAGTATAACATATGTTCCTAAATGCACGATTGTAACCTTTGTAAGGAGTCTGCTACCTCCCCACCGCTTCATTAATTAATGCACTGCATTTTTCTGGCCTGTCAGAAGCATTGAACTGTTCCCACCTCACTTGTTTGTGTTAAGGTTGACAGTTTCCTCTTCTAAAACACCTGTGATGATTACCAGCCAGGCAAACCAATTGTATACTTCACTAATAGGTGACATGAGCTCCGGGAATGAAAACTTGTCCCCAAAGAATGCACCCCCCCACCCCATGTAGCCAAAGCTTGGTGTTTAATTTCAGTAGTGTAAGTGTTTATTAAAATCTGGCTCTATGAAAAGAATGTTTTTGATTAGGCAACTGCAGTCAGAAATACATCTGTTATTTCTATTCTGTCCTTTTTCTTCTGGATGTCATGGCCTCAACACGGGAACCCCTCTGTGTATGGATGGAGGGCCCACTTCTCCCGCCCAGAGAAACAAGTAGCAACCCTGGGCTCCGAAGGGGTGTCTGCTAAATCTAGCTGCTTGCGCTGGCAAGCCTGGAAAGGACTCCTTGTTCTTCCTGCCACGGAAGCAATGCTATGTCAGTCATGGTGCAAATCGCGAGTTTCAGGGCAGTAACATATTTCTAGTTTCGGCACCTTGTGATCATTAAGAAAAATTTATTCTTTCTACCCTGAAATCCTCTCATTCTCGCAAGCAAATCTTCAGCCATAATTAACTTCCTACCCGAGCAAAGGATAATGCAACACTGCAAAAGTAAATATAACTTTATTGGCCACCATGCTCTTCTTGGCTTGGTGAAGATTATTATTATTTACCATCGTGCCTTCCTGTCAGCTTCTCCGGATGAGAGCTTGGCAGAGCACAGGGCTTTTCTTATTATTTATAACGTGTGTCAACCCAACCGAGGGGGCGAGGGGAACTCTTAATCTTCCACGAAGAACTGAAACCTGACTTAAGCAAGTTCACGGTGGTGAGCTGCTGGTACCCGAAACCCTACCCACCTCCTGATACACAAACGCCTGCATGAGGTGTATACCTAGAGCACACGGCCGAGTGCAGAGCTGTTATCGGATATACCTGTTCCAAACAGGTGCGGAGCCGGTCACTGACCGACAACAATATCCGAGTCTTGCCGCAAACCCCGTCTTTCAGGACCTCCTTGGAGAAGTTAGCCCACCTCGGCGGGCCCTCGTCCGAGCGGCGCTAAACTGAACACACCCATTTGAGTCCCCCAACACAATTAGCCCTCTCTTCTTTGCAAACCCCGCGAAGTGACGCACAGCAAAACTTAGCAGGTCCAGGGAACAGAGACGTGTCTTTAGCAAAGCACAGACTTCCCGGAAAGGAGCCAGCAGCCGGGAGCCGGGTGCGGGACCCTTCTCGGCGCCCCCATCCCCGCGCGTTCCCCTCCCCCGCGCCCGTCGGGGCCGCTCACCTGCATGGGACATGGTGATGGTCTCGTTGGTGTTGGAGCCCACGTTGAAGATGACCACGGCGGAGGCGTTCTGCAGGAAAGCGTTCCGGATCTTATCCCTGTCCGTGCAGTTGCCCTTGGGGATGAGGGCTATCCAGTTCTTGCCGTGGGCGGGGGCGGCGAACTTGGTGTTGGGGTCGCAGGCCAGGCGGTCGTGCGCCGAGGTGGCCATGACCACCTCCCCGCGCGCGTCCTGCTTGGGCGAGTGCTCCCCGTAGCGCCCGCACTCGGTCTTCTCGGAGCGCAGCTCGGGGCCGCCGCCCGCCGCCCCGGGGTCCGGCGCGGGCTCTGCGTAGGTGATGTTCACGAAGGCGGTGTACCATTCCTCCTTCTCGGCCACGGTGAAGTCCAGGCAGAGCAGATGCACGAAACAAAAGGAAAGCAGCCATGTTGAGAGAGCCAGACTGCGGCACGCTTGGATGAGAGACATTGCCATCTTTATCCGCCGGGGCCCCCACCCCGCCCCTCGCGCCCTCCCCCCGCCCCGTCCCTCCTCCCCGCCGCGGCCAACCCCGGGCCGGCCGCCTGCGCCCCTCGCGCTCCGGCTCCTGCTCACTCCCGGGCCCGGGACCGGATTCCGAGCGGGCGGATGGCGTCGGCCCCTTCCCCTTTCAGCCGGAGCGCGGCGGTAGCATTTCGCTTGCCGGGCACCGGCGGGGCGCGGGAGGTGGGGGCGCCCGGGGCTTGCGGAGGAGTCCAGCTGCCGAGCGTCCTGCTCCTTCGCCCGACTCCTCCCCCTCTCATAGGGGTGGCGGGGGGCCCAGGAGCGTGCTGGGTGGCGGCTCTGCGCGCTCCAGCCCCGGCGGGGGCGGGCACGGCTGCCCGAAGCCCGGAGTGCTGCGGGGGGTGTCCCGGCCGCCGCCGCCGCCGCCGAGCGCTGGGCGAGCGGGTCTGGGGCAGGCGCCGCGGCCGCTTCTGCTGCGCGCGCCTCGCTCCTCGCTTCGCCGGGTGGCCTTGCCGGACACACACTTGCCGCCGGAGGGGCCGGCTCCAGGGCCGTGGGAGTCGGCAGAGAGGAGTACGCGGCTCCCGATCTCTGTGTATGTGTCTGTATGTGTGTGTGTGTGTCTGTCTGTGTGTGTGATGTGTGCGTGCGAGGAGGAGCTTAGTGTGATGTCAAAGATTCTGGGCTTCGTTTGCCACGCTCCCTCGGTCTCTCTTCATAGGCAGCAGCGACCCCTGCTGGGTCTTAAATTCAACCCACTCGGCGATTTGATCCTGGTGGAGGCAAAAGGGGGAGGCCCCTCGACTTAGGCGTACAGGAAAAACTTCCTACGCCTTAAACATAGCGAAATGCGCGTGCCTCTGGGAAACAACCTTCTCGTTTGCAGGAGCAGCTGCAGCGAGCTCCCTAATTACCCATCCGAGGGCGAAAGGGGAAGGCTAGCCCTTCCCGCACCACGCGTGAAACACCTAGGGCAGTGCCCATCTGAGTTAAGTGTGCATCGGCATCACCTAGGGCTGGTTAAAACTCAGACTGGTGAGTTTTGCCATCAGTTGCAGACTTGGTACAACTACGGTAGGGCTCCAGAATATGTAGGCCTTTCCAACAAGTTCCCAGGTGATGCCAAGTGCAGCTGGACCACTCTATTCCGGTGAGTAAGGGAATGGGCTTCTCTCCTCCCACCTGGAAGCAAATATGTGACATTTGTTTTAATACAGAATGAGCATTTTGTAACTCTGTAAAAGAAAAGAAACTGGGTGAGATATTTCTTCACTGTTTATTCTGGTTGTCAGGACTGGTGGTAAGAGAGAGTCACAACGCTGATAGGCAAGGGAAGGGCGTTTGGGTTATTATTGTTTATGGTGTGTTCTCCAATTGTGTCGAGATCGCAACCAGTCAGCAGAGAGTCCAACCCTCTAGAGTAGAGCTCTTAAAACTGTGACACAGCACAATTCCTTCCCAATTAAGTGTTTGGTTATTATCCTTTCATACCAATGGTTTCCTTGGCTCGAGATACCCACCATATAAAGTCTCAAATTTGCATGGTGCTTTTCAATTGCTCACCTCGTACTTTCCACCTGGCACCCTTTCAGAGAACCCAGAGCCCAATTCGTGATGAAATCAAAAGCCCAGGACCTTAGTATGTTTACAGGTTTCTGTCAATGACTGGCCACCAGCACAACTTACCTTTCTCCAGTAGCAGTTCAAACAGCTGTAACCAAATTAGAAGCAGGCATAAGAAGAACTACTTAGAAGAATTTGTCTCTATGGTGTTTGATGTGCTGGATTTGTGTTTTCATTTTAGAAAATAGGCTTCTAGGCAATTGGGACAGTACTTTTCATAGTGCCTGATGCCATACCCCAGAATGAAGTGGGCTGCCTAAACTAGCTTCTGAAATATCACCAGAAGACAGTCTAGTGGTGAGTCCCAGTCTGGAGGGTGGGGTGGGGGAGGGGGAAGACTCTCTCCACCAGCCAGGCAGCCCAGGCCAAATAGGACTCTCTGGTGTGCGAAAAATAATATAAACAGAGCCACTTTAAAATGGAGTTGGAGCTGCCATCCCAGAGGAACTGCCTTGTACATCTTACTCCTCAAGCCTTTGGAATGTTAAAACCGGGCAAAATAATCTCTAAACTAGGCCTAAGTCAGCACTGTATCCCACACAATTGGAAACATAATAAGAAAGCAGACATTATGACTACAGGACTGAAAATTAAAGACACTCTTTAGAATTAGCATTGTTAGGTTAGCATATCTGCATCTGTAGAAATTCCTTCTTTCTATTCATGTAATTGTTCCCCTTCCCTTTCTCATAAATACCCCTTGCCTCTGCTTCCTAATCAGAACACTATTTGGGTTTCTGCCTGAATCAGCGCTTCCCAACTGGCTATTCTTTTGAATCTCAAATAAATGCTATTGCGTCTCACTTTGGCTTTTACTTTTAGGTTAACAAGTGTGGGGAGGTTTTCTTGTTTTCATAAAGGGTGAAGGCGGAAGTGTCTGAGCCAGAAAAAAAAAAGAGCAGCCCCAGCAGAGGATGGCAGCGTCCCACATCTCCGAATGTCAGCAAGTTGTATTTTCCTTATGAAGCTCTCAGCTCTCGACACTGCCTTGTCATCTTGCCATTGATTTGTCATCTTGCCATTAATGTGCATAGCAGGTTCAAAGGGAATTCTACTGTAGACTTTAGAAAAATGAATTAAAACATTTGAAAATACAATTCCCCCTCCATAGACATAATTTAACAGCTTAAAAAAAGTTTATATCATTTGATCCATATTGTATTTTTCAAATTTTCATCGATTGATTGATTGCATTGCATTTTTAAAAAATCGGTGCTTGTTCAATTCTTCAGCATAGGTAATTTCTCCGCAATAAGCCCCTTAACAACCATGCCCATGACTGAAGAGGGGGAAACTCTTCAAAAATATATTCCACGTGTCTGTAAAGGAAGAAGAATCCTCAAAATATGACAGGATTTACATTATCTTACAGGTAAGGTCTGGCATTATTATTTTTAAAATCAATTTTCTATGGAGTATCAGCCTGTGGCATTTAGTTTCATATGGCCTGTCCTAAAGGTGCTTTCCTCTTTCCCATCTTCCATATTTGTTCATAGGGGAAGTATACTGTTCTGGATGGGAGCCCCGTGACATGGGTGGTTTTAACAGTGCAGAGCCACAGTTTTTAAAACTGGAGTGATTATACCTCCTCCCAGCACCGTCGGAAGATGCTAAAGAGCGATTATGTTAGGCA
>CM053512.1:10730949-10747590 GCA_028627145.1 Eidolon dupreanum
TTCCTGCCCTTTAGAGCTGGCTGTTTAGAAGGATGCTGTTATAAATATGTCCTCTTTGATCAGGCCCATTCCCACAGCGCTGATAAACAGCCATCAGCAAAATTGAGGGCGGCATACAGTCTTAGGACTGAAAGGCACAAGTGTCAGGGTTTTAATCCCAGCTTTGTGCGTAATTTGCTATTTAGATCAAGACTGCAGGGTAACTAGTCACTCATTTGGGCATACTTGACTTTGGATGCAAATTCCTAAACATCCGTTGAGCTGCAGTCACACAGACTTCACAAGACTACAGCATTACTGTATTTCCATTGACTGATTATCTCACCACATAAGGTCACTGAGAAGGAACAAGGGAGAGAAAATAACATTTACTTTTTTCATAAGCCGGGCTCTGTGTTAGTTTTCATGTAAGTTGTCTAGTCTGAATTCTTGCCGCAGGCTATATCCGTAACTAAGGTGAATGCTCAGACCGTTCCCTTCCGAGTCAATTTTCTGTAAAACGAGGAGGTTGGGATCGATGATTTCTTCAGCTCTAATATTCTGTGGATCAAATGATTCTCTTCATTAAGTCACATATATATGAACTTTTCTGTTATTGCTGCTGTTAGGCGTGACTCTGTCAGGGTCTCTAGATGAATCTGTAGAAGTTACTTGGAATTTCTGGTTGGAGAAAGAGCCACTCGATACTTAACAGGATGGAAGAACAGGCCTCCTGTCTCCCGAGGTGCTTCCTGCTCTGCTCGGGCAGCCAGTTCATCCAGTTCCACCGCGGAGAGCATGGAGTGACAAGAGTCAAGGATAGTTCCCGCTCACGTCTATTGTTATTATTGAAGCTCTCGCTACTGAGTTCATCAATTTTACCTTCAATTTATGATATGAACTTCACCATGGCACCTCTTGGCAGTGCTACTGTTTTCCTGACAGTTTTTGAGAATTTCATATCTTTCCTTTTGTCACACCTTCTACATACGCTTTAGCTTCTTGCTCTTAGCTTCCGATCTCACTTTAGATTTGATTTAGAAAAAGGAAGACTTCAGAATCAAATTCCTCATCTTCCCACCACTTGATCAAAAAGTGATCTACTTTAATCCATTTTATCCTTCCCTATTGTTTCAATGAAGAAAACACCCTCGGGCCTATCAAGGCCAGCTCTTCCACTTTTGCTCAGAATCTTGTGACCTGATGCCTTCTCAAAGATTTGGCTTTTTAAATCCCCTCCCCCCTCTGCCCCCACATCATTAATCACTTCCTTCTAACTGGAGTATCCAATCAGCACACAAACATGCTCAAGTATCACCTAAAATAAACATTTCCTACTCCTCCAGCCACTATCTCATTTCCTTCCTCTTTTTATAGTGAAACTTTTCAAAATCATTGGCTATAGTAACTGCCGCCCATTCCATCCTCCACCCACTCCTCTTCTGCCCAGACACCTCACTGAAATGTCTTGGTCTGCGGTGGCTACCGCTTTGCCAAATGCAACGGCAACATTGCTATCTTCACCTTACGCAACCACTTAGCAACACTTGACAGGGCAGACTATGACCTTGCTCTGGAGAGGCTCTTCTCTTAGAACCACTCCTCCGACTTCGCAGTCCAATATTTAAATGTTGGATTCCCCCGGGCTCTGCACCTAAGTGATCCTAAAACCCCCAAGGGTTGCTGTGGTCCCCTTCATCATTTTATACTCTCTTTAGATCATCTCTCTGTTTCTTGTTCTAGGTATCTCATCTTTGAACTGATGATTCCCAAATCTATTGTCTTGGAGTTCCAACTCACTTATCCTGTTGGCTAATTTACATGTCCCTATTGATGATTTATGGATATCACAGGATTAAAATGTCAAACCCTGAGCTCCTAATTCTTCCCATTCTTATCTTCATCATATAGTAAATGGCACCATCACCCATTCAGGTATTCAAGCCAGGAGTCCTGATCCCTCCCTTTTCCTCACCACTGCCTGCCCTCCTCCCACCCCCCAACAGCCATAGCTAATCCATCAGCCAGTTCTGTTGATTCAATCTTCAAAAGTAAATGTTAAGCCACTTTCTCCTCTCCATCTCCTCTGTTATCACCTTAGTCTAGTCTACTGGCCCTCTTGTTAAGATGAATAGAGTACATGGTCTCCTCACAAGGCCCCTCTCCTCCGTGAGACTTGGCACAGCAGTAAAAGTGAGTTTAAAATGAAAACATGGTTGAGTTGGCCATTCCCACCCCACTAAATAATTCCACAACTTCCCTGATCCGCCCCTACCTCTTCTTCAGGCTGGTACCCTCCTCTCATCACCTCAGGCACGCTGGTTTTCTCTTAGGTCCTCAAATGTGGCAAGTGTTACTCCTGTGCTCCCCAAGGCTTTTTTGCACATGCTATTTCCGGTGTCTAGAATGTTCTTTCCTTCACTGTTCACAGGGCTAATGTTTCTTCCTTTACTTTTAGCGGTCATTTTCCCAGAGATATTTCCCCTGACCACCCTCCTTAGAAAAACATCCCTCTTTAACCATTATCATCCATATAGCTAGAGGGAAAAACAAATTGTGTGGGAGGGAAACCAGAATTCCTCTCTATTTGGATACAGGTGGGGCTTATCCTTCTGTTAAGAACTGTAACCACTATTTGAATAAGACTTTGTGATCTGCAGTTTGACATGCATTTGCCCAAAAGCCATTACTCCAGAAATGTAATTCTGATCCTTACAGCACAATTTTGACCAGCCATTCCAATCTCCTCACCAGTAGCTATGCCACGTTGATAAAAACTGGGTTTTTGTTGAAGCATTCTATAACTGGCAATCATCATGCTTATACAGTTGTTTTGGAGTCTGGTTCTCAGTGATTTTTTGCTTTGTAGGAGCCCAGTCCAGTTGTTTGGGGAAAAGTGTGAATTCTGTGTTGAAGATTGCCTCCATATCAGACTTTGTGGCTGACCAGCTCAAATTTTCCAGTTGATGCTTATTAATGCTTTTAGGAGCATGAATATGCTTGGACACCAGAGTATTTAGGACAGAGATCATCAGAGGAAAGGAATATTTATTTACTTCGGACAATATATTTTTTTTCATCAGAGGAAAGGAATATTTATTTACTTTGGACAATATTTTCTACAGGGCTCTGTAGTTCTTTCCTGAATACTAGAAATAAGTATCATGAAAGGAGGGACCTAATCTTCGTTCCTAAGGCTTAGAAAAAGCTGACATGTAGTAGATTCTGAATAAGTACATATGGAAGGGAAGAAAGGAGCAAAGGGGGAAGGAGAGGTAAGCTAATTAATCAACTCCACTAACAAGAAATGCTACTTCAGCTAAGCATCTGAATTTGATAATAGATTAGGACAAAGCGACGCATCCTCTGGCCTGAACTTTGAGTATGGAAATCTCTCTAATGTATAGATTGAAATGCATTACACTTATTCCAGAAAAACAATTGATATAGATTTACAAAATCAAATAGACTAGAAAGTAGGCCAATTAAACATAAGAAAGAAAACTAAATCGATGAAAAGGAATAGAAAAAAATGTGACCAGCACAAAAATGTATTAATTACTTCTCTTGAGCACTGAATTTAATAAAATTTTTTCAATAGGGCATGAAAGGAAACGTGTTGGATGAAGTAGTTTTTGTTTGTTTGGTAAAAGAATAAAGACAATTTGTCTAGAGATATATTTTTCCTTAGAACTTATTTCTATACACGTTCTTTGTGATTATTATTAAAGCTTAAGAATCAATGTTTCCACACAAACTTTATACAATTCAAAGGAAAGCATTAAAACAATGCAATAGAGGCATTTCTGTGGAGCATATAAAATGGAGATACTAAGGACACCTACAAAATAGAAAGGCTAAAATTCACTTAAGTAGATGGGACAATGATTTCCTTATTGCAAACACTAAGTAAATATTAACTCACTGCTGTAACTTGCTACCACTTCTGCTGTTACAATTACTTATCAGGCATTAAATGAGGACTCTAAACATGTAATGAGCTATGGGAGGAACCAGTCTTGTGGGATTAAAGCAAACAGTTGGCAAGAACCCAGTACTAGACAGAAAACAAAAATATAGAATCATATACTCATGTGCATATATGTGTGCGGGTTTGTGTGTATCTCTTTCTAGATAGCTATAGGAGAATTTTGGAGACTTTTAAAAATGTACATTCAGATACAGGTATCTGATCATACTTAGAAAGAATGTGAAATTGGTGTCATTGTTTCGAGTCACTTTATCCTTAATTCTTAATTTTCGGCTCACATCCTTAGATTTATTTGTGATGATAACTACGGGAAAAAGGGCAGTCAAATCACTTCATTTAGGTCTAGCTGTCAGACTTTGGAATAAATCAATATCCTCAACCCTGGCTACACATTAGAATCACCTGGGAAGTTTGTTGTTTTGTTTTTGTTTTTGCATAATACCTGTAGAGATTTGGATTCAGTTGACCTGGGGTGGGATTCTGATAATGATAATTTTATTTATTTGTTTGTTTGTTTCTTTCTTTCTTTCTTTTTCTATGTATTTATGTATTTATATACTTCTATTATGGTGACATTGATTAACGAAATCCAGTAAGTTTCAGGTGTAAAATTCAACAGTAAGGAATATTTATATTGCATTGTAGCTAGATATTTTTCTGTCACCACATATTTGACCCCTTTTCCCATCTACCTCCCCGTCCCCCCAGTAACCACTAGTCTGTTGTCCATGTCCATGAGTCTCTGTTGTTTGTCCTGTTCGTTTGTTGCTTTCAGGTTTATATCCCACATATAAGTGATATGTGGTTTTCAACTTTTTCTATCTGGCTTATTTAGCTTAGCATGATTATCTCAAAGTCCATCTATGTTGTCAAAAATGGCAGTATTTCATCTCTTCTTATGGCTGAGTAATATTCCATTGTATATATGTTCCACAGCTTCTTTATCTAATCATCTATCGTAGGATACTTCAGTTGCTTCCATGTCCTGGCCACTGTGAATAGTGCTGCTGTGAACATCGGTGTGCAAATATCTTTTTGGATATGGGTTTTCAAGTCTTCGGGGTAAATACCCAGTAGAGGGATTGCTGGATCATATAGTAAATCAATTCCTAGTTTTTTGAGGAGCCTCATACTGTTTTCCATAGTGGCTGTATCAATGTGCAGTCCCACCAGCATTGTATGAAGGTTCCTTTTTCTCTGTATCCTCTCCAACACTTGTTATTACTTGTCCTGTTAATAACAGCTATTCCTAACAGGTGTGAAATGGTATCTCATTGTGGTTTTGATTTGCATTTCCCTAATAGCTAGCTATGTTGAGCATCTTTTCATATGTTTGTTGGCCATTTATTTGTATGTCTTCTTGGGAGAAGTGCCTGTTCAGGTTATCTGTCCATTTTTTAAATGGATTTTTTTTATTATTATTGAGTTGTATGAGTTCTTTGTATATTTTGTATATTAGGTCTTTATCAAAGGCATTGCTTGCAAATATATTTTCCCATTTGGGTGGTTCTGACAATGGTAATCTTAAAGACAACTCAGGTGCTTATAATGTGTGGCCAGGCTGAGAACCCATATATAATTTGGATAATTGTAAAGGGTGGATGAAGATTTTAAAAAATTAATGAATAATAACAGTTATACCTCAATTCCCACATTTCCTAAACTTAACCCCAATTAGGTGTTATATAAGTTTTTTAATGACAAATAAAACTGTATAGAATTTAAATAGTTTGTGAAATATTAAGGTGACAAAAAGGGAATAAACACAGGCCTATGAAAAAACTAAATACAAATTGAGATAGAAATATTTTCATTTAATATGAATAAGATAAAACTAATAAAAATATGCCAAATGCAGAATATTATGAAACTTAGATTAATATGAAGTAGGCCAAAGTTATTATGAAGACAATTTGAAATAAAGGAACTCAAAAGACTCTATGGCTTACATATACACAAATCATTTCCAATTAACAGGAGTGTGTGTGTGTGTGTGTGTGTGTGTGTGTATGTGTACACACACGTGTTCCTGTGAATAGTATAGTTCACCATTTGTCACAGCATGACTTCTGTGTTCTAGTCAATGATTTATAGCCTATTTCAACTCTTACTGTATTTGTCATGGCTACACTAAATTGACTAATCTTTAAAACCGGGTATTACAAAGAGAAAAAGAAAATCTCATTTTCTGATGTAAAGACAAAAAAAGAAAAGACAGAAGTCATATCGACTGCACAGCCCACTTATTCACCCAAGACAGAAGTCTCTCAGGGATCAGGGCCTACTTAGAGGGCCGTATCTGACGGAAGACCCAATGCTTATGTTCCACCAAGGTTCAGGGGCCCAACTTTTATATTTTGTGGAGAATGTGAAGAGTCAAGTGACACAGACACTGTGTCAGGACAGATGTAACATAAACCACGGCTGCCCCGATGTGTGCCAGGGTTCAGACATTTTCAGTGTCGTCTACCACCTACTGCTCGTTGGGACATAACCAGGTTCTCATTGGTCCCTTTTCCTGATACATCAGAAGGGAGAACTTTACTGCTTAAACCTTTATAGGACTCAGGAAGAGAAATGATATAACCAACAATACTACTTTATATTACATATTTAATGAATCAGAAACAGAGTTGGCCCTGCTGGCTAAGTCATAGTAATTTTTAAATTCACATCACCTCGTGGATCTAAATAATAGAGCCTTTGACCCTATCTTCCTGGGGAGGAAAAATGGCTGCAGGTGAAATATTCTTTATACAGATTGAAACCTTCTTTCACTTTTTTATCCCAACCTCCAATATCATAGGATCACAAAAGAAAAATTACTTGCTAAATTTAGGAAATGTCCGCTACCTCATTCACAAAATTTTAATTCATTTTTTAGGAAAAGGGCAGCATATGAGTATGATCACATACCATGAACCAATTTTCCTTAAAGCATAGATTAGGCCATTTTCTCCTCATTTGGGAAATTGGGCTGGTCCCCAGGAGTACTTAGGTATGATGTGCAACAACTTCTGTATTTACCAGCAAGATGGCTCAAGAAAAATTTGTTGACAGTGTAAGTCATGGGTAAAAGTCAACATTTGGGAGGAGACAATACACTGCTCCCTATATAATGTTGCCATTGAATTTTAGCCAAAATTTGGAGCATTCTTAGATGTGAAACTATCTTGTAGGTCCTATATCCCACACAAGGTGACTTCATCATCTATACCAAGAGAACTCACAATCTAATGGAGCTTCAAGGAATCTATAAATAACATTCTCTTTCCAATCTCAAGACTGGAACAAATTGAGATACAGACAAGGGTTCAGACAGATGGAGGGAATATATTTGCTTTATTTCTGATAAAAAGCTCTTTGGAGAATGTGACGATATTTGTTGTGATAAATAATGCTGTCTTATCAACAAACCAACTCTAAAATCTCAGTGGCTTAATACAACAAAAGTTTATTTCTTGTTCATTTAAAGCCGAGAAGGATCAGCCTGCTTGGCAAGTGGCCTTCAACCTGGCTATTCAATGACCTTTCATGTGGCTCCATCATCTCCAAGGGCTGTAGAGTATTCAGCTGAAATCTTTACATCTGGCCAATGGACAGGGAAAAGGGTAAGAAAGATGACACAGGAGGTTTTTATGTGCCAGTACTAGATGTGATACACATAAGTTTGACTGACATTCTGTTTCCTAGAACTCAGTCATGAGGCCTCACCTAACACTAAGAAAGATTAGAATAGCTGGGAAATTTGATGTAGCTCTATGATCATAAGGTAGAGGAAAAGGATTTTGGTGAAAACAGAGCAGTCTTGCCTGCTAGTATTTCCTTTCTGAATTAAGCAGACTTACTCCCAATAAAACAGAACATCCCTACTGGGTAGAACCTTACTCACCAGGCTTATAGCACATCTGAGAGAGAGGCTCAGAGGGTACCCTCTCTGTGAGCAAAGGGAGTCCAGAGAGAGGGGAGGAAGGGGCTGGTTGAACACTACTAATTCTTCCATAAGTCAGAGAAAGGGTGAAGAGAGACTTCAGGGCTGCTATTCTAGGAAAATCATCCACTTGGAAGATGATCCTTTACTCTACCCCAGCCTCCCTGACACAGCTGCCCGAGTAATCCTGTTAAACAAAAGCCAGTTGGTATCACGCCTTTGCTCAGAAGCCTCCCAGCAGAATGCCATCTCACTTGGGGCAGAAGGCAATTTTTTTAGGATGGCCCCTATGGCCCTTCATGAACTGGCTCCCTGCTCAACATCCCTACATGCCTGTCCCCTCTGCCCCTCTCACATCCTCGTTGCTCACTCCACTCCAGCCACACCAGTCTCCTTGCTGTTCCCTGGACATGCCACATGTCGTCTCACTTCAAGTCCAGAAGTACAGGTTGTTCCCTCTGGAAAGCTGTTCTCCAAGGTGTCCACGTGGCTCACCTGTTACCCCCTTCAAACCTTGTTCAAATCTTTCCTTCCCTGATCACTTTGTTAAAAATGAACACTCCTCCTTTTATATTACCTTCTTCCTTTCCTACTTTTCTCCCCATCTCATCTCCATTTAACAGAGTATATAGTTGAAATTTTTAAAAATTGTCTTTCTTTCTCTTTCCCCTACTAGAATGTAAATTGTGAGAGGGCAAGGATTGTCATTGTCCTTCTCTGCTGTGACTCTAGCACCTGGATTAGTTCCTCAGATAGAGTAGATACTCAATAAACAATTCTGGAATGAAGTGATCAGGTATATCAAATTATGTTTTGTATTATTTGATTTATAAATAAGTTTAGTTTCTTTATAGTAGTTGTATTAGAATTATAAGAATAAACCTAGCTTTATGTTTGAACCTATTTAAGTAATATTATTATAGAAGTAATTTAAGTTAACACCGGAAGCTAAAGACATGTTTTGTTTTGTTTTTCAAGAGGTTTACATAATTTTTATACTTTACTCTTTCAAATATACTATTCTAGTTAGGTTGATAGTATTCTGGTTGAATCAGAAAATTGCAAGAATATTAGAATTAGGAAGAAACTTGAATACTTTCTAATTTAACATTTTACCTTAGAATAATTCTAGGGTTATGGGTACTTTAAAAAATTCTTCTGTGCCTCCTTGTTTGCAAGTTTTCTGGATTTTATGAGTAAGGAAATGATGTTCCTAATCTTTATAACATTTTTATTTACAAATAACTAGAAATTCCCTGAGGAAAGAAATGTGTTCCCATGATAAAATAATATTCTTCACAGAAAATTTCTTTAATATATCAGCTTCAAGTTTTATTCAGAAATGAAAAACTGTTCTAATGAATTTAACATATAGATATTATTGAGAAATATTTAATTCTTGGAAAAATTCATGATGTAAGCCTGTGTTTGTTCTTTTACAAACCTTTCATTTATGTCCAAAGAAAACATGTAGTTTAGAAACAGTGATAAAATTGTCATTTATGCAATTTTAACAATGGCTTTTACGTAATCTATTAATCCCTCTCCAGCAATTTGGGAAATATTGCTATGAATCATTAGAAATATATGAAGGCTGGAGCTGTGAAGTTTTATTAGGGGATTATATTATGCCATGGGGATTCTTCAGTGGGTAAGAATTCACTTAGGAATTCAGTTATAGAGCCTATGTCCCTGGAGCATGGATTAAACACCCACACTATGGAATTCTGTCTAGTCATATGAAAAGAAAACATGAGGATCCCTTTTCAAAAATATTATGTTTTGAGATGAACATAACTAAATAAATAATACTGGGAGGAAATATTCTACCCTATTTGAAAGATGAACATGGACTATCTGAATATTATTTCAGCCTGTGATATGACTTGGTTATTTTTATGTAACACACTGCAAATCACAAAGTG
The DNA here is from genome assembly GCA_028627145.1 of Eidolon dupreanum. Taxonomy (NCBI): domain Eukaryota; kingdom Metazoa; phylum Chordata; class Mammalia; order Chiroptera; family Pteropodidae; genus Eidolon; species Eidolon dupreanum. The sequence continues at coordinate 10,740,776 of CM053512.1, forward strand.
CTATCCATTTATTTATTTGTTTTTATTATTTGTTGTGTTATTTATTTGTATTAAAAAGCTAGTATTTATTCACAGGAATCACTGCCTTCAGTTTCACTGAAGTGAATAATGGACCTCACTCTAAATTATGTAATAAGTTTTTTCCGGTCCTTCTATTTACTTTATCCTCATTTTTAGGACCAACTCTTCATTTTATCCTGCCTCAGAAGATGTTTGAGATTTACTGCTTTGGGAATTAAAAGGGGGAGTTTGATCAATTTTTTGTTGTTATTAGGGTAAACTTCACTTCGTGGTGCACACATGTGTAATATTTTGCAATGAGAAGAATATTCAGTTGGCCTATGAAAACAATTCTAAGCAGTGTTTTTGAATAACCAAAAGCATTTCCCTAGGAATCATTCCTAGTATCTTAATTATACACTTTGCTTGCAATATCCATAATTGTGTTCTTCTTTCCCTGCCTCAAGCTGAGAAAGGTTTTTAATTTTTCCAAATGCTGGGGGTTTACAGTCACTAAAGATGTCAAAACACTTTTTTGGAGAAGTGGATGGAGAGGGGAGATTTAATACAGTGTAACCGGCTGAGTTGTGTCTCCCTGAAATTCATATTTTGGACTCCTAACCCCCAGTAGCTAAGAATGTGACTGTATCTGCAGAAAAGTCCCTTAAAGAGGTAATTAAGTTAAAATGAGTTCTTAGGATGGGCCCTTGTGCAATCTGCCTGGTGTCCTTATAGAAAAAGGAAATTTGGACACAGACAGGTACAGGGAGAAGATTGTGTGAAGACACAGGGGGAAAATAGCCACCCACAGCCATGGAGACAGGCCTCACATGAAACCAGTCTTGCCAACACCTTGATCTTGGACTTCTAGACCCCGAAAATGTGAGAAAACTGTGGTCGTTTAAAGCCACCCAGTCTCTGTTATGGCAGCCCAAGGAAATCGATATACACAGTAAAGCAATAATGGTTAAAAAAAAAAACCCAAAATCCTTCAGTTGAGCATTCACCTACTCAAACAGAAAGAAGACAGTGAATGGGTAGATGACATAGTACTTTGAGAACATCCAGAGGGAAATCGGGTCTCCAATTTTTCTATTTGTTTCCTATTGTGGTGTTGCTTACAGCAGAGATGATGTCTAATTTGGCTTCGAATTCCCTGCTCTTTGCACGCAGTAGGTGCTCATGGATGTCTCACAAAGGTATCAGTAGTTAATTAGGGGAGGAGGCATGTAGCAATGAGCGCACACTGTGGTGTAACATATGGTAAAGAGAGCAGACTCTGGAGAGAGATGACCTGAGGTCGAATCCCACTGCTGCCAGTTATTAGTTGTCTGCTCTCAGGCACGTTTCTTCCCCTCTCTACGCCTTTGCTTCCTCACGAGTAAAACAGACCATCATTATGCCTACCTCATTAGTTTGCTGTGAGTATTAAATGAATATACACACGTAAAAGCACTTAGAACGATCCCAGGCACGTAAAAGGCACTCATTAAGTCTTAGCCATTAGTCATTTCAAGAATGTTGAGAAGGTTAAAAGGAAGCTCTGCCTTAATAGTTGACATAAAGCAGGACTCTGGGTCTGGGTGATAGTGCTATCAGTTCTTTGGCCATATTCCAGCTTATTTCCTTCTCACATAAGTAGCCAAATTCTCCCCACTCAGAGAGAGGAACTGGCTCTTAAAAAGCTAAAAAGGAACTTTGCAGGCTGCGTAATAAAGAGCGAGGTCATTCTGACCTTCATTAGCCCATCTGTGCAGTTCAATACCATTATGTCAGTGGGGTTGCTAATGCAGGCAGTTCTCACCATTTATTGGTAATGGTTGTGTTTAGATCCAATGGCTAAATATTATGGGATTAGGGAAGAGTTGAGAAGACTCAGAGAGCACGCATACTTACAAATAAGTGGAGGCCAAAGTCTCTCCTTGCTCGGCCTTATTGCAACCCTGGTGTATATCTAAAGAGAGAAAATATGCCTGCCTGCAGTAGAAAACTTAAGAAGTTGTACTTGAAATGCAGACCATAGTCTTGAGTGCAAAGGGGACATAAATTAATAGATGCATTTAATTTGAGGAAAGCTCATGTGAGAAGGTGAGCTTGGTAAAGTTTGATGGATGAAAGGATATAAATTGATAGAGATGAGAAAGAGAAGGAAGCCATTATTCAATGAGAGCCTATGTTGCAGATTCAGAATCTCATTTAATCTTATCAATAAGCGTAAAGGTGGGTGGAAGTCACCACCTCTATGCCAGGCACGTAGTGACAGGAGACAGGAATTGTGTGCCTGTTCACGAAAATAAAGACTGGGTGATGTTATTCTTCATCGAACAGTTATTTTGCCAATATTTTCTCCTTCATAAAGATTCCTCTTTTGTGTGAACTCCTGTTGTTCCATTAATATGAAAATAATGGTTTAGTTTACATTTAATCATAACTCTGAGAGTACGCTATAGATGATTAAAAGAAAGGAATCCATCAAGGTACAGGCATTTCCAATCCTAGAGGCCTCAGAGAATGGTAATCCCTTGTGGAATGCGCAAGAATGCCTTGAGCTGCAAGTAACAGAATTCCCAACTGAAGATGGGTTAAAAAACAATGGAGTCAGTAAGCCCACAGTACAGGGTTCAGGTCGTCATTGTCACCAACCTCTTTGCCACCGTCGGGGTGTCATCAATGTCTCCTCTCACAGTCACAGATAGTTGTGGCAATTTCAGATGCCACATGCAAACACAGCAACATCCCTTCAAAATGGGGCGGGGGTTACTTTTGACAACGCTTTTTTTAAATAGCAAGAAAAATCTTTCCTACCATGGCCATGCATGCTGCTGCCCCCAGAAGAATTCAGATCCTATTGACCTGGGTGGGATCATATAACCATGGCCAAATCCAGTCACTGAGAAGGAGAATAGACGTATGATTGACTTAGCCACTAGTGACTCATAGCACATAGGAGAGTGAACCCCAGTACAAAACTAGGACTCTGCCTGTAAGGGGGAACAGGGAAGAAAGTGGTGTCCATGCCAGTGAATTCACTGTAGCCTAGGGGGACTTCATGTTTCTTTTTCTCAGTCCATTGGGAGTTGACTTCATATTTTAGCTTTCAGAAGGCAATGTTTTCTCCTCTTCTTGGGCCTGAAGTGCTCTGTTGCCCATTCCTATGCCGATCTCATATATCTTGACTTGACTGGTATGTTTTTAAAACCCTAAGGAAGGAATCACATGGGATAATTACCCGGACCATCTCTTATTTGCCGTGTGCGTTATAATATAAAGGGTGCTTCTTCATCTAGTTTCATTTTTACTCAGAACAGTTCTGTGAGAAGACCAAGGCCCAGGTACGTCAGAAGGTGTCTTGTCCAGAGTCAGACAGCTTTTAGGTTACAGCATCTGCTCTACAGCTCAGGTTTTGCGACTCTTCGCACAGTGCTCCTTCTACTCTCCCCTTCGAATGCTCAGAACAGCGCCAATAACATCACAGTCACTCAACACATGCTTGTTAAATAAAAGGGTTAACATTTAAAATCTAGAAAATGTGCATGCCATTTCTCTCATTTTATTTTAGGAGAGTTTGAGAAAATATAAAGCACTATCGAAAGACAGCCACTTGAGGTCACTGTTATTTCACAAAAGGAGAATTTATTATTATCTTTTTCTGAAAGAACAGCCTGATCCTGTCACAAAATCCCAACTGAAATGGTGATAGTGGTGGTTGCATAACATTTTCTGACTTCCCAAAGCTTTACAGATTACAACTATAGAAAGCTCACATTTTGTATGCTTAGCATTAACATTTACCAAACATTCTGCTGAACTACCAAACTGACAGCCATTTTTTCCTGTGACATTTCCCCTTATTTAGAATTACCATTTCTTTTGACAATGTAAAGATGGTGGGGTTATTTTGTTAATAGAAAAGGTTCTTTCCTCAACGTTATTTTCCCCCCTGTTGTTATATTCACAACATTTATAATTCCCTGTAGGTATAATTTGAGAGACATTTAGAATTCAGACCTTCTTTTTTACTTGGGCCATCCTTGCCATTCATGCACAGATATCTGAAATTTCATCATTATCTCTTAATTCCTTTTTGTTAAGTTTGCATCCTCACTTTGAGGGCCTGTGCCCTGAATGGCATTTTCTAAATTAGTGTTCCTCAAAATATGTATGGCATGAAACATACCCTAAAAAGGAGCATTGCTCAGTCAAGTCGCTTCAGGGAATGCTGCAAACGATGGTCCCCATTTCGAGCTGCAAAACCACGTTAGCACTTTAAATGAGAAGTTCAAAAGCAAAGAAATAGTTGGTGTTACTTCGCTTAACAGGCTGTTTCCTAATCTTGTGACCAGAGGTCAGCAAATTCCTGTAAAGGGCCACATAAGGACATATTTTAGGCTTTGTGGGTCAGCTGGGGTCTTTGTTGGAACTTCTCACATTTGACATTGTGACCTGAAAAAGGCTATATGGGCAATATGTAGATAATTGAGCATGGCTCCGCTCCAAAAAAAACTTTGTTTATAGACACTGAAATTTGAATTTCATGTAATTTTCATATATCATTAAATATTCCTAACATATTTTCCCCCCAACCATTTAAAAATATTAAAACTCTCAGCTGTATGAGTTTTGTCTGGAGCTCGTGATGTGCACCAAAACAGTGGACCAGGTTTGGCTGATGGGCTGCAGTTGCCAACCCCTGCATTAGTTCACAAGCCCTCTCTTGCTTCCCTTTTTATTATTCAGGTGGCATCTATTTAGATTGAGGGGACAATAAGAATACAATTTGGGAAAGGGTGATATCTGACTTTTGTGAGTTGGTTTTTCTGCCTAACAGCCTGCTTGCTGACTTCCGATATTAATAAAGGGAAAGGGAATTGAGAGATCAAGGTCTCTTTGGGTGGAAAGTCCTGAAAGGGGATAAGGACAGTCCTCTCTGTAACTGCCCGTGCCACTGTTTGACTTAGTGCTGGTCCTGGTGCAGTGATATGTAGAGAAGCTTTGTTAAGTCATGTCACTTCCCAGCCAAGGTTGTCAAGAGCTGGCGTGCCTTCTCCATCTTAATCTTCCCATTTGGGGCCACATGACACAATGATGTGAGGTAGTGGAGCCTCCAGAGATAGAAGCCACTTTGATGGACATTTTGCTTGTTTTCAATATTTAATATTGTAAACAATGCTGTAATTCATTGGTTATATTCCTTGACCTCTCTTCATATATGTTGTCACCTTAAGTAAATTACCCAAGATCTACATGGGGACAATTGAGATACCCATACCTAATTTGAGAAGATCTCTGATTTTGCCCCTATTTCTGAACAGATGACTTTCTATCCTCTGTTTGCTAAGACAGTAATTAATAGTGATCTGGGCACCGGCACAAAAGGAAGACTTCACTCTTCCATTTGTTTATCTATTCCAGAGGCTTCGAGTAAGGGAGAAGAATGTTAAGGGCAGAAAAACTCACCAGATTTGAACACAGATTACTCCAGTACATTTTGAAGTAAATTTCTCCCTATACTCAGCAATATTCTCAGCTTCCTTTCAGTTATCTGTTCAGGTTTGGATCTGTTTTAACTAAGTTATTAAAATTAAGTCTCTAATCGTTTATTATTCTATTCATTTCACCTTCTAAGTCTAACCGTTTTTGTTGCGATACTTGCTATTTATTTCTTTTTGGCATTTATAAATGTAATTATAATTCTGGTACCTTGACAAGAACTCTTTAGCTTATCAGAGTCATGAATCATTTAACACATTCGTCCAATCTCTGTGACTTTAAAGGTCTTGGCCTCCTAAAATTATATGATTTTACAATTTCTAATTTGTACCGTAGTCTAGAAACTCCAAGAAGAAAAATAAAGGAGATGAATGAATTTGTTCAGAAAAACATTTCAGAAATAAGAATCCCAACATTAATATTTATTTTGCACTAAACTAAACATGAATCTAGATTTAGGGATGGTTCACTGCTCATCTAATTAAGCTAATGTTACAGAACTATGGAATCATGAGTCTGCAAATGAAAAGAAATGGAGCTACTGAATCAAATTTAGAGTTAATGAGCCTTTCAGGCTTCATCATGTTAAACAATATAGTCCATTATTATAAGTGTTTGTAGTAGTTATAAGTCAGAAAATATTCGATACATCGATGAACACACTTTGGACCAAGTAGCCTGTAATTTCTGTCATTTTGAGGAATTTTATCATGTAGATGACATTTACTCTATATCTTGGAGCACCTGTAGATGATTTTTTTTTTTTTTTACTGTGACATGAATTGCTATATAATGCTTGAGTGGCCGAAGGTTGCCTCTAGATTATCAGAGCTGTCAAAATCCATTTTACACAACAGATTGAAAAAATAATAAAAAGTAACTCCCTTAATTCAAACTCGTTATTTCTATTATTGTGATATAACTCCCACTCTGCTTAGGAAAGTGGAATCTATAAGCATTATTTTTATCTCTGTATAGGGCAGTCTGCTACCTCCAAGACAATCAAAAACGACTTTAATTATTTTTCCCAAGAGAAAGTCATACGTTTATTTTGATTTCCACATTTGTATGTCCATGGTCGTGGGAGTTTGGGGTAAGCTTCCATACGGGGATATTAAAACAGTCAGTAAATAATCTCATTTTGGGAATGGCCATAGGAAGGAGATGGCAAATCACCTCATGTGTCAATTGGCTTCAGGGTATTCCAGAGAATCATCAAACATTCACTCTTGCTAGAACCTGATTGTTGAGTGGGGGAGTCAAAAGGACAGAAATGTCTTCACTCTGGCTCTCTCTACCCAGTCTGATGTTTGTTTCTAAGAAAT
>CM053512.1:10748090-10801390 GCA_028627145.1 Eidolon dupreanum
AACTTTCGTACATTGCTGGTGAGATTGCAAAATTGTACAGCCACTTTCCAAAAACAATTTGTCAGTTTCTTATAAAGTTAAACATACATCTAACATATGACACTGCAATCTTTTTATCCAAGAGAATGAAAACTTATATTTATGTAAAATAAGGGTCAGACCACTACCAGATTAATAAACAATAATATTTTACTCTGCAGCTGCAAACTATTCCATAAAATGGAATCCTGGCTGTAGAGAATACAGTGGCAATAAATCCTTAAAACAAGAGTATGCTATCTGGCATGCATTTAAAAATAGAATTCATGTTCTTTTTGAAAATACCAAAAGATTTATCTCCAATTTTATTTTGTAATATACATTTTGACTATATGTGCACTCAGATCTGTCTTCAGCAGTTTTTTAAATATATAAAATAGATCATGGCACATTTATACAGACAAAAATATGTGATTATAATTAGAAGCACTGATCATTCTGTGTGATTGACTGAGAACTAATTATGTCCTAGTCAATATTTATTCCTCATCTGGCCTTGGGACAGACAAGAACCACTTCAATGGAATTTACTTTAGACTCAAAGGCACTGGGTCTGGAAAGGTTGTTCTCATTCTCCTGAAACTTTCAGGGTTCCTTTATTGTATCTTCGCAAATTATCTTGGGGACACCTTCAAGAGAGATTTTATTTTTGCTTTTGCCAACAGTGCTGCTTGGGTTCTGAGGTGAATGTAGAAAAGGCCCATTGAAAAGGAAAGGTGTGGCTTTGGGTAGATCAGCCACCACCACTAACATCACCACCACCACCACCACCACCACTGGCTGGCTTCTAATTATGAGTAACAGAAACATGCTCTCCCAAGTACAAAGAAGAAAAAATTAGTCCTAAAAAATTAGGAGGGGGAGGAAGGGCATGTTAAGAATTTGGAGAGGATGAGTAAGCCTCAGCAGGAGAGCAGATGAGAACTGGGAGGAAAGAACGCCAAGCTCAAGTGACAGTGTGTTAAAATGCAAAATGGTCAGGAACCAGAAGCTGTTCATTGTGAAGAAAGACCAGGAGCCTCAGGCCATGAAATAAATTTCCTGGTTTGTGAAGGAATTTGAACTTCACTCTGTAAACTGTGAGGTCCATTTGAAATAAAGAAGCAATAGGAGCAAGCTGAGTTGGGAAGCATCAGTCTCGCTGTGGCTAGAGGATGGATGCAGGAGGCTGTGATTAGAAGCAGGGTCGACAGTTCCCCAGTAACCCTGCAAGTGGGAAGAGGTGAAGTACTCCAGCTTATGCAGGAGCAATGAGAATGGACCAAGGAGGAGACATGCAGAAGTGATTACTGACAGCTTACGATCTACAGGGGGTGTGAGGAATGAGAGAAAGGGAGGCGTTCTTCCTGCTGCACCCATAAAGATCTTTGCAAAAAGTAATTATGATAAATCGCTCAGCTTGTTTAAAATGCCTTCAATGGCTTCCCGTCATTTTTAGACAGACAAAATTTCTAATTTACTCGCCTTTGCATCTCTAGTACTTAATATACAGTATTCTCTTAATAAGTGCAAATATTCTCCATCTCATCCCGTCTCCTTCATTCAAATTCACAAAAATGAATTTGTGCCATTTAAACTGGTCTATTTCCCCCGCTAAGGGTAGAGAGAGATTTTAAAGAAGATCAACTGAGGTTACTGTCAGTGGTTGAGCTGGAAATAGCTCTTGGGGTCACAGTGACATCCCTGACACACATCTTGTCCAAATAAGATGAGTGTAAAATTCTCAATAAATACAAATTGTAATAGAAATATAAAGGTTATAATTACGCTCCTTTGCACATTTAACACTTGCTGAGTTGGTCCTCAGTCTTCGGTAGAATATTAATAAATGTTTTTAGGGTCAGAGATATTAATGTTTTCATCTCAGCATGACTGCAAGCTAGGCATATTTATTATTTTAAAGGACTTGTTTCATATAAGCAAAACCCAGGGGTATTTTAAATTGTAAAATTTTGGCAAGGCCATCTGATATATTACTATAAATGCATGCCTCAAGGCCTTTTTCTGAGCATAGTTAACTCATTTGGGATAAACATTCTTAAAATAAAATGATCTTACATCAAATAAATATTGACATGCTTTTTAAGGTCATTTGACACAAGACTAGAATATTAACAGGAGGCTAGATTTGATGCATTTTAAAATCAATAATTGAAATGAAATTCACTGCATTTATAATATAAATCTCAGGTATTAAAAATGCCATTTTGAGTTTCTGTAGCCTCTGTCGTACCCCTAAGTGGCTAATAAAGTTATATAGGCTATTCACACACAATGCTTGTAAAACGTTTTTTCATATCCCATTTTTTTCTATAATGCTCAAAAACTGAAAGACCTGAGTTGATAAAACAAGATTCTTTCAAGCTATTGTTTTGTCTCTACATATTTCATTTTTTCCTTTCTAGACTATGCTTTATAATAAAGGAAACAATGAGGGTGGGAATCATTTTTGGGAGGCCAAAATTAGAGAGGAAAAATAGTTTCTATTATTGAGATAGATGCTAGATTTATAGGCCAGGACAAAAGGTTCAGTCATTCTTCTAATAAATATTTTTGTTTCACATCAAAGTACAAATATGTTCCAGGGTTTGTGTGTGAAGAAATGATGAGAAATATTTCCTCTTGGGAGCCAAATGGCAGGGAATATATCTCATCTCGCTATAAAGCTAGACACGTATTTTGTTTATTTGACCAAAGAATTGATGATATCATCACATCTGACAGAGTAACCTCTTAATTTCTAGGTCTCAAGGAGCAACCCCAAATTCCCCATCCATCTTAGATCAGGCTCGTGGTGAAAACTGATTTTAAGAAAGTACTGTTTCCCAATTTTGGGTCACTTTCAGGTGTGTGTGTGTGTGTGTGTGTGTGTGTGTGTGTGTGTGTATGTTGGAAGGAAGGCTGCTCAAACAAACAGAATTACCATGTGTGATTGCTAGAGAAGGGAGGAAGTAGGGCTTGAATCTAAAGTTTTAAAAATGAAATCATTAAGGTGATATCCTTACAAGACGATACAATCTGTTTCCAGTTCCATTCAGGATCACTCTTGGAGGACTTGCTTTCTAAAATCACCATGGGGTCTGCCTTGTTATTGTTGCTCTCCTCACATTGGCAGTTCCTTTCCATCTCTCCCTTTCTTCTTCCTACTTAAAGGAGTGTCTCAAAACCAAAATACCAAGTTAAAGAAGATTGCCATAGTCAAGGCAGGTCATAAGTTTTCACAGGAAGATGTCATATAAAGAAGACATAACTAGTAACATACAAATTTTCAGATGGCGTGGTAGGCAGAATGGTCCACGCCCTAATCCTGGAAACCTGTGAATATGTTACATGAACTGACAAAGGAGACTTTGCTAGTATACTTAAGGATTAGTTGAGCTAAGGAGTTTAATCCTGGAGTATCTGGGTGGACGCCGCCGAGAACCCTTTCTGGCTGGAGTCACAGAGATGCAGGAGAACTCACAGAGATGAGAAATGCCAGAGACTCAGCCTCATGAATCTGTTCCTGGAGGAGGCCACATGGAAAGCATGAGAATGAATATGCGCAGCCTCTTAGAGCTACCACCAGCCCAGCCCAGAATGACGTGAGGAGCTCAGCCCTGCGACAATAAGGAACTGAAGTGAACCAAAAAGCTGAATGAGCTTAGAAAAGAATTCTTCTCACCCACCACAAGGAATGCTGTCCTGCCATACCACAATTTTGGCCTTGCGCAACCCTAAATGGAGTATCCATTTGAGCCTACCCAGACTTCCGGCCTACAGAAGCCTGAGATTTAAAAAAAAAAAATGAGTTGTTTTAAGTCACTATATTTGTGGTAATTTGTATAGACGGCAATAGAAAACTAACACATAAGGATATAGATTCTCATAGAAGCTTTAATTCTGTTTTCACTGTTAAAGTTTTGACAATATAAAAATTTGAAAATAAAACCAATTTAGAGTAAATTTTTCTCAACATTTACATTCTTTTACCAGCAGGGTTTAGTTAGGACAAAAGAAACCACTGCAGGGATTTCAAGAGTGAGGAATTTAACAGGAGATTTTAAGTACTTTAAAAACAAACGACAACAAAGGCAACATAAGGGTGGAGGAAGTAAAAGAGAAGACAATCACCTCTTATGGAATATGGAAAGTGAAGAAACCACAGGAAACCAATAATGATCTCAGTTATCTGTGTCACCGAAATGAGTTATTCTCAGAAGAATTACTGGAAGCAGTTGGCAAAACTCAATTTGTACCGTCAACTAGAGCAAATGCTACCTGTTCTGCAGGAGGAATGATGGTTCCGCCTCTCTTCTGCTTTCCAGATCTCACGTGACTCTCTCTCACTGGCGGCGTCTAACCCAGGACCCAGGCTTCCCGCCCCTGCCATGCAGAGAAGAGCACAGGAGGACAACAGCCCTGAGTGGCCGACACATTTCTATATCTCATTGTTTCCACTGCATCCATACCCAACATGTAGAAAAAATAAAACGGAAGGCAAGAAGAGAAAAGGAACTCCATCCACCAAGCACGGAGTGATATAAAATTCAGAAACTTACAAAGTGATGTTATAACAAAGCTTCGATTCTTCCTTGTAAGCTTCGTTTTATCTGGATGAGTGCCTTCACTCTAGATGTCGGGATATTGTTTTCATACTCATGCAATGTAGAATCATAAAATACTAGAGACTATCTATGGCAGTTGTCTCCTTTCATGTAAAAGGAACAAAAAAAATCTATAGAGGTTACTGAATAGTCCAAGTCAAGGTGGCTGGTTAGTGGTTAAAAAGAGCAAAGGTCTTTTGAAGTCCTTCTAGTCTCCCAGCTTACTGTCGGGGTCTACAGAGTGTCTGGGACTTGTAGGCTAGATTAGTCTGGTACTGTTTATGGATGCTGGTAAAAGACGCAAGGCTTCTGGATCAGGTACAAAGGACTTTAGAACTCCAGGCACAGCAGTGGCCAGAGTGTCAGAGTGCCAGCATGATCATATTGGTCGCTAATCACGGATGATATAATTGTCTACTAGGAGAGCCAACATTATTCAGAAGAAACTGGACATGGTAAGAGAATTGATGTTATATGGTTATGTTTAGAATCAAAAATGAGTGATGAATGAAATGTTTTTCTGCCACTAGTGAGCTGGTAACGTGATGAATTGTATTTGTAGGGGTTTTTTGTTTGCTTTGTTTTGCGTTTATTTGTTCATCTTCTGTTGTGATCTCACGCTTGCTTGATTTTAATCCGTGGATAACCTGGAGGCTGAAGTTGGCAATTCTTTCCTTCAGTGAGTATTTACATTTGCTACTTTTGAAGTTGGGAACACCACTGACCTGGGCCACTTTAGCTGCCTTCGAGGATTCAGGTTAGAACCTGAGCCTCTGACTGAGCTCCTTGAACTGGTTACTGGCAAGAGGCTTAGTCTCATGTGCGGTGCTGATGTTAGTTTTGGCTCTCAGACAAATACCCCTTATATATTAGAGCTTACTTTTCATCGCTCTGGGTGTAGTTCCAGCTTATTTATTTATTTATGTATTTATTTAAAAAAAATTTTTTTTTTCAGGAAGAGGGATGTGGTGGTGTTAGAGATTTTCTTCCTGTGAGCTCAGCAATGCATTAAAAATTATGTTGTATGCAGGATCTAGTTGTTTTGTACTGGAATGGATTTTCGAAAAATAAAATTCCTTTAAAAAAGAACATTGCTTTTCACTTTGACCCATTTTTTTTTAAATCCATCCTTAAAGCTTTCAAATGTCATGTCTTGTGAAATATCAAAAATTAAGATGTGGTTGAAACTGCTAGTTTCCTACTTAATATCCATTATCCATTCCTCCCTTAATAACAGGACTGCAATTTGTCCAGCTGAAAAACTACATTTGCCAGTATTTCTGGCAGCTAGACATGCTCTAGTAACTTAATTCTGATCAATTATCAGAACCTAGAGTCATTTTGTTGGGTTTTCAGGAACGCACATTGACAGAGGTTGGCTCAGCTGTTGTGAGTTCTTTTGTCTTTCTTCCCCCTCCCTCAATTTTCCTGCCTAAAAGGTTGCTTCATGGTGACTACTCTTGAGAACTTTGCCCAAAGAATCTCTAAAACATCAGCAGTAAACTTCTTGATCTGCTGTACCTGTCCTAGATTTCTTGTAACACAAGAGAAAAAGAAAAACTATTTCGTTGAATCTACTATTATTTGGGTTTTTGGTTACACGCAGCCGAATTCAGTTCCTGACTGGTATATTTCATATTTAGTTTTGATGTCATTTTTAATCATTGTCTTAACATCTTTAAGTAGCAGGCTTTAGAAAAAATCACAGTAACAAATCACATATATTTTATATGTCTGGTAATTTAAAGTGTTTTGCCTTATCATGGCTAATTATGGAAGCAGCTGGAAATTAGACATATCTATGCTCGTTATTTCAAGAAACCCTTATTGAAGCTATAATTTGATTCTATTCTGAGAAAAATTAAACTATAATTTAAGTCAATATTTATGTATCTGATATTAGATATTTATCATGATTAGCATGTTTAATACTCCTATTTAGGAAATTATCTAATTCTGTTTTTAATAATACCTTGTTATTTCCACAAAGTATAATTAATAATATACTTCAACTTGATCATATGGAGCCTGTTTTAAAGGCACTGAAGGTTATCTATACATTGTCCTACTAATGCTCAAGTAAGAAAGTAATAGAATTGACTACCCCTTTAACTCTTTTCATTTATTTTAACTTTTTTGGACATCTGGTAACTGCTGTCATCCAGATGGCTATATTGGATAAAGATCACATTCTATGTTCAAAATTAACAGTAAATGAGTTTTCAGGCTTGTAAGACAGGGCAGTTTGACTTTGCTGTATAACCTTTATTGTCAATATTTTAATCAATTTTAAAAAACTCATTCCATCTGAAGTTCTGTGCTCAGGCAGAATTGTAATAACGATCAATCCTAAAGGGAAGGGAAGAAATTAACAGAGAGGAAATGTGCAAAAGTGTATGCTTTGACCATTATGAGCCTTCACTCAGTCTGATTAAAATGTGTCCCAGAGTACCTAGAGCTACAGAGACAATACCTCACTGAGTATTCAGGAGAACACACTGCAGACAATGGGGGCCTGTGGTCTCAAGGAGCAGGTGGCGACAGGACTGACCATGAGGAGGGCCCAAAGTTCCATCAGTTTCCCGAGTCAGCCCACAGCCAGTGACTGATGTCACAGGTGCATAAAGGCTGAGCCCACTCCCTTAACAGAGTTAAGGAACTCTAGAGGGACATCCCAGGTTCACAGTCGAGGCCTTCATTGAGACTATATTGCAGGCCAACTCTTCCCTGTGTCCAGTCTTGCTATCTCCTCTCTTCATCAGGTTTGCTCCCAAGGCATTCTCTACACACACCTCTGACTCAGAGTATTTTTCCAGAGAAGGCAACCTAAGATGTCAGGGATGAGTCGAGAAAGGAGAAGCTAATACGGGATTTTTGACCTGAATCATTGGCCAGCTGCGTGTCAATGAGACCTCCTCATCAGTGACAGATGTAGGACAGACAGACCTTGGCACAAGGTAACAGTGCAGTAAGTAAAACTTTCATCAGTAGTGAACTGGAACGTATTCTAATGAAAGGAAATATAGGTTTCCCCTGCCATCCCGAAGTAGAGTGTCCCAATAAAACCTTCTCTAAGCTGAAATGGCATAAAGCAAGGGAGTAATTGTCATTAAATTATATGGAAATTATTTTGCATGTTCCCAGATGCCCGAAATAACCTACCAAATCATATAAAAATAACACATAAAACCTAAAATAACACTTAATTATGTCCAGTTTTACACGTAGAGTAACACCTTTATGAACACTCAAACTTTTCCGGTACCTTAGGACATATCTTGCTAATAATGCACAAAATAAATCAAGATAAAGCACAGATGCTCACAGACACAGTTCCGAGTTATGGCGCTTTGCGCTGAGATTCCGAATGCAGTTCCCAGGAGGAAGCTTGTTGGGACCACTCTCACTGCACAGGTTATGGGTTGCCTATAAGGGCTCCCTGCAAAACAAACGCTAACGACTCTTTTCCCTTTTTTCATTAAAAAAATAAAAAAAAAAACAACCCTCTTCAGATTTCTTTCTGTTAGTGCAAACAGGTACTAACATATGTCTTTTGTAAAAGCAAAGTGGCGTAATGTGAACTTTTGAAAAGCAAGTGATAGCGGTACACGAGTGGGTGTGATGTATTATGCATTTAAGAAATATAAGGGAAATAGTAATCTTGAGGACAGGGGAATTGGCTGTTGCTAAGCAAAATCATTTCTTTGCAAAAAGCAAAAAGCTGAGAACGGTTAATGGCTGTTAAAAATCTTAGAGGAAAATTCAGAAGGCCTTTTTGGTAGTAAATAAAGAGACTTCTATCTCCTGCAGTGCGAGGGCAGAAAAAGCTGAGCAACGGGCCCAGCACTTAATTATAAGTGTGGCAGAGCTCCAAGGGAGATTAACAACCATGCAGCCTAGTTAGGTCGGCTATGCCAAGGTCAGAATGCTGGATTGGAAAGAAACCCGGATGCAATGGACTGCATTGTGACACCTGACAATCTTGAATCTCCAGATTTTCCTGAACCCTCTGAGCCTGAACATGGTCCACATTTCTGATTTAATGGCTAGTGCTGCTCCGTCCCCAACTTGCTTGGAAATGATGTAGAGGCCTCCTTCTTGTAGTACAAAATCTGCCCTCAGCTTTCCTCCTGGCCACTGGATCAATAACTTGGCTTTCTTTACAATGTAACCTAGCACAATTATTCTAATCAGTGGCAAGGGATGAGTGACAGTAGAGGGCCTGATCTTCAAAAGATTAAGGAGACGGATGATAGAATATGGTGTCCCCGGGAGCAAAACAGATAAGTAGCAAACAAGGATACTGCTCAGTCTGTATAATCAAAAGAAATCAAGCATTGCATGGCCACCGGAGAGCAATACTCCATTAATGAGTTCTTTGCCCAGTTTTTAATATCTGAGCCAGTTTTTGGATATGGAAACCATCAACAGAGAAAAGGCTAGATCCTCAGGAGGAAGGCCCTGAAATATCATAAAAGTTACACCATAATAATTTCTCCAGTCCTTCCCCGGAGGGTCTCTGCAATTTATCTAACTATATGTTGGGAAAATGAGAACATCTAAACATTTCTCAATAGGATGGCAGATGTAGGAATTCACCTGCCCTCTATTAAGCTTTATGTTAAAGAGATTTGAAAAACTGTAAAACAGTATCAGTCTTCTGTTTTTTTGTTTGGGAAAATATAGTAATTTTTCATATAAATATGTTATTTATACTAACATGCAATATAAGTATTATTTTTACTGAATTAATAATATTTAAAATTTTACCTGTTTTAAAACTTTTATATGGTAAATATCAGTAGGTATAATCCATATAAACAAAAACTTGTTAGAGTCTTCAATTTTTAAGCGTTTTTGCAGAGACTGGAGACAAAAAAGTTTAAGAACCGCTGCAAAGACAATACCACAAGCCAAACCGTCTGTGTCATCTGGGGGCAGGTTGTATAGTGTCTCTGCCCAAGTTTCCTCATGAGTAAAATTAAGAGTTAATACTGCACATGTAAAGTAGTAATTAGAATACCAGGAGCACAAAATGAAATAGCGCCAATATTGATATTATTCTATTTCCTCTGTGTAATAGGAGGCAATGATAGCTGCTGAAATTGACAAAGTGATAGGAAGGGTGAAGAAAGAGAAGATTTGGTAAAGCTTCCATGTGGATAATGCAAATGATAGATTGATTAGGAAAATATAGAATTGAAGAGCAATTTTGTGAGTCTGATGGAGGTTGACAACTTTGGATTTAGAGAAAAATCTTAATTGTGTATTTTTTCCCCTTTAACAACATTCAGAAGTCCAGTGTAGGAAAAGAAAAAGCAAGCTGTTGAATTGGGAATGTTCCAGTTAGTTTGATCAGAAAAAAATAAGGCGAATGTGATCGATGTGATAAACTGTGTTTTACTAACTGAGGGAAAAAGAAGGGAAGAAGGCAGAGAGATGATTGATAGAAAGAAAGTAGAAGGGTCAAGAGATTCGAAGTCTTCGTTAGGAGGGAAAATCGAGTGAGAGAGTCGTTAAGATAGGCGGTTGGTTAGTTGGCTTGAATTCTGGATTTCAGCGGTGGAGTACATCCACCTGATGACAAGACCTGGAGTGTGGTCACGAGAATCGATGCTTGTAGTGGAGTGGAGGTGATGGCTATGGGAGATGAAGAAATCAAGAACCCAAGAGAATGGGACTTTCGTTTGGATGTTAATGAAACTCTGGGTGATGGCAGAACTTGGAAGTCAGGTTCCAAAGTTTTCCATCAAAAAGGAGTGGATAAAAAATAATAGCAAGGATAAAGCTTAAATAGTGGCATGGCTACATAGAAAGGAGAAATAATGATCCGAGTGAGGCACTGGGGATTAAAGGGACGGACCCTACCTCCTAACCAAGAGTTAAAAGAGGTGTGAGGAAATGAGCACCCTTCACTCCAGAGACATTTAAAGCCGTCTTTGCCAGGGAGAAGATGTTAGGTTTTCAGTAAAGGACAGGGAAGCACACCCTAGAGGCCCCACATGTAGGAAAATTTGTTCACAAAAGAATGGAATTCCAGAGGGCACAGTAGAAATAGGAGACAAAGGAGGGTAGAACTTAATTCACCAGGCAACCAAAGCACAGCTTGTGCAGAAAACACGAAGAGTGGAACGTGAGGATGTAGTAGCGGAAAGTGTGCAAAAGAATTCAGCAAAACTTTAATGTCTGAGTCAACGGATACAGTGCTAAGTTTGTGAGTTCATCGACTTCTTCCTTCTAGATTTTCTCTTCCTTTGGATTTCTCCTTTTCTGAAAAGAATAAAATTGAGCGAGTCTTCCAGTGCTCCTTCCTCCCGCTTCCCCGGTTTTTCTCTTTTTTCTATCACCCTGCTCCTTCCCGCCGCGTCCTCTCCCCGGGACTGGAAGCCCGCCCCGCGCGGGAGTGGGCGGGGCCGAGGCGGAGCGAACAGAGGGGGGCGGAGCGAAGAGAGGGGGCGGACCCCTTCCTGTCAACGTGCTGCCGTAAGGACGCTGCTGGCGTAAGAGGACATCCGGTCCCACTCCTAGTGTCCGAAACTGACTCGGTCCTCCTTGCTTGGGTCTCAGTAGCTTCTGCCCCCGGGGAGTCGTGGTCTGCGGGCTGGATCTGCTGTTGCCGCGGGCCGGCACCACGCCATTCCCTGTCCCTGTGCCCCGGAGTGAGCCCGGCCTCCCCGTCCGGGTGAGCGAGGTCGGCCCGGAGCGCGCGCGAGGGAGGGCGTTCCGCGGGCGGGTGACGGTTGTCGGTTCCCCGAGCCGCGTGGCACCTCCGTCGCGTCTCCTCTGGACGCCCCCTCCACCCCTCTGGGTCCCCGGCTGCAGGCTTTCCCTCCAGAGCCGCAGGGACCCCGCGCCTGTGTCTTTATTTGGTGACACCGGCTACGTCCTGCAGAGCGTTAGTGGAGAAAGGCTTAAACCCATGTAAGGCTGTTAAAAAAAAAAAAAAAGAATTTACCCTTTGAATTTTCAAGACAGACTGGAGAAAAAGAAATCGAGGCTCAACTTTCTCAGCGGATTCATTCCTAGGGACGCAGAAAATCCATCCGTATGATTTTCCGATCTCCTTTGGCCATCACAGTACACCTTTTTTTTTTTTTTCACCTTGTAGATTTCGTCATTTTAAATACTGAAAGAGCTTGGACATTTATCAAGTAACCACCTACTAAATTTCCTGGCTTAATTTGTCCATAATTTTAAGTCGCGACGCCCCACCTCTTGGTTTTTGATTGGATTTTCTAACATAAGAGTTGAAACCCAAAGTAGGAAAACTTTGAGTGACCTTCCTATTGTGTCAGGTACAAGCGGGTGCATGATTTTGCTGTATTGTAATATGCCCCTTTGAATAAGAAATATAAATCTCTTTCGAGGTGCACTTTCTTGGAACTCTCTCCGTGTATCATGGATACACTTTAGTTTCTTTGAATCAGAATGTTTATGTCTTCAGGGAGGTGTGTGTGTGTGTCACAGTAACCATTTGAACTTGAGCCTATGTTGGAGGTTTAGAATTTGTAGTTCTTGAGTAGGGCCTAGAAATATCAAGAGTTGAATTTTGAGAATCACTTTTTAAAGAGACTAAAAATGTGTATTTTGAAGAATATTAAGAAAATTGAGAGTCAGATTTCAAAGCAAGCACATAGACTCGTTCATTAGTGTAGCTCTTCATTTAGTGAGTGCCTAATATATTCCAGACAGGGCTAGAAGGCAAACACTGTCAAGAAAGATAGGGCTGGACTCCCAGGGAACTTCTAGTTTTCAGATTGATGAAAAACCATATAAAAATGTGTTATTTAGTAAAAATCTTGTTTTACTAAATTTAGTTCTTGCAACTAAGTCATTATTTCAATATATGCGGTAAATATATACCCTTAAACATAAATTTGAACCCTGTTAAAATTATACCAGGTCTTGGAATAACATTTCTTTCAAGTCATTTTGTTATAACTTTCATGAGATGGCTGGGAACTTAACTCTTCTTTCTGTCAAGTAGCCAATGGTAAAATTGGTTTTATTATAGGTCATTTCAGTTAGTTTCAGAACACATCCATGACGTCAAATGAAGACACTGCATGTAGAGAGATGGTCAGCTTTCAGAGTAAAAGGAACTAATAATACCTTTAATATCTCTTCAGAGAGAATAGTTTGTAGTTAATGTTGTCATTAGACTTGACTATATTATTTTATTTAGATATTACATAGGAGGAATATGATTTATTGTAATCAAGCTTTGGCAGCGTCAAGTCATCTGAATACCTAGCTCAAAAAAGTGATATAAACTGGGTAAATAATATACTTTTTAATGATTTCTCATTAATGATATTTGCCTAATATGTATATTTTTAACTTGATCTAGAGTAATTTTTAAAGACTACTTAACATCAGGGAAACTATTTTTTCCCAGTGGGAAGGAAAATTAGGCTTTTAAGAAATTTTTTTTGTTTACATTTGTTAGAATTGTTTGGCAGTGCAAGTAATTGACAAGGTTGAATTTAAAATTTAATGAGAATAAATTTCTTAGTTTATTTAAAATAGCAAATGCAACCAAAAATCATATACCGTCTCTGTTCTTTTGTATAGAAAGAGGGGGAAAATGCCTAAAAAAAAGACGGGAGCCAGGAAGAAGGCAGAGAATCGCCGGGAACGTGAAAAACAGCTAAGAGCATCAAGAAGCACCATAGATTTAGCAAAACACCCATGCAATGCTTCAATGGTAACAGCTTTTTCTGATATCATTTGATAGTTGAAATACTATATAATAATTATCTGAAAAACACTTGAATAGAATTTTAGTGAATACAGTGTTGCTGCATTGCTGCATATATTTTATTGAATTTGAAATCTGTTAGAGGCACGTTCATTGTTTTTATTAACACTAAGTAGCAGTGATTTTTGTTTGAGTTTATATTATGTATAAAATCTGGCATAGTACCTTGGCTTCTGTTGCTGATAGATACTGGCCAAGAATATATACTAGGATCTTTACAACAATTTTTCCAGCTTCTCTAATCTTCTGTGCCTTAATTTGTCCTATTAATGGGAGCTTTTTTCATCATATTCTCAGCAATTCTTAACTCATTTGATTTCCCTTTTCTAAACTTTCTACTTTTCTTGACATCTCTTTTGTTTTCCTGTTCTACTACCTTATTTCCCTGTGCCAGGTGAGTGAGTCCTGATCATTTCTGGGCTTCTTTGGTCAAAGTTGGGAGAAGCAAGAGATTATGTTATCATTACCCCTTTTCTTTGATCACGTTTCTCTGAGTTGTCCCACATTTCCCTATTTCCACTCCTCTCTACTTTTCCTATTCCCGCTACTCCCTTTTCTTTTTCTTTTTCTTTTATCATAACATATGAAATACTTAATAAGACTTAATTGCACACACTATTGTGGATCTACCCTGTGCCAGTTGCTATTTGAGGCATTGTGGGTGATAAGTAGGTGAATGACACAGTCCTCTTTCCATAAGCTTATAGATCAGTGGTTTCGTGCATTACTTAAGATTGTTTGTTTATAAATGACAACTCCAACTTCAATAAGTAGGGAGAAATACAGTTTATCATGTGACTAGTGGCTAACCTGTAGTTGGGAAGGGCAGGATGTAGCTGGGACACAGGGACAACTGGAAACTGCAACAACCTTGTAGTTCCATCTTTGGCTTTTGTTTGTTTTTGCTTGCTCCATTTTCTCAGGTTGTCTTCTTCCGTTTGGGTTCATGGGCACTGGTAGTTCGCATACTTCACATCACACACGTGTTGCTCTCAGGGAGGGAAAGAGCTGATACTTTGGACTTGGGCAGGTGCCCATTCCAGGACTAACATTTATGGCTGGGATGGGGGGTTGGGGGAGCAGGATTACGTAGCACAGAGGATAGCCGGGACCCCTTTCTGTGTGTCATGGTTATTTCTAGAGACGAGGGTTGTAGATCAGACAAAACAAGAAATGACTCACATACGTCAGTGCATATCACGAGGGCTAGACCTTGGTAGGTGTTGTAGCAGTAGAGGTGCAGTTAGGACTAAGGTGATAAAGTTGAGTGTATGAATGGGGGTACAGTTCACAGGGGAAATGGGATCATCACCAGAACTCCCAGCAGGTAAGGATTGTGAGGTGGGACTTTTCAGGGGAAATAAAGCATGGAAAAGAGAGAGCACAAGACATATTTTGAGAGTGGCTGACAACTAGTGGCTTGAATCTCAAGAGAATAGGCCAGCAAGGTTTGAAAAGTGGCTAGGGACCAGATTGTTGAGAATTTTTAATACCATGTTTAAGAGTCTAGATTTTCCGTGAGTTTCATCATATTGTGTTCTCTACTCTTTCTTGTATCTATTCTGTATTATTTGTGATTCATTGAAAAAAAAAAATACCACTGTATTTAGCCTCTTTTGTGAAAATGCCACTTCTTTTTTTGTATGATATGCCCAAGAGCATACCTTTGTGATGTGTTGTTACATGTAGGTGTGTGTATACATGGGTGAAGTTGGAAGGTTTTGAGAAGTGTCACTTAAATTTTAACATGAAAAACAAGATATTCTTTATAATGCAAATAAATTTGCAATTTTCACCCAGTAGAAAATTAATGTCATGTCTTTGTATTTTATAGGAATGTGACAAGTGTCAGAGGTAAATTTTTATTTTTTTCTATCTATATGTAATATAGACCCTCTGATCTTTTATCTGATAGTAACTGTATTTTAAAATTTTATTTTACATGACAAGGCGGCAGAAGAATCGAGCGTTTTGCTATTTTTGCAATTCTGTACAGAAGCTACCTATTTGCGCACAGTGTGGTAAGTACATGATAACTGAAGACACCTGCCTTTTATCAAACATTTGTTTGGCAGTTAATTAGTTTGAAACTGTGTGTTTTTTATTATTGTTTATAATAATGTTATGCGTTACCAGTAATAAAATGACAGAACATTATTTGGCCCACCGGAGCACTATCAAGTCTTGATTTTGTCTCTTTGCTATAACGCGGGAAATAGGATACCATTTAGATAAAGGTTACCAACATGTTTTAAATATTAAAAGATCAGATTTCAGACTAATAACACTTGGTGATCCTGGATTTTTAATTATACTACCTTAGTCATGTCGATACCCATTTGTTTACTTTTCTAAATTTTGATTCCTGCTGATATTGCCTTCAGTATGTTAGAACATTGGGAATAATTTTATTGCACATTTACCTGGTGCCATTTTTGTGATATGTTATTTTTCTGTTGGCATTTAACATTTGATTCTTGAATTTCTTCACATGGATTCCTAAGTGATTGGAATAGAGTTCCTAAACCACATACACAGTTCCCAGGTATAAGTGGAAACTTTTATTGAGAGTAAATGATCTTTCAGAGTGAAACTAAATAGTAGTTCATAGAATAACAACGTTGGTGTTTCTCAAATAGTCTTTCTCAGAGTATGATGCGTATGAACACTGCGTGTTTCATCCCTACTTTGCCGTCTAGGAAATGTCTGTTTACATGTTAAAGTTTCCAAAGACCTTTAGTAAAGAAACCTCATCAGTTTTGTTCACTCCAGATTTACTCCCCAAACTTCTATTTGAGCAGATGGAGTGTTTAGTTATGGGATATGCTCACTTAAATGTGTTTGTGTATGACAGCATTGCAGAAAGTTAGGAATACTTAAGGCTACATCCCTGATTATTTCTAGAGTAGTTATAGCTTTCAAAGAAGACATCATTGAGGTTTGTAATTAATGAAAAAGAGAAAACTGGCTTAGATAGATCACTCATCTGCCAGTTTTTGTATCCTTATTTTATAAAAGAAATGAATATAGAGTGAGAAAATAGATTATAGAGATGATTAAGTTCTTGCTAGGGCCTTCCCATAATTTCAGTGTTTCTGGGCTTGAGTTTTGTAGTGCTGAACATGGATATATTTCCCACTTACTGATTTTTGTACTTCGCGTTAGACATGGAACAGCTGGGTAGCTGCTGCCCCTCATTTCCAGTTTCTCTTTCTTCCCATTTCCTGTTGTCTAACTTTGTTCCTTAGGTAATCAAGATAATGGAAAATTGAGTATCTTCTGTTTCTTTCATCTTCCACTTTGTGGAGTTTGAGATAGATGATTAATATGTCATCATTAATCTTCATGTAGTTTATGATAGGTAAATTTCCTGACAGTCTTTCGGGGCTGGCAATTTGCTACTAGATCAGCGCTTTTGTGACTGTACTGTGATGATTTTTAGCTCTATCACTATATCGCTGTTTTTTTTTTTTTTTTTTTTTTTTGTGCCCATGAGGAGACTATTGGAAAATTCTGTTGGAAAAATGTTTATTTGGGAGCTATGTTTGTAAATTTTTACGAATGGATAAACTTAAGTGAACCAGATGAGATGCATAATCATTGGTTTGGCTTGAGACAGTCTGTGAAAAGAAATAAGCAATGACTTTAAACCATACTGTTTTCATTGTGAATTACAGAATGTTAAATTCATCTTAAAGCATAGCTTTTTAAAAACTGTTTTAATTCATCTGAGAATTTGTAAGATTTTAAACTGCTATCATGATGGTTAGATTACAAAGCATAACCTGCAGTTTCTGATTTTACTACATATATGAATTAACAACTT
This sequence comes from Eidolon dupreanum, assembly GCA_028627145.1. NCBI lineage: Eukaryota > Metazoa > Chordata > Mammalia > Chiroptera > Pteropodidae > Eidolon > Eidolon dupreanum. The sequence continues at coordinate 10,765,303 of CM053512.1, forward strand.
TATTGTGCAGTACATTTTTACAGATTTATTGATAAATTTCTAATCTCAAAAGATCTGACTCAGATAATGAGTTTAGTTATATCTGTTTTCTGTTTTTGGTTATGTAAGCAGTAAATGATGGTGATTTCCATCCTTTTCACATTATTTCCATAGGAACTTAGCCTAGATAAAAAGAGGAATTAATGAATACTTGCATGTACTAGTTTGCAAGAATAATAGTGCCAATTTATTTCTTTCCTAGGGAAAACAAAATGCATGATGAAGTCTTCAGACTGTGTCATAAAGCATGCTGGTGTCTACAGTACTGGCCTTGCAATGGTGGTAAGCTTCTTGTCATCTCTTAGACTAGTAGGTTTCCAGGGATTAGAAAAAGTCATTCTGACCAATGGTTATTTTTTTTAGCCATTATATTTTATAACTATAACAGCACTGCTTTGTCCCTTGGTTCATTCAGTGTGGAGTTACCTGGATTAACAGTGGCAAGTTCTTCATATGATTTTCCTTTATTACCCACTTGCTTTTGACTGGTTCTTTTTCTTATTGGGAAACATACAGGGAATAGAAACTTATTTACTGTTGACTTAAACAGAAATTAATCTGTCAATGTTACCTTTCTAATGTGTCTTAATTAGATTTCAAAGAATATCATTTACTATACTGAAAGCCCTGCTTAACCAAGGCTCAAGCTTTTGGTTAAATAAGCAACCTAGTTTCAAAAGAACCTATATGTTTCAAAAAAGAGTACATACTTAACACAAAGTTATACATAATTTCCTTACATGTAGAATTTTCTAAGGAAATTCATTGTTTTAAATAATAAAAACAGTTGCTATGTGTGATGTATTTTACTCTTTTTCACTAAAAAATGTTATTCTTTTTAACCAGTTTTATTCTCTATTGTGTAATTTTATACTTAGGTTAAAATTTCAGTCCATGAGGACTATTTTATACCAAGCAGAATATTTTACTTATTATAACTTTGCAAGAATGTATTTTCCATCACGAGGCAGACTTTTTTATGATATATTTCATATGTGCTTATCTTATAGAAGCAAGGAGCTAGAATTATTCATAATATCTTATAAATTCCTCATTATTTTAAATATGATTGTCAATGTTACCTTTCAAAAACCATTCAAAGATTTAAAACCACTGTAATATATCTTGGTAGCTTACTTATATCTATATTAATCAAATAACTTTTTTTTTTGATTCACTGAGTTGTATGAGTGCGAATGATTTATAAAGAAGACATTTAAGTAGAATCATGCATCATTAGCTATAAATTCTAGAAAAGTGATTTTCTAGAAATCTATTTGCTGTTGAGATTCCCTGTCCCTTCACTACTTTGTCCTGGGAGCCTGACTAGATCAGTGACTTTGTCACCTTATGGCTTTTCTTTGGGTTCAGCCAATGGGAGGCCCTGGCAGGAGACCTGAAGACGGGAGGAGAATGCGATCTGGGCGTTCATTCTCCCAGCTCCCTCGCTCTCTAGTGGGTTCTCCTGGCTGGGACATGGATTGGACACAGTTCCTGTCCATGTGGCTCTCTCGAGGTTCCAGTAACTTCTCCCCCTCCCCTTGTCCCATCCGGCCCAGTAGTAGTAACTGCATCATCCCTCGATGTGTTTTCTGGGCCCTCCCCTGTCCTTGATAAATTATCTCTTTTAAATTCCTCTGGATTCCCCAGTTTAATGTGCCATCTCTTTGTTGCTACAACCCCAAGTAATCCAAGAGGCATACTTTTGAAGAGTTGCTTTCTACACCAATAGTCCATTTTTATAAGTCAAAAATCATTTTTCCTTTTTGCTATATACTACTTTTGTTACAGAGCCTTGAATGGTAGAACCCTGCATTAAGATTCAGAAAACTTGGATATGAATCTCAGCTCCTCTGTAATGTAGCTTTAGAATTGGGACTCAGTCTCAGGCCCCCGTTCTTTGTCTGTAAAGGAAAGATCATGCAGCCCATTTCCTTGAAATTCTTTCTAGCTCTTAATACTACATCAATGTCACGTTGTCGAGAGATATAGTTTTACCATCCTATCTCGACATAGTTTTGGAGAGGCTTACGCTGTCATTTAGTTCTATATATTTTACTTACATTTTTTTTTTCCACAAAGAAACATAATGTTTTAAAGCATAAGTCATCTTAAAAAAAAAGATATTGACCAAAATTTAATATTTCAGTTATTCTGGGAAAGCTATGTAATTATATACATTACACAGATAAGGACTTTTCTTGAGTCAGAAATATTAGTATTGAAAATTCAATTTTGTTACTAGAATTGCTGCAGACAGGAATGCTTAAGCTGTGGACTTTAGCCTTCATTTGAGTTAGAATTCAGTTTGAAGGCCTATTACCTGTTCCTTGACTGACTTCGGTGATTGGTTTTAGGGTAAGTGTATAGTTTCCCCCTTACTTTTTTTCCTTTTGATTTCTAACTAAGGTTTAATATTATAAATAGCTCTTGGTAAAGTAGTTTTCAGAGAATCCTCTTTAATTTTGGCTTAATAAAATTTTTTCTTGAACAAAGCCACCCACTATCACTGAGCGTTGATGAGTCACTAAATGTATACGGTTTTGATGGTTGCTATTAGTGAAACAATGGTTGTAACCAGTCAAGTGACATAGATTAATTTGTCCTGTTCTTTGTTGCAGGGTGCAATATGTGACTTCTGTGAGGCTTGGGTTTGTCACGGTAGGAAATGTCTCAGTACGCACGCCTGTGCCTGCCCTCTTACTGATGCCGAGTGTGTGGAGTGCGAACGAGGTGTCTGGGACCACGGTGAGTGAGTACACACAGGCAGTGAACTTTGCTGTAAGTGCAGGCTGACTTTGAAACATTCTGGGTGCTCCTTTTAAGACTTTTTTCAGGATACCGTCCATCCTAACTACTGGCACTATTTTGGTTATCAGTTTAGTTGGAAAAGGGATTTACACTCACAGTAATAGTCAATGTTAGGACTGGCTACCAAAACAGGAAGGGAAGTTACAGGAGAACAAGTGTCTTTGAGCACTGTGTAGCCGGGGATGGGGAGTCCACCTTTCAATGGTTCGTTTGGGCAGTTTTCATTGTAGCCTTTACCAAAACAAAAACCCCTGTGTCATTTGGTAAATCTAAAGTAACTTGCCATCTTTCCTGAACATTTTTATAGATACAGGTTTTTTAAATTAAAATCTATACTTATATTTGTGAGTTTTGTCTTTATAGGAGGCAGAATATTCAGTTGTTCTTTTTGCCATAACTTTCTCTGTGAAGATGATCAATTTGAACATCAAGCCAGCTGCCAGGTTTTAGAGGCGGAAACATTTAAATGTAAGTTTTTATATATTAGATATTCTTTATACCCAAGTTTCTTAATAGTCTGTGTGAAACTTAATGAAAAAGGAATCTAGTTTTTCATGCTGCCTCTTATGGACTATAATTTAACTCAGTATCTATTTTCTGTTTGTAGAAAAAATTCATAACATCCATTTTTTTCAGCAGGGGTGTCAGTGGCACTTCGGTGGGGTCAGTTATGCATTTTGTGGCATTACTGGTCCTGAACACTAAATGTCATTTTCACCTACAAGTAATTGTAACAGCCCTTGTGCCCTCCTCTCCCCGCCACTTCCAAGTGCCTTGAGTAAGTGTACCAGCCCCTGTTTATTTTTAGTGATTCTTAGATTGGACTATGTATCAAAAACACCTGTGGTGGTTTTAAAAAAATACTGGTGCCTTGATATCATGCCTGGAGATTCTGTCTTAGGTCTGAGGTGAGTGCCAGGCATATGGATTTACCTGCACACATAATTCTTATTTATCTTCCAGTTTGAGAACCACTGTTACTGACTGGGTCGATGGTATCATCTTCACAGATAGATTGATTGCATTTTATTTTTACTCTACTGATTCTCAAAAGCTCAAGTTTTGGAGTTAAACGTTATTTGAATTCTACTTGCCTATGTGATTCTTTCTAAACCTGAGTTTCCTTAAAAGGAAGATGCCGATTTCTTTTCAAAGAGTTAACCGAAATGAGAAAATATATAAAGAAAAGCATTAGTTTGGTACCTGGCACTTGGAAAACTCTTATTAAATAGTAGAGCCCACCATAGGAAAGACTGAAATTCCCCAGATATTCACTTCCTTGCATTTGGTTCTTATTCTGGTATGAAATGCTAATTTTTATATTTATCTATAAAGTGACAAATTATTCATACATACATATGTGTGTGTATAAATAAATCTTGCAATATTTATGTAAAAATTCTCAAAGAATAAAGGAACATCTCAAAAGTACATAGCAGTTGTTAGTTTCCTTCTTTTTGGCTGGGGAATTCAATCTCCTTTTTATAGATCTTCTGGGTAATGAGACAGAAAAAAAAATGTTAATAATTGATCTAAGGTAGTACTTCAAGTACAAATCTGGCAAATTCTGTTTTCATTCCAAGTCTGAATCTGGACATTACGTATTTTCCCTCCCAACAGGTGTTTCGTGCAATCGGCTTGGCCAGCATTCTTGTCTTCGCTGTAAGGTACACTTGTGTATTTCTTATTTTTAGATTTTGTTTTTAATCCCCATACTCCACCAACAGCCCTCGAGTTACTTATAGCTATAATTAATCTACAAGGGTCCTTAAATATTTAGTTCAGAGATTGTAGAATTGAATTGAGAAAGCTTAGTGACTTTCCAAAGGTCATCCAGTTAGTTTGTTTTAGAGTTGACACAAGTACGCATGTTTCCTGTATCTTTGCTCAGTATTTTTACATCTTACGTTTATGGAGAACATTCTGACCAAAAAGATAGGAGTATATTTTAATTAATGTCAATGCGTACTTGCTGAGGAGAGTTTGAGTGAAGATTTCAATAATGTTTTATTTCCTTAGACCTTGTCTCCAGCATTTCTGTTTGTTAAAGATCGCAATAGATAGAGCTGATTCGCTTCTCAGAAACGTGTTTCTGGTTCTTATTTATATTCCTAACTCTATCTTATTTCTCTCCCAATACTTTTCCAATTTTGTCTATTCTGTTTCCTCTGCCTTAGATCCCTCTTCCATCTTTGCTTACCCTACTGCACCCCCATTCTCCTTCAGATCTCAGCTAAGACTTCATGTGTCCCAGGAAGTCTTTCCTGAATCCCGTATCTGGTTTAGCATCCTTCCTCTGCACTTCTCTTTCAATGTGCAGTGTCTCGCAGTTGCTTCTCCACTTGCTGTTTCCCCAGTTAGACTGTATACTACATGAGGATCAATAGGATCTTCACCATTATGTCATCAGGGGCGTTGTAAATACTAATATATTTATGAATGAATAAATGTGTCTACATGTCATACCCTATGTATAGTTTCTGCCCTGTGTTAGGTTATAGTTCAGAAGAGCCCTAACAAAGACCATTGGCCTTTAAGAAATTGAAATCAGGAGTGTGACAGTCCCAATAAAACTCTCTGTCTCTGCCCGAACCAAATGATATTCCTTGGAATGTCGAATGATGTCTTTGTGTATTTTTTGAATTATTTATTTACTTTCTTATTTTTACACCTCCGATATAGGCTTGTTTCTGTGATGATCATACAAGGAGCAAGGTGTTTAAACAAGAAAAAGGAAAACAGCCTCCGTGTCCTAAATGTGGACATGAAACTCAGGAAACTAAGGATCTCAGCATGTCAAGTAAGGCGCTACTTAAAATACCGATGGGGTGATTTTGTTTTTGTGCTTGCACAAGATTTCTCTCTCTTTTCTCTATTTTTATTTTGCCTCTTCTTCCTGTTTGAAAAGATGAAGGTGTTCTCTTAAGAAGGTGGAATTTTATTGCCTTGGAAAATACATGGGTAAAATTTCTCAATTTAACTTAAGAAGTATGCCATCATTCATTCTGATATTTGGCATTTGTCTCAGTTCATGACATAGTGAATACTGAAATTTAAGATTATTCTGTTTTTGCTGAGCCTTTCTTGTTAAATAATTGAGTAGCTATAAATCCTTAATATTCAAGTGCTGATAATCTTCAGTCCTTGGAAGTTGGAATTCATTCTGAAGCTGTTCTTAAGTGTGTAGTATTTGAGCAGCTGTGCTTGTTATATACTACATCACTACTGTGGGAAATTGTTTTATGGTTTTTATATAACTTTTCTTTGAAGGAATAAGACTAGTACAAACATGTTTATAAGTAATGCGCTCATAATTTTGTTAAAAAGCATTTGACTCTTTAGCAAACACATCAGAATGGAACCATAATTCTAAATGACTGACAGTACTTTGTTTAATCAAAGATTAAACAAAGATTCCACAATGAGGTAAGACTGATAATTTTGCTGATTTTTTTTGTGCTAAACTGTGTTGCTACTAAGGCAGAAGAAATGAAAGCCTTTGTCTTCTAGGACATCTGAATTATAAAATTGCTCTCAAGAAAAATGTAATGACATATGAAATCAACTCTTCTGTGGTTTGAAAATAAACTTTTAATTGATCAAACAAAGGACATTTTACACATGCCTTATTTAACTTATGTTTGGAGAGTGCTATTCTAACTTTTTCTAGATTTAGTGAAATGACACTCATCTTTATTTGATATATATGTACGTTACATATATGCATATGGAGATTCCAAGTAGGATGGAACTGACTTATTTTTTAAGGTCTCCTTTCTTTCCAATTAAATATTAAGTGAGGAAATCAGGAAAATGTGGCTCATGCCATGTCCCTATCTGTCTGTTGTAGCACGCTCCCTGAAATTTGGCAGGCAGACTGGAGGCGAAGAGGGAGATGGAGCCTCTGGGTACGATGCCTATTGGAAGAGCCTTTCATCTGATAAGTATGGCGATGCCAGCTTCCATGATGAGGAGGATGAGTATGAAGCCGAGGATGATGAAGAGGAGGAAGAAGAAGGTGGAAAGGATTCAGATGCTGAGTCATCAGATTTGTTTACTAATTTGAATTTAGGAAGGACCTATGCCAGTGGCTACGCTCACTATGAAGAACAAGAGAACTAGGAGAGCTGCTTGCCCATTAGTGACCTGCCTGATTTGGGCAGGAAATTGTGTGCTTGATGACTTGTGTGTGGATGTTTGGAAGTACTGTCACTTAGCCTTGTGCAAAAGACTAGTCACACTTACCGAAGCAAGGAGTGAGTAGGGCATAGCATTTTTATAGGAACTGATAATCAGGCTTATAGCGTAAGAAAAATGAATTTCTAATGTAAGATGTTTATTGATCCAAGCAACTGAAGCATCGTGGATTGGATTTTTTCTGATTTTAGTAATCTGGTAGGTTTTGCCAATTAAATATAAATACATATATGGGATAATGGAATAGGATGGTAATATATTTGTTTGAAATTAGATTGCTGTTTTTATGAAAAAAAACTGCTTATAAATTCATTTTGTCTGACTTTGTAAAATGTAATGGGTAAAATGAATTATTGTATTTTTCCTTGTGTGTCCATAGGATACAAGTCAGATGTTATATGCTACATTTTCATTAAATCTTCATGTTATCTTATGTAGTCATGATGTGTATGTTTTAGCAACTGATTCATTTGTTTCTTTCTTCACAATATATGTCCTGAACAGTACCTATTATTAATGCCTAAATGTACAGACAAAGGTGATTATATAGCCATTTTTTAGAGATACAAAATCAGAAACAGTGTTATTACACAGATGCTTTACACAGGAAATTTCATTTCTCTTTGAATAAATCTAGTATTACAGTTACATACTTTTGATATTTAATTTCTTGTCCTCTGTTTTTGAAACTTACTTTGGAAAGCATTCCAATATCTTTGTATAATCTTTTTGCTTCACTTTTTTTGGGGGGGTCTAATATGGGAAATTAGGTAGCGGAGATTGATACTGTGGTAGACACAAAGTTGTGAAGCCAGACCCCATCATTCACGGTGGAGGCAGAGAACATGCAGTCGCTGGCACTAGTTCCAATTGTTAGAACTTGAACTAGTGATGAATTGGGCTGGAATGTTAGAAATGAATGCCTTATCAGACTGGCTGGCATTTGAAAAGTATGGAGAAGATTGTAATGGTGAGGGTAACAGGGTTGGATAGCTACTGCTAAGCCGTTCCTAGTCTATAGAAACATAATGAAGAGCTTAAGGCAACAACAGGCAAGGCAAAACCAGGTGCGAAAGCAGAGGGGCTCTGGATGCCTGCGGAGAAAGCTTTCATCTCTTGCAGCCACAGGGCTGAGAAAACAGGTCCAAGCCCAGGACTTAACAGTCTCAAACTTCAAAGACATTGCCAATCAAGATCAAGGCACTGTTTGGGAAAACCCGGGATCCTGGCAGGTGAGATGGAGACATCTGAATGGATGCTGCTGAATGCTCTCACTGCCCAGACTGCTGAACTCGCTGAGCCTGCAGCCACAGACAGCCTGCCCCCTCTGTTAAGGACGAGCATCCCCCTCCCCACTCCCAGCTGGATGACAATGCAGAGGTGTCTTTCCCCAGGCAACACGTGTCCCCCTCAGGACTTGCTCTCTATCCAAGATACTAGGTGTAGAATTGCAGTTAAGGAAAACTCAACAAGAGATGTGCTGAGCCTGAAGGCAGGAGAAACAGACCAGATCACTGAACCCCAAAGGAGCTGCCAGAATTGGCCAGCATATGTCGGCTGGAGCAGGAGGAATACACGAGACCGACACCTGAGGGTGTTGATCAAGGGGGTCAGAACGAAATTAGAGGGCTAGAGAGCAGCACCCACACTGGGTCCTTGGGTTGCCAGATAAGAGGTATCTTAAATTAGCAGGCAAGGATCCTGGGAAATGGTGTGAACGCTTCTAGAAACAGGGAAAAAGCTATGGCCAATCTGAGCAAAGTTGAAATGGCAGATGGTGAAGGAAGTGGATATGCTGGAATGTGGATGATTATGTCCTCCTGGAGGGCCCAGGGACAAACCATTTAACAAGGCTGTAAAGGGGAGTGTTGACAGGGATGGGGAGGGCACCAGGGCCACTAAAAGCCTTTAGAGGTGACTCTAGGCTACCAATAATAGGAACAAACTATTACAAGGCTTGCTTATGGTGATGGATGGTAAGACCCTGAATTAACAGTGGCCAAATGGAAATGACCAATCACCAAAAATTGGGGTTACAATTAGAATGACTCAAGCTGGGAGTGGTCAGCCAACGGGGCCTGACCTGCAGAGTTAAAAAGAAGGCTAATAGAATACATCAGCCTTAGGGGAAAAATGAATTCACTGCTGGACATTTTTCTTCCCATCTTTGACTCTGGGCTCTGCATGATTGGAATTCCATGTCCTGCAAGAGGGTGTACCTTTCCTCATGGTACCAAGTAAGCACTCTGGTTAATTATAAACTATGCCTGTCAACTTAGTGTTTTTGGCTTTTTATGTCCAGAGATCAATATGTAAGACGAGAAGCCACCAGACAGTGGCAGAGATGATTAACTCTTCATCAGGAGGAGGTAGGGCTGTTTTTGTTCTGTTCTGTTTTGTTTTTGTTTTTGTTTTTTTTTTACATGATGAGGACAGGAAGGAATATGCGTGGAGTCCAGGTGATTCACTTGGGTTTTCTAAGTACTTCTTTGCTTACTTGAGACTATGAATGGACATGGCAAACCACCCCAGCCTGGGAAGCGTGTGGTGAGTAGATCCCTGGGGGATGGGGTCTGGGTCATGCCACCAGGTAAGCCACAGACCAGCAGGAGCAGTCAGGCAGCTTCAGGGTCTGCCTCAGCTGCACAGCTGCCTTGGCTGGATGGAGCCTTTCCCAGGCCAAAGCACGTGGTGACTGAGTAACGGCTTTGGCTATTTTGGCTCAATACAGCTCAATTATGACAAACAGCTATTAAGCTAATTTCTTTATATGGAATCTAGTAGCTGACATTTAATAATGGGCAAATATATTTTCCTTTTCATTTTGGTCATGGTTTGGTAAACTCTTTGCTGGGGTATTGTAATAACGTGTGGGTGACCTATATAAGTCACCTACAAGCTTATTCTCATGCAGAACGTATTAGTCCATTTCAGAGAATGAACAGACCATATAGAATGCACACCTGTGCTTTACAGAATGATCCTGGTTACTTATTTGCCTAATGGGATAAAAATATATTAAATCCTTAATCATATTTTGTGGAGTCAGACATAGTACAATGATAAGTTAGATATAATGAAACATTGTTAATAAGGAATCAGTTAAAATACAATGTATATAAAGCCCAGAGTGTTTCTGAGAATCTTTGTGGGAAGGAAAAAGAATATGCTAACCGGAATTTGCTAATTTCCCACACTACATTGAGAAGTCTAGCTGCAAGTCTATCCAGACTCAGGTCTTTCTCCTCCTCTCAAGGTGGTGTACCAGGCTCCACCTGGGCCCCCTGCCCTTGTGCTGTGACTTACAAAATCTCTTAAGGCAATAAGCTGTGGGCAAGTCTAAGGCTCATCTTGTGTGTTTCTCTTAGGGATCACTGTCCACTTCATTACCTGATGTTCTGTATGATTTCTCATATTTTGTCCCATACCCCACCTCCCCTCTCTCAAGTGGGAGAGTAGATCTGGCCTCTGCTACTTCATTCTGGCTGAGGTACAGTCACAATCGTGGCATATTTTACTGCATAGAAATGCGTCCTTTAGAGCTGACTCTTCTTTGGCATATTATTTTCTATCCACATTTATAAGGATTCTGTTAGTATTTTTAATCTACCAAAGAAAAAATGGATGACAAAAATCTACTTGTAATACCATGTGTATCTATTTCTAACTCTGTTAACTTAGTTATATATACCAAAGTCTTGCTTTAAAAAATCTTGTCAATGGTCTTTCTATCAGTATAATAAGAAAAATGCTTACTACCAACTTTATCTTTAGATGATAAAAATTTTAAAAATTATATTTATTGTAGGTTTTTAATGTTTTTACTTGTCAGGAGAAATCATGGCAGCTAATGATTCGTGCTATATTTTTTTTAATTTTTAAAAGTTGCATTTCCATATTCAGAGAAGAAAAGTCCCGAGGCTAACTTGGTGAGAATCCTATAATTCTGATAGATCTCCTGGGGAACACTTTATTCTTGTTAACTTCTATACTCTAAAATGTTAGGCATCTGTGGCCCCATGGTGACTGGGAGGCATAAATAAAAGAGCAGCTTCTGCAGATCCTCACCAGATTTACAAAGTTAGCAAGAACCCTGAGCGTCATCTAGTTTAATTCCCACCCTAATCACCAGCCTACTGCAGATTACTCAGTTTATCCAAACTATTTAAATACTTACTGTGGAGGAAGGGGACCGTGAGCCAAAGAATACTGGCAGCTTCTAGCAGAAGGCAGGGGCAAGGAATGGAGCCTTCAGAAAGGAACACAGCCCTGCCAACACCTTGACGGTACTGCACTGGGACCCATGTCAGACTTCTGAAGGACTCTAACGTAATACATTTGCATTGTTTTAAGCCACTCAATGTGTGGTAACTTGTTAGCGCAGTAATAAGAAACTGACGGGTTTAGGTATCTCCAAAACCTTAAATAAAAATATGAACACTTTAGCCTGTTTCATGCAACTATAGGATAAAACTATCACATAGAATAGTTTTTATTTCCAAACAAAATTTAAATGCTCCCAGAGTTCATAGTGAAGTGATTGATTATTAACTAAACCATAAGTCAGGTACAGAAATTTATAGCAATACCATTTCTCAAAAAGTGAAAGTAAAAAGTGGAAAACACAGTCTTCCACAACATTAGCAAGTGGTCTGACAGCGTTTACATTAATGAAGCAATTTAAAACTGACTCATGAAACTTCATACTCTTTGAGATACTCTCACCGGCCTGCAATGAAAAAAAAAAGATGCTAAATTATTGATACTGGCTGTCATCATGGCTGCTATATTTGGTGTCTGGAGTTCTTTATTCAATACCACCTATGAGCTTTTTGTAGACCAAATGAGAACTAAGTCATTTAATGAAATCTCAAAACAAACCCATTCTAAACGTTGGAGAAGATTTTATTACAGTACTTCCCTGGACTAGATGTATGTTGAGAAGTACACACTTAAGTTAATGTAAGAGAGTGTACACAGAGAGAAGAAATGCTATGTGACTGTTTTTCATATCTGAGACCTTGCACAGCCCCCAGAATGCAACTGTAAACTCCCATGAGCCCATGAGATGTACTCATTAAGAAAGTAATAGATAGCTGTTTTTGTACAAAACCTATAAGCTAGACACAGGTATAAAAGGCAGAGGAAAAATAGTAATAGACTCTCTAAATAGCTCATGCAACTGTAAAGCAAAAAACAATTTTTGCATAGGTAATGCCAAGAAATGACTACCATATAGTAGAATCACAATCGTAAATATGCAAGGTGCACATACACACATGGAGATTGCTATTTTCGTTTGAGATTTACACGTTACCTGTGTGGCATCTCTATAAGTTTGTTAATTCCTTATGATACAAATAAACTATCCTTAATTTACTTGGTTGTAATCTTAGAGGTCAAAATTTTCTTAGCCTCCAAGAAGGAAAGTGTTCAAAAAAAAAAAAAACAGTGAAAGCAGGGTTCACATAGTTTATACAGTTTTGACCTTTAAGTATATGGTGCCAACCACTGTCTAAGCCCACAAGGGTGTAATATACCTGATGAGCTTCTCGAATTATCTTACTTTGCTGATGAGATCTCTATTTTTGAAAAGAAATGTTATACTTAATGCTACCAGACAATCAAAAAAAAAAGTGTTATTGAAGTTTTGTTTTTATGGGATAAAAGAAAAGCTTAAAGAAAAAAAAAATATATATATATACATTTTTTTTCCTCAGAATTTCAGTCTGGAATGCCACCCAGGCCTCTCAGTCCAGCTTGAGTCTAAAGAAAACATTTGATCTTCTTTGTCTTTCAACTTGACAAAATGCCTCCTTCTTTGAAGTCCCCTTTTTGTTTTATGTGTGTCATTGTACATTAGAAATGTAAAACTCTTGGAAAGAGAGGAATCTTTTTTGTTTAACCTTTGAGCACCATAAGTGTTTGCCACGTTGTCATTCCAAAGTATTGCTCATTAAAATCTTAATCTTCCTCTAGCAGTTTGGAAGTAGTAGGAGGAGTTTTTGGATTTAGCCTCTTCATTTAGAGGCTTTAAAAAATAAAAACACTCAAAGGGAACATTTCATTCCATTCAACAAATATTTCATGAGGCCCTTCTGCAAAGCAATAGTCAATGTTCATTGAAAGATTAGCTGACATAGTCACTATGATCAAGTTCTGTGGTTGGTTGATAGATTAGAAACTTAAAAGTGATCTATGGATTCAAAAACAAACAAACAAACAAACAAACAAACAAATATGCCCTTATTGAAACAGGAAAACAACTTGTTGCCAAATGATGTTACCTGGTCAAATGAGCAAAGAATGCCAGATTCCAGCCCTGTGATAGCCACTCCTATTGAATGAAATAAATACACAGAGAAAAGGACACCATTACACTGCATTATCAGGTGGAGATTTTGCTTTAATTCAATGCAGGACCCTCGTGGCCTAGGCTGAACTCCATGAAAACTCTTTCCTAAGCACATCCAGCCCCAAGTGCCCAATCAGTGACTCCCTTTCTTGAAAGCAGGGTGTGTAGATGGCAGTGAAGAGGAGCCAAAATAGAGACCAAGAGATCAGGACAGAGAACAATACGGGAAAGAAATAGAAAAGAATTGTGTTACATGAGTACACAGAATAGCAAGGATTGCCTATTCTCATTCTAAATGATCTTCTGTGACTCAGGGGTTAACTTTCAGAAGGAGATCTCTCATGATGCCTTAATTTTTGTTGAAATAAAATAGAGGGAAGGATGTTCTAAATTTAGATCAAACAATTTAGTCCATCAGCCTCTGCTTTAGCAGAAAGCCCATTCCAACTGAAAACTCACCATTAGGAAGAATATATTAGCTGTTAAGATAGACACTAGTAAGAATATAATCATATGTTATTAAAATAAATGCATTTGCATAACACTTTACACCTCGAATAATAAGGCATTCATGATAAAATCAGATATTTTTTCCCCCCTGGCTTTTCAACAAGCAACACTTGGATGCTCATTTTCTTCCACTTCCTGATTTAGCAGGATAACAGTTATTAGAGGCTCACTATGGTGCTCCGTGCTTTGCAATCATTCCCAAAATCTTGGAGGCTGCATCCACAGCCCTGTCATTTACCTGGGGCTCACAGCTCTGGTCAAGGGAGACACAGCACAACTGACACTTAAGAATGTTTATTAACATGGAAAAATTAGCATGTGACACTGGGGTGAGTCTTTAATTGAATGGTTATCATTACCTTCACTGTCATAATGTTTATTCAGTGTTGAAAAATATTGTTCTAAACAGATATGGGAAAATAAGGAAAATCAACACGACTGTGGCAGAGAGTGAGAAGGGCCTCATTAGGGTGAAATCAGAACTGAGGAAAAAACAGGATTTCCAGGCCCAGTAATACCCCCACCCCCACTTGCACTTGACATTTTCAACAGAGGGAGTCCAAAACGGGGCTGAGAAATTGTGACTTCTGAAATGAGTATGCTGTCTTACAATGTGACTGCATCCCTCATTGTGATGAAGAGGATTATTATATTACAATAAGAATTTACAGGCATGGCTCATATTTTTCATAATGTTATTTATCTCTATTTTTTAGTTCTCTAATTTTCATCGATAATAAATTCAAACAAATGATTCCATTTGCTCTTCAACCTTTTTATTTTTAGGCTCTGCTCTATCCACTTTTGTGGAAGTTATAGATTTCTTTAACAATGTTGTTTATGTAAGCTTCAATTAAGACTTTTTCAAATTCTCAGTATTTTTTGTTATTGCACATTGTGAAAAATTTTGGTTTTGGATTTGTTACCCTTTGTTTTCACATCACATTGTTATTTCACACACGTACTGCCAATGTTTTCATCTCTAAAACCTGCTGACGATTAATGCAATTTTTAAATCCCCTAAGGCTACTTAGTGAATAATAAAAGCAATCAATTGCAGGGTACTGAATGATACTTAAGAATATGTAAAGATTTTGGTTTTTGTTAATTGTGCTCTAAAAAAATATTTGTGTATCCAGCTAGTCCTAAAATTACATATTTTAGAATTTTCATATAAGTGATCTTATTGTTGAATAAGGCATCTGCCTTAATAAGTGTCTAAAATAGAGTTATATATTTCATCAAAATCATGACAATTTGGGAAATAGGAATAGAAGCATACCACTGTTTCTCATTTTCATACACTTTTCAACTCATTCATTACGTATTTCGCTTGATATTAAGTATAAAATATCTTGTTTTTTAATGTAACTATTCATCCCACCATTACTAATTTATCTATCTGCTCCATTCATATTTCCAGGACGTTTGTATTCCATGATACCATAAATGTAACATAAAATGTAGGAAAATTATAGATTGGGACAGAGTTAACAGACTGGGGGATGCAAAGCTTGACATCCAGAAGGGAAATTTGGTTCATTTAATTTTCCATGGTGTAGAATCTAATTGGGGTGTTCACCAGTGTTTCTGGTGCCAGTCTTCCCAGGCACGTGGAGTTGGGCATAGGGGTGAGAAAGAGATTGTATTTCCATGCCACCTTGAGGTCCGTCATGATGATGTGGCTCACTTAATCCAATAAAATGTGAGTAGAGGTACCATATGATGCTTTGGTGTGGAAGTACTAATACCCATAAGAGTGTGTCTTGTGTACACCCTCCCTGCTTTGTCATCTTGGGTGTTGGTTTGCAAACTGGCTTTCATACATGGAGGGCGAGAAGAGCCCAGAGGAAGAGCCAGACCACTCCGGACCAGTGGATAACAGCTTAACAAGCAAAGGAGCTTACTATGAGGCCTGTCCTGGGCAGCCGTAAGCTGAGTAGGTCTCGCCCAGGTGGCCAGAATCTTGACAGTTTGTATGGAGGCCCTAACAGGGCTCAGCCACTACACTGTCCGGTGGTCTCAACAACCCATTGCTCTCCCAAGGCTGCGTTCTTGAAAACAGCTTCCATTGTGGGAACGGTTGGCAGGGCGCAGACACCAAGGACAGGGGAGGGTGAGGGGCTCTGCCCATATTCAGCTCACAGGTCAAAGGGCACTGATTTCCTTGCAAGAACCTCCCCCAAGGATAAGATCCAGGCAGCCTGCCAAGCCCAGACAGAGCCTGGAGGGCGGATGACGAATCTGGGTGGGTGAGAAGCTCCTTGCTGTGTTAAGCCTTTGCTCTTTTGATGTTTTATGTCAGCACAGCATAAAATGGCCAGTTCTGATCTATATACCTGGATACCATTTTTGTGTTTAATTAGGGTTGTATCTTACTTAACCCCAGTCCCTCTAATTTCTATCTCATCCGTATCTTTTAACTGATTTTTGATAACCAGTTGCCTTTCCCACTACCCCTCACCCAAGGAGTGTGAAGCTTTGTAGACTTTCTTCCTCTTCATTTGTACCTTCTCAAGTGCAATGCACTAGGTGTAGCATCCAGATAATAAATGCTTCCTAACATTTGTGCTGGCTCCAATGAGAGAATTTTTTGAAACATCAGGAAGACTTTTTCCCATGTGTTTGATATTATGGGTAAACATAGTCTACTAGAGGTACAGTGAATGCAAGGCCAACCAACTAGCAGAAAAGGACTTTGGAAGTGCTGAAAAAAATGGAAAGCCATTAAGAAACAGAATATTTATCTAACTTTGATAAAAATGACTGAGGATTTGACACTCTGCTCTAGAAATCCTTGCTCTTGAATAAATAAGGGAGAAAGTACTCGGTTCAGTGAGGAGACTTCCTCAAAATTCTCTTTCTCTTGGCGATTGTTTTATGACGTTAAATCTTGTACTAAAGTGGCCTCTGGAAGGAGGAATTCAAGATACTTAATGGAGGAGGAGGGTTTCGCGGTGGTTCATTTAACTTGAATTCTTTTCTGGTCTTTGGAAATCTTAGGCTGGCATTCCTCAGCCAAAGAAAGAATAATTTCTGATGGAAAATCAGGGACGTTTGAGAACCAAAGAAAGAATAATTTCTGATGGAAAATCAGGGACGTTTGAGAATTCCAAAGAAAAGTGCATTTATAAAATATATTTAATCCATTTATAAAATCCAGAGCATATTCATTCACAGTCTAAATGAAGCCTCAACTGATCCAGCAAAGAATGTAGTTGCAGTGCCAGGTCTCCAATGCAGAGTGCTGGGAACTTCTTTAATCTGCGGGTGGTGTCATTATATATTGCAATCACCACGATGGCACCTGCTCGTTAGGAATTCATTGAGTGCTCATGCAGCTATAATGCACTTCCATTTGTATTCTGAAACAATTTAGCATTGGGGACTTAAAAGTCATTTGATCAATCTTGTGTGGAGCTCTTGTTTTTACTTCAGGCAAATTAATGTGAGGATCATTGTAGCATATTAAACAGATTTAATTGTTCATTGATCAAGCAGTACTCTGACATGCATGTACTTTAAGATGTAATACTTTTTCAGATTTTGAAGCATGAAAAATATGTTATTCATCTAGTTAGATTGAGTGACAAAGACGAAAGATGAACATTGAAAAATACGTAAAACTTATTAACTCCTTTTTTGATACAAGGTGTTTTTTGATAGGTTACATTATGTTATGTATGGTTTGCTCATAAGATCTTAGTTTATCATTAATTCAAACAAAGCTGAATTTACAGATTAGTTTTTTGCTTTATTTTAATGGATTTAAAATGATTCTAAAAGGTACTACAAGCTGTTGAACTTGGGAGTTTGGTATCTTTACATTTTTGCCAAGTTATGTGAAGCCATCATCAAAATTTGTGAATATACATCTTCAAAGTAATAGTAAGACACAGAAAATAATGCTAGTAACTGGGCTTTTGTGAACTTTAGCATGTTATACAATAGAGAAAGCACTTATGATTAGAAAAGAGATGAAAGGAGAAAAAAATCCTCTTAAATTTACTATATGTAAATGTTGCCTCATGGAACTTTTCTAAATAGTCTTGTTTTATAAATGGTTGTTATCAATAGATTCTGCTTCATCATCTTAGCATTTTTAATAATTCCAAAATTCAGAGGTTTTCTCAGAATAAGAAAGCCTGTTAATTCTTGCTTGCTTGCTTTTATGTATTTATAATTATAAACTTAGATTTTTATATTTTGTAGAAGAATCTGGAGAAGGTGATGATATGAATTAAAAGCAGTTTACAGAAAAACAGAGCAGTCAATGCATTATCTGAGGAGCTAAGACTGGCAATATTTCTGACTTTGATACTGGAATAAACACCTGAAAATCATCAGTGTGGAATTGCAACTCTTTGGAAGAGATCATTACAGTGATCTAGTGTAATCCTCTCATCTTACAGGTGAGGAAATAGAAACCAAGTTATAGCATTAAAAGCTATTTTTTACCATCAAGATCTTAGAGAAAGAAGAGTGCTTAGAAATGACATTAATAGACACGATATCACAATTTGAATATTTCTTTGGTGGTAACACTTCAAATACTCCAACAGAACCATTTTAAGCTCTTATAATTATTTTAGGATTTCTTATACTTAGTTTGCATGGTTACCCTAAGGTAACCGGATTTCTGATTTAACGTTGAGGATTGAAACAAGCATGCTGCTTTGTTTTCTAATTTATTTATTGAAAATTATCTTTTGAGAGCAAAGAGAATCTTAGGCACTGTTCTAAATGCTTGGGATACATCAGTTCTCATATAAACCAAAAGCTCTGCCCTTGTTGGGAAACAATAAAATAACAAACGTAATATGTACGCTGGACGTTAGAAGGTGATTGTGCTACGTGAAAAGATAGAGTCGAAGGAGGGGGATTGGAAGTTTGGGGCGGGGCTTAGTGTGAAGCTGTTTGCATCTTTAAGTAGGGTGGTTCAGGTGAGACTTGTAGAAGGTGATGTTTGAGCGAAGGTCTGAAGGCAGGAAGGGAGTGAGCTGAGTGGAAACCGGTGGAAGAGCATTCGGGCAGAGGGAACAGCAAAGGCAAAGATATAAGGTAAGACTGCGCTTGTCGTGTTAGAGAAATAGCAAGGAAGTCAGTGTGCTGTGAGGTAAGAAATGGGGGCTGAAAGAGGAGAGAGATTTTCAGAGGTTCAGACCATGGGGGCCTGTAAAGAATTTGGCTCATCGTGAGTGAGATGAGCCCTTAGGTTTTTGTGGAAGAGTGGCATAAACTGATAAGATGTTTTAAAAAGATCATTTTGGCTGTGTTGACAAGAACCTCATCTTTCCCTTGAGGTGAAAGACATGGAGTGTTTTATGACTCTTCTCAATTCAAGGCTCTTCCTATTCCCAGGCCTGCAAAGCCTTTGGTGATCTGCCCTGCCTAGTGCTCTGCACCTGGAATCACTCATGATGGGTGGGCATCTCTAGTTTCCTTTCTCATGTGGCACCCTGTTTTTAGCCATCCAAAGCATCACCAGCTCTAAGAATAGCTACTATTGCTCTGAGATTCCCACAGGTGTGCCTCTGGCTTTGAGAAAATTAAAAACAAAATCTTCTCCCATCATCTCCTTTTCAACCTTTGTTGTTGTTGTTGTTCTCAGTCACATCATTATAAAACTTAATTTTTTTTTTCACTCCTGGGAGACTGTTCATCTTAGTAGGAAAATGGCTGTTTTCACTGGTGGTTCCTTTAAAATACAAGTTCCATTCCAGTAGGTAGGGCTTTTCTAAAGATTTTATTTTTGTGAGTCCTCAGGAGAGAGATACACCACTTATGACATAGCAAAACTAATTAAAAATTCTTCCTTTTCCCAAGTTCTAGTAATTGTGGCAGCTGCTTAGGACTCATCTCTGTATTTCCTCTTTCCCCTCTCTTTCTTTGTCTGTCTCTGCCTTCCACTTTCTCCCTATGTGCCTAGGATCACACTTTTTTCTCCTCTGGGTGGTGCTCTATAGGGTTTATGTAGAGAAATCCAACCCTCTCCTGGTCTTGGTCCCATAATTTTTGTTTTTCTTTTTATAAAAACAGCATAGTTTCAATGTAAAACATAGAAAATAGAGACACACAAAACGTAAAAAAAAGAAAAAAAGTATTCATAATCCTGTCACTAAGAGATAACTTTAGCACATTCCAGAACTTGTGTGTATTTTTTTAACATAAATCAATTCCTCCTATGCCTAGATTTATCATCTTATTTCATTTAATATCTCGACTAAACCCATGTTAATAAATATTTCTTTCTTACACTGTTTTAATGACTTAATACTAATCCATTATATGAATGTACTATTATTTAATCATCACCATATAGTTATATATTTAGATGGTATTGTAGATAATGTTTTCTCATATATTTATTTTTTCTTTAGAGTAAATGCCTAGAATTATTTTAGGTCAAAGGTATACATGTTTTCATATTCTTTGGTGTATATTGCCGCATTGCACGGAGAGTGATAATACCAAATCTTCCATTCTCGCCTGTATTCTTCTCAGATGCCTCCCCTACTCTCAACCCCTCACCAACATAGCATGTTATTTTTCTTTTAAATCATTGCAAATAATAACATATAACAACTTGTATATTATTATTATTTTACCTTTTAGTGTTTTGATCATTAATGGCAACAAATACGTATCAACACCCTGCAGATTTCAACTTGGACATTCATCTTTCTCCTGGGAGGACTTTCTGATTCCTTCGTTCTGGACTGGTCCCTCCTATGTCTTCCCACAGAACTCTGTACTCTGAGTACCACATTCTCATCTCCAATTTCCTTCTCTTTTTGCTCCACTAGACTTTAAGATCCATCAGGACAGGGATTGTGGTGTCTTGCTCATCATGTGCCAGTGACTGGCGCATCATGGCTTCTAAACAAACAGTTGATAATACGGTCTCAGAAACCATGATTTTTAATTGTCATTGGTTAATATTTTCTTCCCCTTGTTAATGAAAATATATTTTACTTCACCATTTTTAACAGTAAAATGGACATATTCCCCCCCACCCCCATCCCTCAATTTATGAAGATTAGAAACAAACGTATTAACTCTGCACATATTAGCCCTGGTGAATAAATGAATGAATGGATGGGTCATTGGAAGTTCCTTCCATTGTCTGTTCTGTTTCCAGTCCCTCGAAATCTACTTAACTGGCTGAGAACATACTCCAGTCTCTAGACTGAAAGTTGCCTTAAAAACAAACCAAAACAAAGCAAAAACACAGGCAAAGAGGAAACTAAAAGGTGTTTGTTTGATACCTCAGAATGGATCATATTTTACTTAATAAATTAATTCAGTCTTGGGGTTCTACCCTTGACTGGGTTTCCAGCTAATCTTTGGATTTTCAGGTTATCTAGATACTACTTCTGGTCTGAAAGTCCTGTCCCAAATAAATAATGGGTAAAGAGATGTCTGTGTTGAAAACTCCAGATCTTCACCTTTTGCTATTACATATACCAGGAATTTCCAACTGAATTCCTACCAAAATCTATTCTAAGCCTCAGATTTTTTAATTAATTTGATTATTTTATTAATATACATTTTAAATTAATTTTTATAAATCAATTTTATTTGGATTATCTAAATTAATAAAATTTATCACTGTTTAAACATTAATAAAGAGATAAATGATGTTAGTAATTTTAATATAACTATTGGGAAAACAAATGGTCTTGGTAAAAGCTAATTGGAAATGAGTTTTGATTATTTAGACATAAGTTCAACAAATACAAACATAGTAGGAAGGGGACAGATTTAAGGAAAGACTCATAGTTATCTCCTCATTTCTGGTAAAGTAACTACAAAGGACATTTGATTGTCTGAAAGCAATACAAGCAATCTTTTATTAAAATTATTTTTTTAAACAGAAAGATATATTGGGGATTGGAAATTGAATGGAAAGTACTATAGAGAAGACCTTGAAATAAATTTAAAAAGTTTTTATTTCTGCTCCTAATTTTTAGGCTCAGCAATGATAAGGGCTCCTATCTAGAATAGGTATAAACAGTATGATTGCATAGCGGGTGGATTGTTAAAAAGAGATGGCTCTGTTCTCTTGGACATCTCTCTGTTTATCTTTCAATTAACAGAGAGTAAAAGGCCTTTTCTGACACTTTTGCTTTGGGGACTGGATTAAAAAGTATGCCATTTATACTTGGTGCATCTAATTAAGTGTTTGGCTTGAGATGATAAGGAATTTCTATTTATTTTAATCAGTTCAAATTGTGTTAGATCATTAAAAATTCCATTAGAGATTATCGTTGACACTAAAACAAAAAGTTTATCTAACAGGATAAAGCCTCTGTGTTACCAAATTTTTGACTCTTCTTTGATGTATTTTTTTATTTGCTGATGTTTTAATATCATCTCTTAGTGGTTTCCTGATTTTGTAGCTTATGACTCAGATAATGCTATTTAATCATTGAGTCAGACTAATAAACCCTGGCACACACTCCCTAAAATTTCAGCACAAGCAGATTTGAATAAATGTGTTACTTGTCAGCACATTGCTTTTTTTGTTGTTGTTCAATTGTCCATATAGTTATTGCCCATCTTACGTTATAAGCTTCAGGAAAATGAGAAGCATGTCTGTTTAACTTGATCTGAATAATTTTTAATAACATGAAGCTATGTTAAATAATGACAATAATATTAATAGTAATGTTAACAAATTAAAAAATTCATTTATTGCACACCTACTCTGTGTGTGGTACTGTGCTAAGAATTATATATGAATTATCTCTGCAAGGTAGGTATTATCTCCATTTTGCACATGAGTTAATTGAGGTTCCAGAAGGTTAAATAATTTGCTAAAGATTCACAGTTACTAGATGTTAGAAATAAAAGCCTACTTTACTCCCAGGATCATAATATTCTATTACAGATGTCGTTAGTGATAATTGAATAAAATGTATACCATTAGGTGTGCTGTGTTCTACTGTATTCCTATCATGATAGAGCAGTGCTTCTCAGGCTTCAATGTGAGGATCTAGTTAAATTGCAGATTTTGATTCAGTGGGTTTGGGTCTGGGGCCTGAAATCTTGCATTTCCAACAAGGTCCCAGGTGATGGCAGGGTTTCTGGCGTGTGGACCACCACTCTGGGTAGCACATTCTAGAGCAGAGATGCCCCATGTGGTGGGAAGGGATGCTGGGAGACGTGCTCATCAGACCTCACTGGAAACATCTGGAAGTTTTCGTTCCATTGTTTACCTGTTCCTGGAAGAATCTCACATGCCCTTCACCTTCTAAAATCGGTGCTGAAGGGAGCCTTGAATACCGATCAGAGTGCTTGCTACATCTCTCATGTGTTTTGGGATAGAAAAGGATGGGCAATGACTGATCCAGCCAGTTCAGCTAGAATACTAAAAGCCAGTTTGAGGCCTGGCTGACAGTGTCAGTGTTAAGGCAGAGGAGAAAGGAAACATAAAGAGAGGGAACCGAGTTAGGGAAGGAAGAGAGGCGAGAGAAGGAGAAAGATGAAAAAAAAGTGGAGGAAAATAATCAATTACACATGGCAGTGAGTGACAATTGCTAGAAAGAGCCAATCTCATATGACTATAGAGCGTAATTTGAGGTAGCTCCTCATCTCAAAAATACCACCTCTTCATTTTTTTACTAGGCCTCAGATTGTCATTTTGGTTCAGAGCAAGCGCTAAGTATTATAAGTCAGTTAGCCTCTCCTATTCACTAGCAATTTCAGGGTGAATATTTTGAGCTGGGTAAAAAAGTCTTTCTGTTTTTAATCTCTGTACTTTAATCTTTGACATTACTAGTCTAGAGCTGTCTTATCTTAATAATTTGGCTAATGTGTTTGTGTAATTGGAAGGAGTGAGATGGAACAGGGGTAGTCAAAGTCCATTAGTTAACTTTGTTACCAAGAAGTGTGTGTGTGCAAGCAAAGCACACACATGGGCACGCACTTCTCATTTCCTATCAGTGGACTGTTAAAAAATGAAAGCTACTCTTTAAAGTTGTGTTGTAAACAACTACAAGCATTTCTTTGATAGTTCCTTGTTTGAAAAGACAACTAGGTGCAAATGCCGTGGTCAGGGAATGTAGAGGATGCCAGTTAGCTTATGAAACACAAATGTTATTGTAAGTTTGTTATCGCTTCCCCAAGCCCTCCATAAAATAAAACCTTGTTGGAGATACTGGTGATATAATAACAATGACAAACTTTGAGTCAAAAGCACCACAACTTGAAAATAATAATGAAGACATGCACTCAGATTTTGATGGTCACCAGAGAGGTTCTCGTTTCAAAATACGATAAGACAACAGCAACTGATTCCGGCCTTCTCAAATTATCTTCTGGTAGTGTGCTTTCATATGGAACAGTTGATTGAAACAGAAAACTCACTAAACATAGCAGGTGCAGATTTTATGCCACTACATCTTCCCCTCTGGTTTACTATAATTACTTGGGAGATAGTATTCACTCAAAATAAAGACATATGGCATCAGAGAGCCATAACTTTTAAACTTTAATTGAAATAAAAATAAAATTTTTTCTCTTTTAAGTTAAATATAATATCAACATAGACTGTTCAAGAAACTTCTTTGGGTTTTAAAGTAGTAAGTTGGGAATGGCACCCTCACATCTCAAGTAAAGTGCCATGACGGTTAAGTAATTTTCCTAAAACCTTTATAACCTCCCAAGCCAGTTTTGATCCATGCAGGGAGCTGAGGGACAGGGCACTACCTCAGTGTCCCCTGTGAGCTCATTTCCATCTCAGGTGTGTGGGAAACAGAGAACATATAAGATACAATCCCAGTTCCAATTCTAGCGAGAAGTCAAGATGAACACACACACACAGATTGTGTACAACCTAGGTTTTCTTAAGCTTGTGTCTATATGAACCCAAGTGTGAAGCTACGCGTTTAAGAGATGAAAAGGAGATCTGGCATCACTTTCTAAGGCTGTTTTATTTTCTTAAATGTTAATAAGTGAATACTCTCTATTTACAAACTGTTAAAGTAACAAAGTAGAGTTCCTTGACTTCCAAAACAGAAAATGATGCTTTGAGATGAGACAGTAAGGATTGAAGCATGAAATTATAGCTAATTGTTTTTTTTTTCTGTCTTGCTTTCTCTCCCTCTGCTACCTTCTTTATTGCCTCATACTTAATCACTTTTATAGATATGAGTGAATATCAAACTCTATTTCTCTAAAAACTTTTGCCATTGCATGCACTTGCACTATAGTTAGAGTATAAACATCATTTTGTATTCTGAGGTTTCCCACTGTGTCATACACACAGTACACGTATTATGGTTTCCCCTGAAATCACAGTTCTTAATGGCCTTATGGTAAGGCATTGAGATACTATGCTGTATGTCACATAACCATTTCTTTACCGCTTGCAACTGGTATGTGAGTTTTTCCAGTTTTACACTAAAAATAATGAAATACGACACTGCTCTAAACACCTTTATATACAGCACTTCATTTTCTTTGTGGCTGTTTTCTTGGGAAATGTTCTCAAGTATAAGATTACTGGACTAACATATAAGAGATTTAAAAAAATTGTAACTTATGGCTAGATTGTTTCTCAGAAAACCCGAACCGCTGTTCCATAGCATGCCAAGGATTACACGTCCTCTTCATCACAGCAACATAAAATTTAATCACTTAATTTTTTTTTGTCGTTTTAATAGATGAGATTTAATCTTTTTATCTTTTCTGTGGTTAAAATAGGATACTTGTAAAATTGGGACATGATTTTAGGGCAGAGTCAGAGTGACAGCTTTCCTGCCAATGGCTCTCTGGCTCAGAACTTATTTTTTCAGTCTCTCTGGCCCATTTTGCAAGACACAACCTGACCAAATGAAAGTTCTAGATGCTCCACCTGGCTGTTGCTCTGTGGAGAGGTTCCGCTGCTGGGCAGAAGAGGGCACTGTTTGTTTGTACCAAATCAGGACAGACCTGTCTGACCCGTTTAGGGAGAGCGATCTGGGCCAGAGGCAACCCTTTGCTTTGGTACAGCGACCACTGTGGTGGCAGCCTCAGCTGCCTGACGAAATCTGTTAAGCATTCGATTTGCTATCACTCACCGAGCTTACAGAGTTCCAGGTCCCTGTTGGAGACCACTGGAGTCTTTTACCAATGACTTGGCACCCAGGCAGACGCCTGCCTCAAGAGAGGAAGTGCTGGTCTATCCCCGGAGCCACCCCTCAGCCCCCACAGTTCACCTCAATACCAGCAAGACTCTGGGAAACCAAGAGGTTAATTAGCATTTGATGAGAAGTGAAGGCTGGGGAGTTTAGAAAGGCTGGAGTAGCAACCAAACTGGGAATGTCAGGACATTTTTGTTCAAAGTGAAAAGTACTACCCAAGATTTTTAGGTCAATCATATTTCTGCATTTCTTCTTTTTTTTTCCACTTTAAAATTGTCACATAAGAAATTTACAAATGCATTCTAATTACAAAAGGTTAACTCTTACGTAGAGAGAGAATCCAGCAGCCCTTACACCCCGCCTCTTGCCTTCTAGTTCCGCTCATACTCCCTTCCTCAGAGACCACCACTGGTAACAGTCTGGTGACTTGGTGGGCTTTTACATACATAGGCTCATATACACATGTAGCCTTATTTCTACAAAAGTGGCTTCTTACCTTGCATACTATCCTGAAACTGTGTGTGTGTGTGTGTGTGTGTTTTCCCCTTAAATATAAGACTTATCACTGTTTCCCTAAGAATTCAAATAGGCAGGACTACCTTATTCTGCATAATGACTGTAATATGAATGATCATGAATTAATTAACCACTAGCCCATTTAGGTTGTTTTCAGTTTTCGTTATTACAAATAATTCAAAGTGAATGTCCCTGCAAAGATAATTTTGTGCGCAGACTTAGGTGCGTCTGCAGGCTGAATGCTAGATGTAACGGTGCAGGGTTGAATTTTATGTGCTTTTAAAATTTTAATAGATGTGGTCAAATCACCCTCCAAAAGGGAGAATACAACTTCTTGAGGCTAGCAATATGAATCAGTCGGTGCCACGGGCAGCTAGAGCCCACGTTCACTAATACTTCTTTTTGACAGCTAGTATTTTGTTCCCTAATTGAGGACTTCTCTCTCTCCCTGCGGCACACTGCGGGCGCTTCCCAGTCCAGCCGTGGGCCAGAGGGGAGAGGTTTCATCTTGAGTCCTACACGGAGGTGAGGGAACCTCCAACAAAAGAGTCCAGTGTGACTGCAGGATGCAAAGTAACAGTGGAAGGAGTCCAAAACCGGGAGGACTTCTCGGGAGAGGTGTCCCGGTAAGGAATTATCTGAGAGACCAAAGAAGAGCTTCGTTTAGGAAAGAGACAGCCGGACATCTGCTGACTCAGTAGGGACTTCTGAAAACCATCTGCCAGGCCCGCTAATCCAAAGGAACTTCTCAGGCACACCAGAACCGTGCCAGCTCCCATCTCTCCTCTCCGCACCTCCTCTACCTCCTACTCTCACATTCGTGAGCGCAGAATCAAGGGTGGGGGCTGAGGGAGCCGCGGAGCAGAGAGCAGGACTGGACCACTGCCCCCCTCCACTGCCCCCAGCCGTGAACCCTGGGGAAGGGAGAAGGTCCGTGCTACGTGACATACAGAAATTCAGACACTTGATATTTATAAGACATTGGAGAGTCAGATTACTGAACTGAGACTGTGTTTTACATAAACGTGAGCGAAAGGCCCCATCATCTGAGAGTTGGCAGAAAAGAAATCAGGGGCTTGTCCAAACCTTCATTCGGATGTGGTTCTCCCCCACTGCGCAGTGTATAAGGCACGAGTCTCACACTTAGCTGCGCTTGGTGCCATTGAGGGAGCTTTCAAAAATCCCAGGGCCCAGGCTCTGTCCAAGACCAAGTAAATTAGAGTACGTGAGGGTGAGGCCCAGGCGTCAGAATCTTTTAAGCGCCGCATGTGGTTTAGTGTGCAGATAAACAGTGAGGGACAGAAATAAAGTTGCACATGGATCGTCATTAGGAGACTGGAAACACTTCACGTGTTAACCCCAGGGCCTTAGTAATCCTTGAACTTGTTCAAGAGCTGATGGACAAACTACAGATTTAGAAGTTAATTTTAAACTTTTAAAATATTTATGTCACTTGTTACTTAATTCTACAAAAGACACTCTTTATATATGTATATACATGAATAAGAGCTTATTATAGACTACAATCTAAACTGTGTTCAGTATTGAGAGGATATCTATCCAAATTGTTAAATTTAAAACATGTCTGAGGATTTTATAAATAGATCGTAATGGGATGAGTTGTCTATCAATTACGTTTACAATGAGACATACCCTAATTTACCCATCTATATCCAGCTTCATAAAAATTTGAATACTATTGGGCTTCAGGAGCATTGTGGAAAGTTTGGGTTGGGTTTGGCTTCCTTTCTTCAATACTATGAAGAAGAACCTTGGAGAAAATTGCAGCTTGAGAGAAAAGGCAAGAGCCTCACTTATGATTTTTTTTTTTTTTTTCCATACAAATCTTCTCCCTCATAGTGTTTACTGATTCCCAAGGTGAGTGTTTGGAGTGACTGTATCAGAACTACTTTGGGAGCCTGTAAAAATACTGATTTCCTGGCCTAACCCCAGACCTCCAGAGCCAGCCAGCCTTTTGGGGTGAAGCCTGGGCAGTAATATTGTAAGAAAGACTCCCAGGTAGTTATGAGACCCAGCCATTTTAGGCAGCACTGGCAAATGCCAGCTGGTAATGAGACCTTAGATTAAGTATAAAACCTACAGTGGGGAGAGACACGTTCTCAATTAGGGAACAAACTACTGGCTGTTGAAAAGAAGTATTAGCGACTTTGGGCTGTGTGTTTGCAGAGCCAGCTAGCTGCCTGTGGTGCCTTCTAAAAGGGTCCTCGGTGAATATTTTAAATCATTTTAGGAGCCTTTGAGAGGCTTCATGTATTTTCATGGGATGAGGTGGGGGTCACATGGAGAATTCTCATAGAAGTTGTCTTTATCTGGTTGTATGTTGAAATTATTAATTGGGGAGTTAGGACAGAGGAAATGGGCTCAGCCATTTTATGGGGCATGAACTCCCTTCATGTCTTTTATGAACCTTTCATCATCTCTCTCACCATCTTTCTCTTTGATGTAGTACAGGGAAAGAGGAATAGGCTTCGAGGCCGGGCAGTATTAAAAATAGTTCTGGTGCTGCCACCCACTCGCTGTGTGACTTTAGCCAAGTTCCATAACCTCTCTGGGCACCAGTGACTTCATCAGTCAGGGGAGGTTAACTCCTCGCTGGTTCTGGGAGGACTGCATGACTTAACACATTTAAGTATGCATTCAACCGACTACATTCTATAAATCAGCGTTCCTGGCTCCTGGGATATAGCCGATGCTCCCTGAAAGACAGTCAGAGATGAAAGAAATGGCCCAGTCAGTAAGTTTCATGGGATCTCAGATCTATAAGAAGTGCTGAAGTATTTCTGGAAGTGTTCTAAAATAGAGGATATTGTTACCAGAAGTCATCTCAGGGAGTATTTTATGTGGTTGAGAGAGGTTTTTTCATGAGCTGCCAAGAATGGGAGTGGAGTGGAGAAGCGTGGGTGTTAATGAGCGAGACCTCGCATTCTTCTTTGCCCGGACAGCCTCGGTTCATGCCTGTTGTAACAGCACCCCGTTTCACTCTCAGAAAGTGTCCCAGGTTGGAGATGAATCACATGGTCATCATGTTCATGTCGTAGCAGCGTTCAGTGGTCCCTGGACGGTGTCTTGAGGATGAGCGTTATCTGCAGCACTTTGGTGGCCCCGAGCACAGTGTGGAAGCCCAGGGCTGGGGAGGAACTGCTTGGGTACTCGAGGGGCTGAGCATTACTCCAGCACCTTTCTCCACTTATTACTTAGTCTTTCTTCTAAATACATATTGAACAAAACAGCAGTTTGAAGATACACTAACAGGCCCAGGGCTCGGACCAGCCCTGATGGTGCCACGAATGCTTTACAGCCTCAGCGATAAGGTGGGAGAGTCATTTATCAGGAAGGGAAATGGGCCACGTACCAGAAGCCCAGACCTTAGCCTTCATTACCATTTTACCTGTATCTGACTCGTTGTTCTCAGTCACGTCTCACTCCTGTCATCGTGCATGCTTCTCATAGGCTCCTGCTAACTTCTCGTCAGCCCAATGCCAGAAGTGAGATCACCAAATTTGATAATTGCGTTTAAAATAAAGGTAAGCCCTGAGTGATTACCCAGGGGAGTCTTCTGAGAGCTCTAGTGAATACATTTTGAGACTTCTTTTAGTTGTTCTACTCCTGTTCTTATTTTAAGAATGTCCCAACTACTTGAGGTCCCTGCGTGAGTGCGCTGTAAGCTGCATTGGTGAGGTGTGGCTGTGGTTTAAAGTTTCGCTGTGTTCTGTCGGAGAACCAGGGTCATGGCCATGTGACCTCTCCTTCCTTTCTATGCTCATTCCCTTGATAACTTCTTCTGGACTCACGAATTTCATGTCATCTCCATGTGGATGACTCTCAAATGTATACCCCGAGTGGGGGCCTCTTTCCAGAATTCCAGATTGGTTTATACAGATGCATATTTGATATTTCCTCTTTGATGTCTTAACAGACATTTCAAACTCAGAATGTCCAAAATCAGACTCTTTGACTTCCCTCGAATGTGTTCTTCCTGAAGCCCTCTTCGTCTCGTTACCTGGGAATTCCATTCTTCCAGTTGTATAGGCAAAACCAGGCTTAGCATCATCTTTGACTTCTCTCTCCCATGCTATGTTCACTGTGTTATCAAATTCTATCTGTTCTACCTTCAGAATATGCCCACAGTTTACTGACTTTGTCTCAACTCCATTGCTGCTACTTTAGCCTAAGCCAGGTTCATGTCTCATCTAAATTATTTCGGTCGTCTCCTGAGACTTTTTTCTCTTCACTCTCATGGTTGATTGTAGCCAGAGAAATCTTGTTAAAAACAACTCAGATCATGTCACTTTTTTTTTTTTTTTTTTTTTTTTGCTCAAAATCCTCCAGTGGTTTCACTCAGTCCAAGTAAAAGCCACAGCTCTTGCGATGCCCTAAAAGACTCTATCTGACCCCTCCCCACACCCTCCCCACCTGCCCATCCACCTCTCGTAAGATCATCAACCCAGAGACTGTCCCTCCCTGGCTCTGCTGGCTCCACCGCCACCTTGCTGTTCAGAGAACACGAACATGTGCTTCGATGAGCTGCCTCCCACCAGGAAAACGCCCAGCCTGGGCATCGTCCTTGCCTCTTCCTCTGTCCAGAGTGCTTCTCCTTGGGATGCCCGCTTGGCTCATTTTCTTCACTTTCGTGCCTTTTCTCAAACGGTTCCTTCTTAGCGAGGCGCTGGCCTCCTCTCAAGCTGTATCCACGTCTCTTACTCATCTTCCCTTTCCTTGCTCATTGTTCCTCTCAACACTGATCATCGTTTGACATATTTTACATTTTAGTTATTTTTATTTTATTTTTTAATGAAATGCCTTTGTTTCTCAACTTAAATGTAAGCTCTGAGGACAGTGATGCCTCTCTTCTTCTTTATCTGTTTGGGTAACTGCTAACAATTATCCAGTCTGGAAAAGTATCTGACACATAGTAGTTCCTCAAATATATTTGCCGACACAATGAAAGAACAAGTGAATGAAATGAGTGGACGAGTCCTGTTGATATCAGCTGAGATTTAGTGAGCAAGGCATCAATAGCGGGACTTAGTGACAAACTTCATTAAGTGATATATTTTTCTGTTAATCATTTTCTCCCCCTACTTAGAATTATATAAAACAAAAGGATCTTCAAGTGTTCTGCTAGCTAGCCCAGCTTTTCTTTCTGGGCAGGCTCAGGACCCTTTCTAGTACAGTATTAATGTATGTATTATCCATGTTTTGATTTAAGAAGTGGCAGAGAGTGAATATAAAAAGAAACTTTTTTTTTTGGCGGAAACTCTGATCGACTTCTCTAAGTCAGCAGAGACTGTAAGTCCCATTGCAGAATGACCACCGTGTGTACTGACCCTCTTTGGGATTCAAACATGAGGTAGGTTGAGCCAAGAGTGTAAAACTCCTTTTGCCATGTTTATGTCTAGCAAAATCTCTGTCTCTCCTAGGTTCGCAGAACTATCAGAAGGGAGAGATGGACTAGATAGGATAAGGACCTCAAGGACTTTTTAGAATGGAAGGGACTGAGTCTCTAACCTAGAGGTCAGCAAACATTTTTTGTAAAGGGCCAGATGGTAAATATTTAGGACTTGCTGGCCAAATGGTCTCTGTCATAATAACTCAAGAAACAACTTTGATGTTATAATACCAAAGCAGATACAAACAATACTTCAGAGAATAAGCATGTCTGTACTCCAATAAGACTTTATTTATGGGCACTGAAATTTAAAATTCATATAATTTCCCTCTGTCATGAAATATTCTTTACTTGAGATCTATCTATCTATATACGTATTTTAACCATCATATTTAGCTTGTGGGTCACATGGAAGCAGATAGTAGCATCTAGTTTGTCAATCATCGCTCTAATCCTTGATTCCCAGGATAGAAGATAGTCCAGGGTTTCACTGGGTGATGGAAGGACTTATTCCACACACAGAAAGTGATGTCATGCTCTGAGAAATTGGCCAATGTTCATGTGTGAGAGGGAGCAGTAACATGGGGTCCAGGTGTGGGACAGCTTTATGGGCTCTACAGGGTTTGGCAGGACTGGTGTATTCACAATGTTAGACACCCACCCCGTAGGTTGTGTAGGGTTGGTGATCAGAAGGCAGTGGCCTGATCAGGACTCCCAGTGTCTCTTTCTGTTGGGCATTTGGAAGATGGACTAACCACTCTTGAATTTGGGAGGCTCCTACAATCTTTGTGCAATTTGGGATAGGGCTAGACAGAATTCTCCAGAGGGAGTTATGGGGCTTCCTGCTCATGTAGTTATATAGGGTCAAGCCAACCCTGTTTGTAATCCAAGCTAGTGAAGAGAACCATACCTCTTATTCTTAACTCATTTCTTTCTAGTCCCCAGAGTCCCATAGCATGGTACCTCCCAAGAGCTTAGTAAGTACTTAGTGAATTGAAGTTTATAGAAACACAAATCGCCCATTCCTTGGTCAACGTGTTTTCAAGAATTTCTGAGATTAAAAGGAAAGGGACAAGCGTGCCTTGACCTACCACGTTCAGGCATAATGCTGCTGGTCATCGCATATGTTATCTGCTTTCATCCTCCTCGGAAGGTAGCTATCTTTACTCACAGGTGATAATTAACCTGTCTGATGTCTTGCAGCTAAGAAGTGGTGGAGTCCATTTTAGAAGCCAGTCCTCTCTGGCTTCACACCTCCATCGCGCTGCGGTAGATGACCGTCACCTGTTCTTCGTGTAGTGCAGGAGGAAAAGCATGTTTGATGTGCTGGCATAGATCTTTTCCAGCCCCCTTGCTGTCATTAGAACTCAAACATCCATCTCTCTTCTATCGGGCTATTTTTCTGCTCATATCATTACATAATTAGTTTGTAATATATTAGTTTGTAGGCTTTGAAAAGATACTTTAAAATACAATGTGAACAAGCCTGATTCCCGTCTGATCTCAGAAGCTAAGCAGGGTTGGGCCTGGTTAGTACTTGGATGGGAGACCACCTAGGAAGACCAGGTGCTGTAGGCATAAAAAATAAAAAAAGAGATTGTAAAATGACAAGGTCCTTGCAATCTGTGAGGTCATCCAAGGGTTGCCTCACCTAAAAAACAAAAAAGTAAAAAAATAAATTAAAATATAATGTATATTCTTTTATGAGGGTGAATTCCATCTTCCTAGCCAGCCTAAAATTTCTCTCAGAGCATCAAAGGTTCAGGTTTGGGATATGCTTGGAGGACTTTGTCCCCAGTGTCACTTAAACACCTTTCCTTTATGTTCAAACACTTGAAAGCATATAATGCCTCTCATCTCCTTTTCCATTAATAAATCACTCTCAGTATCTTCAGCTGTTGCTCACAGACAGGACTCATCTTTAGGCCTCTTCTGCTTTCCCCCTCTCGTTCTCTCTCTTCTTCACTGTCCCATCTTACCACAGTGCCCTGGCCAGGGGGAAGGCAATACACAGTATGGTGAATCGGCCCTATAATGGCAAATGTGCCGATTATGTCTTCCCTGTGGAACTAGGGAGAAGATGCTGTCTCAGATAGGGTGGCATAATGCGCAGCATACCTAGACAGTTGGCAGGCTGTCGACCTGGACTGGTCCGTGCTGAACACTTGATGTTCTATCTTCTACTCAGATAAGATATTCAGGTAAGATCCACCAAAACCAAGTATAGAATCTAGCAATGCTAGAGGGATATTTCAGCATATAGTGGAGAACTACTGTAGGATTTTTTGAGAACATTAGAATCACACACTTTCAAGAGAACTATGAATATTTTTGTGTGGTTATGTAAGACAAATGACAAAGGAAACACTGTGGGTTGAGATATCAATTTCTGATTCCTCCTTACTAAAGAAAGGTGCTAACACCTCCTTCCACAGTATGGCTAAGGACCTACTTTTTTCTGGTGTGAATCCTTGCAATATTTCACACTATTCTTGTTGCACATGATATGGTTTTACTTTAGGGACCTTGTAACTAAACATGGATAGTTTAAGGTTCTGGCTGTTCACTTCATCCTTTCTCTTGCATCCGTTTTCACTTCCCAGGGAGTTTGGAATGAGATGATCCTTTGATCTTTTGCTCTCTAAGGATGGCAGAGGTTTGAAAGCTGGGAGTAGCCGTGGGAAAATAGACCTCACATGTGCACAGCTCTGCGATGCCTCCTGTGAGCTGGCACTGTAGCTCCTCTGGCAGCAGTG
The DNA here is from genome assembly GCA_028627145.1 of Eidolon dupreanum. Taxonomy (NCBI): domain Eukaryota; kingdom Metazoa; phylum Chordata; class Mammalia; order Chiroptera; family Pteropodidae; genus Eidolon; species Eidolon dupreanum. The sequence goes on from CM053512.1 coordinate 10,800,025, forward strand.
GCTTCGAACTCTGCTGTTCAGCTCCTCCTTTCCATTTCCGGTGGGGACGATGGCAGCAGGGAAAGGCCAAACGGAAGGCCTGACTCTCAGAGCTCAGCAAGAGCTAGCTGAACCTGACCCTCACCAGTTCTTCCACGGAACTCTGGGAGAGCACAAAGTATACAATGCTGTGCACGGGGCCTCTGCCCGTGCACCCGAGAGGGGCATTAACTTTCGGCCTGGAATGGGCCTTGCTGCGGATGTGACTAATACCCCACACATGTTCAGGTGGCCGGCCATCCACGCCTACCCAAGACCAAGGAAACACAGAGACAAAACTGGAATATATCTCAAGAAATGGTTTTAGGATTCTAATGAAAAGCCAATTAAAACAGACAGATGGCCGGCACACACTTCTAACTTTCTTTAGATTACTTAGAGGAGTTATTTTTATAGCATGTGAAGGCAATGCCTGACAGCAGGTGTTAGTCACCATCATTTAGAGTGTGTCTAATAGAGCCTGAGGTAGGAAAGCAGAAATACTGGCATTTTATTTTGTCATTTCCCTATTAAGATGTCAAACATACTTTTTAACAGCATTTTTAATGATTTCAGGGGACAGTTTATCAGCTCTCATCTCTGAGTTGCTAACACGTTCACGCAGATTAGAGAGCCTCTTTCCACGTCTTTATAAACCGAGTATTTCAAGGAAAGAATATAGATATTATTCTTTTCAAATGATAAAATTTAAGTGAAATACAGGTCTTGTTTGCTGTTTATTGCAAGGGATAGAATTGAGATGAAATCACCTAATTACAAATCCAGGGATCTCGTCCCAGCCATGCCACTGAAATAGCAGTGAGAGCCAGACAAAGCCAGTTCAGTTTTCTTGGAATATTATTTCCCATTGGGAAAGGGCGTTTAAGCAGTGAGGGAGGGAAGAGCACTCAGTGGCAGAAAATATTGGAAGAATTTTGTAAAGTTCTGACAGTTTTGCCAGATAGCATATGACCCTTTGTGCTATCAAGTACCACACTGAAGATTAGCAGAAAGTTTATGTAAAGAATAAAGAAATGAACGGAATGAAGAGTCAGAAAGGGGAACAGGAAGGCAGAAAAGTATTTGGAGTTATGATCGGAGGGGTTTTAAAGGCGAATTTTTTTTCTCCCATAATACAAACACTCAATGAGTATAAAATACTCGGAGTTACTGAGGTAAAGAGGACAACAGGATCACAGAAGGTTAATTTAGGAACAAAACCCCCAGGGTTAATCCTCAGGGATAAATTAACAAATACCCTCTTGAGATTTATGGGGTTGGAGAGCTGATTGCAAAATGAGTTGGATGACTCAAAACATATTTTTGTGGTGCTTCTTCAACCAATTAT
>CM053512.1:10801890-10857680 GCA_028627145.1 Eidolon dupreanum
CAGCAGCATCATTGCTAGGGTTCCCATGTCTGCCTTAGTTCCCTTGATTAGAATTATATTTACCAAAAGAAGAGAATACCCTGTAGTATGTGGAAGTCTCATGAAAAGTATGGCAGAGAAAGCAAAGGTGCACCACACAGTAAACCTGAGACGGCACAGAACATAGCTAAGAGGCAGCATTATTTCCAACGGCCGTTTCCTGAGGTCAAAGACCCCTTTATGGCCCAGGCCTTTTCTCCTTTCCCACAGCATCTAACATAAAGCTCTGCTCGCCTATTCCCTCCGTAAGCATGACTGCTGACTGAATTGCCTTCTCGGCCAGCCCCTGCTATGTCACAAGGTGGCATCCACAAGGGAAGGCGAGATTCTCCTCTCACTTCCCTGCCGAGCTCTCGGGAGGTTTTGGTCTGAGTGCTGCTACAGAAAGCTCAAAGAAGAGACAGTGCACTTAATCAACTTCAGATTTTTATCCTCTAAGTATGTGTAACTATGTGGTAACTAGTAATGATTAATCCTGGCACTTCATCTGAATTCTAGGACATTTTCTAAATAATGCTCCATCAATCTTCCAAGCAGCTTTTAACACAGATAGGAAAATGAACATGTTTTCTATGACTCATAAACAATATAAATGCACTTAATAAACCTAATTTCATAGAGATTATGATGATGATTCCTCAGCCGGAGAGAAGTGAGTTCTCGCTGGGGCAGATACTTGCTGAGTCCAAAGCTGTTTACAGATGCAAGAATGTCAGTGGGTCTGTCTAATACCTGGTGCCTCATAAACATTGACTGTATATTCAATAACGTGTGGTTCCAGAGAAAATTCCTTCCTTAGGTTTAAAAAGGCTTATTTTTTTAAAGGACAAAATCATTACATATAATTATAAATTTAAAATATGAAAGTCACTCACTCTCATCATCACCCTCTTTCTGACTCTAGTGGTAACAAATGTTGACAATTTGTGTATATTCACAAACGCTTTTTTCCCTACATATATAAATACATATATTTATAAACTATATAGGTCTATAGATTATTTTGTACTCTTTTTGTCACTTAGTAATACATGTTGTGGATTATAAAATATAAAAAGTCTAAGTCATGCTTTTTAATTGCCACATACTTCTTCTAGCCTAAAAGACATTTAACCCTTCTCCTGTCGATGATCATTTATTTATATATTTCCCAAATATTTCCTATTGCAAACACTGCTACAATAACTATTTTTGTGAGCAGAAATGCTGTAATACCCCTGCAGCATTGTTTGCCATAAGAAAAAGAAATGTTACCATTCTTCTTGGAGAAGGTCTGGGTGCCTTTAATATAAATTCCTAAAGGAAGAATTGCTTTCAAAGGGTAGGTCCATGTATCAGTTCGTTATTTTCGTATAGCAGTTTAACACCATCTATTAGTGGTGATTCTTTCAGAGACTGAGTCATAAGTCTGTGGTCAGCTGTGGGTTGCCTAGGCGGTCCTGTTGACCTTGGTGGTTCGCTCCCACATGTCTGGAGGTTAACTTGTTGTTGGCTGGTCTAGATGGCCTCAGCATTTCTCCCAGAAAATTCCTCTGGGTGTGTTCGCATGGCAAGACGGAAGCCAATGAGAGGAAGTGGAAACAAGCAAGCATTTCTTCGAGTCCCTTGTGTCAAGTTTGCTATTATTGCATTGGCCAAAGCAGGCTACATGGCCCAGTCCAGAGTATGTGTGGGAGAGCATTAGCAGAGGTGCGAAAAATTAGGATCATTTTTTTCTGTCAATTTCCACATATATTTAAAAAGTTTATGTATGTTGTCAAATTGCCCACCCACGGGTTTTAACTAATCCTTACCACAACGAATGGTTTATAAGAGGACTTTGGCAACAAGGTTCAATCTCCCAGTGTGAAAAATTAGGAACATACCACAATTTCACTTCCACAACCCTTGTCTCCCTTCCTTTTGATTTCTGCTGTTATGTTCTAGGACTACTGGCCAACCTCATTACGATTATTGCTTCTTTTTATTATATAATTTTTCTGAAAGATTTATAACATTTACATTCTTTTTTCTATAACTTTTATTTTTAACTTTGATTAAGGCAACTTTAATAGTTTTTTGCCTTAGCCATAATTAAAAGGGAATTAATGTTTACTTGGTTAGTCTTTTTATAAAGCAGCTTCCACATTCCTAAGAATGTATATTTTGGATTACATCTTAGTCAGATAAAATTTTATTAAGTTTGCAAAACGTGGTCATGGAAGCCATATTTTCTGGGATCACTCATATCTAACAGTCCCTTTTTGTTGCTTGTATGCATGAATGAGCTGAGGATAACTTATCAGATCACATATTTTTCTTTATTTATCTACTGTCTTCTGGAATTGAATGTTCCTATAGAGAGCTTTAATATAGATTATTTTTCTCCTCATTAATTCATTTAACACCTCCTTATTGAGCTTCTATCACGTGACAGGTACTATTCCAGGTACTCAGGGTATGTAAATAAACAACATACCCACAAATATCTCTGTTCCCCTAGAGCTTCAATTCTAGTGGGAAGACATAGATAATAAACAAAATAGTTAAGTAAATATCTGTATAGTATAGATAAATAAGTAAATATAAGTAAAACAGGAAAAGGAGATATGTAGAGTGCCGGAGTGAGGGTTATATTTAAATGGCAGTAGTCAGGAAAAGAGTCCATGAGAAAGTAACATTTGAAGGAGATGGGTAAACAAGACCTACAGATATTTGGGTCAAGAACATTCCAGGCAAGGAGAACAGCAAGTGCAAAGGTCCTGAAGTGAGCATGTCTGGCGTATTTGAGGAAAAGCCAAGAGGCCTCTTGAACTGGAGCACAGAAAATGAGGCGAAGAGTAGAGGAATGAGGTTAGAATGCTAATTAAGGTTAAGATCAGGTTGGGCCTTGTAGAGTGTTCTAAGTATCTGGGCTATGTCAGAATGGGTTATAAACACTAGGTGGGTTTGAACAGAGAAGACATAAGGTCTGATTGATTTTTATTAGGAATATTTATTTATGAATTTTTAGCTGTCCATGGTCTTCGACTTTTTTAAATTACCCCTTTCTTTAAAACTTTTTATTATTTTATCTCTTCTCTGACATCTTATTTCACAGACATTTTTCTTTGTTTTCTGTCATAGTGCAAAGTCTAAACTATAATTTCTTGGAGACTGTATCATTTTAGGATAGTGTTTGCTCTTGCTGTTTTAGTATTCTATGTCCTTTTGAAAAAAATGTTTTTTTCCTGCTCTAGTATTTTTGCATTATTGATGAACCTTTGGTTTTCAGGCTTTTCATTTTTGAAAGGGGAGTGTGGTGTCTAAGCCTTCTCATTGCCCCCAACAGTCTGAGTGTGTTCTGTTTCTCCCCCTTCTGTTTTTATTTTGGCCTTCTTTGCACCCTCATCTTATAATGTGAGCTAGAGGCACGGTGTTGATGGTTTAATGTTCTCTTCTTTTGTTTCTAAGGGCAGGGGGCATAGTTGCTGGAAAGAACACTTACCTTCAAGAGACCTCAACTATCTTTCCGCTTCTTTCTCCATAGTTGTCTTAAAGACATTTTCAGGGGAGCACTTCTGGAAAAGGATGCTTTTGGTGCTTCCCCACCTTAGGGGGAGTGCATATGTGGGTGAGTGTGGTGGTGCTTCTGGCTTCTGAGAACCACTCTTTAGTTTGTGCCAGGAAGAGGAGTATCTAGAACATTACATATGCCCACCCGCAGCAGCTCCTAGATCATCAAGTTGAGTTTGTTCCAAACTGGTATTGGTGAGGGTTTTCTGAGTTTATTTTCCTTTCCCACCTATACTGCCCTCCTTCTCCGGGAGTCAGAGCAAGTCATTATTATGTTAGTTCTGGGAGCCTATTTTCTCTTAATGGTTCTATGTCTGGATGAAACTTTTAAAAGATTGATTGAGTCAAGCTTTCTTTACTTGTTTCACCAGTAATAACATGCTCTTTCTCTACTCTTTTTATTTTTGGAAGATAGTGTTATATGAGTTTATGCCTCTTTGCCATCTTTCGCTAGAAGTTTCTGTTTAACTTCCTTGAAAAATCCTCGTAAAAATTGCTTTTGTGGTTAGTTTCAAAACCCATCACTATTTTAGTCTTCATTATGTCTCTCTTCATCATAGGACACCGATCATACACATCAGAAGAAGTGAAGTTATATGCAGTAATGCTTAAGGCTTTTAAGGGAATAGAATTTTCCAGGCAACTTGTATCAATTTTTTAAAAAAATATATTTTCACCTCTGACCCAAAAATAAGCTAAAAAGTAATTTGATAGAAGTTTCAATTTCTTTCTTTTTGAATTCTTTCAATTTTAAAATCTATTTTTTAACTATAATAAGAAACAAGGGACCTGGTGGGAGTTACTCGAGGTATATATATTTGTTTTCTAGGGTTGCTGTAATAGCCACAAACCAAGTAGCTTGGAACAATAGAAATTTATTCTCATAATTCTGGAGATTAGAAGGGGTCAGCAGGGCCATGCCCTCTCTGAAGACTCTAGGGGAGAATCTTTCCTTGCCTTCCCCAGCTTTAGGTAGTGGCTGACAATCCTTAACACTCCTTGGCTTGCAGCTGCATCATTCAATCTCTTCATCTCATGATCTTCTCTGTATGTCTCTATGTCTCTGTGTGTCCTCTCCTCTGATAAAGTCCCTTTTAGTCTACTCTAACCCAGTATGACCTCCTTGTTACTAATTGCATCTGCAAAGACCCTATTTCCAAATAAGCTCTCATTCTGAGGTTCTGTGTGGACTTGAAATTGGAGGGTATATGATTCAACCTAGTACAGCAGGGAATTGTAGCAGTTAGTATATAGAGAGTGAGTCCCTCAGAAATAAGGAGCATATAAAGTGTTGGTGTTTTGAGTAATGTACCAGTGAAGAAAGATTGAAAAATATGGTTTGTCCTCTCTATATAATTACTTACCCAGTGTAACAACAAAGCTTGGGACTAGGGTGTCTCCAGGTACGGGGTATAACTTGGAGTCAGTGAGGGAAAGATCAAGAACATCACCATAAGAGAAAAGCCCTTCAGTCTCACAACAAGCCCATTTGTTCCTTAGAATATGAGAATAAAAGGTTGACTTCTGACCCAGAAGAGTATCTACAAAGTGGGAGCTGCCCTGTAGCAAATACACAAAGAAACCAAAATGGTTAGATATTGGTTTGAATAATGCCTTTCCAAGAGCCTCTGGTTGAAGTGGCTTTATCCACAGCCCCAGATCAAGAATGATATTTGTCTTTCTCCTGGCAGAGGATGCCTAGTCTGTAGCTCTTCCGTGGAGCTGATTTGGGAGGAGGGGTTTATGAAGTAAGGGAGAGCACAGTGGTGAGGAGAGTGGGGACACTGGTACTTGACATTCTATCTCCAGGAAAGTGGACATTCGTGATTGACACCATAGCCACTGTCTCCTCATCCTGCTCTCCTCTAATCAGCCATGCCAGTGTGGAGAAGGAGATTGAATCCCACGACTTTTGCCTGAGCTTAGAGTTCTTTTTAAAGCTCCAGAGTTGCTGAGAAAATTTGACCTAGCAGGGAACAAAGTTTTTACTCTGCTGGTCCATTGACATAGATAAGTTGATTACTTTTGAAAATAAACTATGTTGTTGGCTAATTAAGAGTAAGAACTTCTCAGTCACTTGAATTTCAGAAGCCTCCTGATGCCAATGAGGAAATAATAACTCAGGCATTAAAAATTGCTTTTTCTATTTCAGTTATTTTCTATTATTTGCCCGAGACTTGACCATAGAGATATAATACAGATCTAATAAAGGGCGAGGTTACGCTCAGCAACTTCAGGCACAGGAACCTGTTTCTGAACCGAGTCCCAGGTGGTAGGACCCCCTCCTTATGTGTGCTTTATAAATAGAAAGGAAAGTGAAAACCCCACCAAACACACTCAGTTGCCAAGGAAACACAGCATTGTCTACTGAATGGAGGAGAACCGTGAACTTTCCAGTCTTGTTGACTCACTTCAAGTCGATACCAATGATCCTGAATAAATGTTTTGTCAAACAACAGGGCCTGTTGTCCTTTGCATGGGTAAGAACCTTACACAGAGTAGAAATCCAATGCTAATTGATTATTTCTTTGAGAATGTGGTCTTGCCACTATCTCCTTCTACGTAATTAGGTGGTTTTACTCTCTGCCTGCCCTCCGCTCCCCACTGCCCGAGTGAACACCCACAAGGCACAGAACATGTACTGGTACAGAGTGGACTCGGACTAATGCAGTTCAGACCCACACAATTCTAGTCTTACTCAGGTTCTGAGCAGCAGCTAACAGTTTAGAGACATGCTTAAAATTATGGCCCCTTAGTGATGAGCCTTTCATTACTAATTGGCTTCACAAGTTTCCACAGATAGCTCTGGTTGCTATTCTTATGTGATAAGAGACACTCCTTGACTGTGTCAACAGTTGGAAGGAGAAAGAGGAGCTTGTAGTTATTTTTGCGGATCACATATTCTAAGCTCCAGGCACAGAGCTTGAGCTGAGCTTGGGAATCCTCTAAAGTCACACTGGCCATTACCTCTTCACGTACAGAGCAGTCTGCAGCCTCAGCTGAAGGAAAGATGATCATGCCCTAACTGTATTTTCATCAGGGTTTGATGTGGCAACAGTCAATTATGCAAGAATCCTTAGAGGATGTTGCAAGTATGTAAAAAGTTGCGATTCTTCTTTCAATGATGAGAAAAAGAGAGCCTTAAGAAGCATCAGAAAAACTTTATTTAATGTTTATCTGGCTTCTGATAGAGTGCTGAGTTCATGTTAGACACTCAATAGAGTTATTTGAGTCACTGAATAATAGTTATTCAATGATTGAATGACTCCGTGACTATTACACTGTAGAAGATCATTAAGAACGAATAGTCTTTGAGAAGAGAAATAAAATGAGAAGAATGAAATTCAAATAAAAGATGAGGATCAAAAATACTATTGATCATCAGGATCTATTTGGATGAATTTGCTGGATAGTCCCTTTTTTTTCCTCATTGATCTAAATCCCCTCTGGAAGCTGAGTTCATAGTTAAGAAACGTGGCTTTACCACACAGATAGGATTCCCTCTGGGTCATTTCATGTCTCTTAAGACTAACAGGGTGCAGGTATGGAGACCAAAGAAACACGCAGAGTACCTGAGAAAATTTGGGTGTTGTGTTTTTCCAGGTCTGTACTGGCTTCATTTTACAGCTTCTTTGTTATATTGTTTTATTTCCCCACTTCACTGCTTTTCTAAAATTGCCTGTTTACTGGATAATCCAGAGACCATATCAGTGTTGCCTAGTTCTTATTAAATGTTCCTCACAAATGTCTGGCTGTCACTCCATGATGATATTCCGTTGTAATCAAAGGCAAACCTAGGGTCTCCTGCTTTATGACGTTACTGTTGACAGGATTCTGAACATGTACGTTCAAGACAGATGTGACCTCGCTTATTAAGCAGGCTCATTGTGGAGGGCATAAAACACCTGCTTGGAAGAAGAAATGGAAGCCTTTACACTGCTGAAGTAAACCTGAAAATCAGCAGCAATTATAATCCTGTTTGTTTTTTTGTCTTACCTTCTGAAATTTCAAAATGTGTTAACATTTTAGCTAATGTGTTTAAAAATATAGTCAGATAATGTATTTTACTTGGTTTAAAATCTAAAAAAGGTTGGAGGAGCCATGTGGTGGTACAAACGGCCAGTGCGTGATTGAGAGAAATATGCTGAGGTTGTGGGCCTAATACTGGCAGGGTGAAAAAAGCTAACATTTATTTGGCACTTCTCTAATCCGGGCTGCATGCAGGTGCTTTAAATAGACTATAGTATTTAATACGTAGAACAACTCTTTTAAGTTAATATTATTAGGAGTCTGAACCAAAAGAAATGGCCATTTTTGTACAAAATGACAGCATATTGGCAATTTCAAATGGTTCAACCTAATATTTTCTTTTTATGGAGTGAAAAGCAGATGTGTAGAGAGATTAAGTAGTTTTCCAAAACCATGCAGTTTCAAACTCAGGTTTTATGACTCTCAAATCCATGCTTATTTCACTGTAAGAATGGGTTTGCCTTCCAAAGAGGCTGTGTCATTAATTCTCTGCTGATGGGGGAGAAACCATTTAATATGTCTGCATCACGGTTCCCAAACCCCAGTGACCTATTAAAACCACCCACCTACTTGACAGAGGTATAATTAGGATCAGGAAAACTTCTATGTAAACCTGTTTGGGGAATATGTCCTAGAAACTTATTACCATATTCTTGCTTTTTAGTCTAGAAATGTGGCCAAATATATAACATCAACCAAAATAGAAACCACACAGCTTTCCTTGACATAAACTAAATTGTTATAGTCTCCCTCTAAAATCTTTTAAATTTATTATAATTGGGAAAATTATCTTTTTCTATAGAAAAATAATGTCATAGCTTAGAAATGTTTTGCATTTAGCAGCTGAAATGATTAAAAATGAGTACATTTTATTAACTTATTTCTTAGGGGTAGGTTAATGCGTTGGCTCAAAGAAAAGAGAGAGCCTTTTACTGGAATGGCTGGGAAATCCACTAACTTTAGATGTCCGCAGCACCCAGTACAGATTTTCTTACACATAGCAAATACTCAATAAATATCAAATGAATAACAGAATATGGAAAGTAAAAGAGAGAGGGGATGAGAAATTAAAAATAACTTACTATAAATGCTACAGAATAACTGATATCAGAATGCCTTTCAAGACCTCTGAATTTCTGAAGATTGTCTGGAGTATGGGAATTATTAAGAACTGTTAACATTAATAAGGTGATTTGTTTTACCTGAATGTGTGTGTGTAGGGTCCAAACGCATATTCCTTCTTCTTCTCCTGGGTATGCCTGGAACACATATGTGTCGTGACCTCTATTAGATGCTGGTGAAACAATGGCAACAGACACATTCTCACCCTTATCCCATTCACAGTGTACCTGGTACTTGAGAGTCTCTTCCTGGGAAACTGATTTCATGGAAATTTGAGTAGGTTCTTTGAGCACAGCTTAAAGAGGATGAGCGGAGGACAGTTGCCATTTGGGTTTTAGTTAAGGAACATATACAGGAACAAGAATTGGTTTGGATGCTTTGGGGACATGTAGTCGATGCTTAGCTGATGAAAATCATGATGTTTACCTGCCCAGCTCCTTCTGCTCGGAAGTGAGGATGTCAGATGCCGGAAGGAGGGTGTGGTACAGGAAGGGAGGTACTTGTAGCACAGCAAACCTGAGCAGGGACGTGAACTATTAGCTTTAGGTATGGATCACTAGCCATTGATTCTCTGTCCTCAACTCTGTCCCATTCCTGGGATTTTCTACACACCTATATTTCCTCAGATTTTCAGCAGGATATTTTGTAGTGAACTGAAAAGCTTAGCACAGGTGGTAAGTACTATTTACATGTTATTTAATCATAGAAATATTTTTTTAAAAGGCTTCTCATGGCATCAACATGAGATAATCATAAAGGTGAGCAATTTTCTGCTTATTGTATGAGCGACTACCCACTAAGACTACACCAAAATTTATTGTTATTTGAATAATGATAAATTTAATATAGTAATGTTTATTAATAAGTCTTATATCTCTAATTAGAAAGATTTGGCTTATAACAAAATCTGGGAGTACACATCTGAGTACATTACCCAAGAACACATAAATATGATGAGTTAGCAAAATGGGTTAGAGATTACATTATGTTTGCAACTAGCTCCTGAGCATCCACCAAGGTGAAGGCCGGCGTCTGGGGTGTCATCCAGGATATTCCCAAATCATGACAGACAGCAAGTCAACATTGTTTATTTGCTAGCTGTTCACATAATCTAAATGAACTCAGGTCCTCATTTTGCCACTTTTATAAAGATATTCCTTGACACATATACACAATAGAATATTACTCAGCCATAAGAAAGGATGAAATACTGCCAATTGCAAAAACATAGATGGATCTTGAAATTATCATGCTAAGCAAAATGAGTTGGACAGAAAAAATTGAGAACCATATAAAACTGAAAGCAACAAACTAGACAAACAAAAACTCATAGACACAGACAACAGTTTGGTGGTTACCAGAGGGAAAGGGAGGAAGAGAAAGGTAGGTAAGAGCAAAGGGGGTCAAATATATGGTGATGGAAGGAGATTTGACTTTGGGTGGTGAACACACAATGCAGTGTACAGATGACATATTATTGAATCATACACTTGAAACCTATATATATATATATTTTTTTAACCAATGTTGCCTCAATAAATTAAAAAAAAAAAATCCATTGAGCAAAGCATGGCGAGATTCACTATTCAAGTGACACTCAAAGATCTGGCTTCAGGGTTGCAAAGATCAGTAACAGCAATTATGTGTTGGTGTGGGTTACACACGTGTACCTTCATACAAAAATAGAGAATAGGCTGAAGTTGCATTAAATTAAAATTTTAACTACCATAACTATTAATGATTTATCTCAGATGTTTCTTCAAAAGGTTTTACATCCCTGTTTTACATCCCTCAAAATAGTATTCTTAAAAATTTATAATTGAAGTTTCTGAAATATGAGACTAGATTCATTTAGCCTGTTTTTTTTTTTTTTTTTTTTTTGCCTACGTAGAGGTTGGTAGAGATTGGTAGTGTACTAATGTATAAAGTAATTCTTTAAAAGAGGGAGGATTTCACTGGGAACTTATTGTGGGGATGCCAAGGGTAGAAGTCAGTTTGGAATTAGCATGAATTTAGAGGATGTTGATTCACCCATGCAGAACTCAAAGTGAAACTCTTTTTTTTTTTTTTTTTTTTTTGCCAAATGGTTTTATTAATCTTCTTTATAACAAAAATCTGCATGTAGCAATTTACAGTCAGAGTCAATCCTTTTGACATTGTTTGACTGCCAGCCTTGAGCTCTTTCAGATTCCAGTTCTCCTCCTTGGGGATGTGATTTGGACCAGTATAAGTGGACGATGTTGGAAATGTCTATGATGGGAGAGAGAGACATCAGTTGGTTTATGATTGCCAGATTTAGCAAATAAAAATAGAGGACGCCCAGTTCAATTTGAATTTCAGAGAAACGACAAATAATTTGGTTAGTATGAGCATGTTCCAAATATTACACTAAAATTTTTGTCAGTTATCTGCATTTTAAGTTTAACTGGGTTCCCCTGTATTTTATCTGGCAACCCATGATTCAATGAGAACTTTAGTGGCAGGAGCTACCATTTAAAGGCTGACAGAATTTTGCTATTGACATTTGTTGATGCTGTTCTTTTGCACAATGATATTTGGTTGCCCCCTTTTAGATAATTAAAGGGAAAAAGGATAGTGAACTCAGCACCCTGGGCACAGAGTTTCACAGGGATATTTTTTTGTGGCTTGCCAAAGGCCACCCCTCTCAAGGTCTCCTGTGTATGCAGAGGTAGAAAGGTAGGAAATGACCATGTTTGCATTGACATAGAAGTCTCCTGAGAGGAAAAGAATTAAGATTCACTAGTGCTTGTTATTGAAAGTTTCCACTGAATTAAAGCCTGAGTAATGGGTTAAGATGGTCCTGACTGACCCCTTCTTGTGAATAAAGATCCCTATGGTCTCAGAAGGAAACTATCCTAAGGTTGGGGGACACTGAGCTGGTGGCCTTAGTCACCTGTAGATATGCTGCCCAGTATGTGCCACAGCATTCATTTGCCAGTTTTCCTGGCAAAGAGTGTGCTATGGCAATACCATTAAATGTGTGATGGTTAATCCTTCAAGGCCGAGGTGTTAGATTCTTTGCAAATGGCACACGAGAGAGAGAGTAAAACCGTTTTCGATACTGGTACTCCTGTGGGTAGGGGCGTACACCCACATCTGGGTCAGCAGTGCTAGCCACAGAATGGGCAGCGATGCAGGGTTAGCAAAACTGTGTTGCAGTTTGGTGAGCTCAGGTTTCAAACATCATACACCATGTATCTCACTGAGCTCCTTCGTTCCACACTCACTCCCCTTGCGGAGTCCTACTTATTTTCTTGATTCCTTTTCTCCCCTAAGTGTTAATTCTTTAAGAAGTCCATTTCACCTTGCAGTTGGGTTGCGTCTGCCTCTCTTTTGTCTCAGTTGAACAGATAAATATATTGGAATGCTTTACTAGTTCTTTTTCCTGGAGGCTACTTGGCCCTAGCATATCAGTATAAACTAGGGAGGGTGGGATTGGGGGCTGGGGAGAAGGTGTGTGGTAATGAGGAGGTACCCTAATCTTAGCCTCACCCCTCCGTATTTAAGGTGACTTGTGACTGGCACATCGACATAGTCAATAAATATTAGTTTCCTTTCACCTCTCCATTATCAACTGTCCTGGAACCAGCTAGCTAGTTTTATACAGAGAGGAGAAGTCAGGAAGAAAGGTAGTAGAGATTTTCTTTTCTTTGCTTCCAAGGGAATTGTGAAAGGTAGAATCTGTCAGTTAATTGTGATAGAGTGTGAGCTGCTAACTACCTGGTGACTTTGTCTGATGTTAAAAGTCTTGGGACCTTGCTTTTTCCTTTAACAAGATAAGAAGTTTGCACTAAATCAGTGCTCTATAATCCTGGGTGCACATGAAGATGACATGACAAATAGCCAGAAAAATACAGCTCTTGCCAGGTTGGCCATATAATTTACCATCCAAACTAGGATCCTTAAAGTATAAAATGGGGAGCTAAAAATAATTAACAGGCACTGATTGTACCATTAAAAGTGTCAAATGGGGCTTTTAAAGAGAATTTGGAATGTATTTTCTCCCTACACATTCCCGGAAATTCTGACTTCATTGATCTGAGGTATGTGAGTTGCTCCAAATCTCACTGGGATTCTGGCATCAACTTGTGAATCACTGGAATCTTCCTGAAGTCCTTTGCACTGTGTCTAACAGGACTTCAGTTCTTTTATGCTGTGGAGCCTATAGTTGACTATAGTGAGCATCTAAATTCTGGGTGTTTGTGTTTTGTCTTTGGTTGGCATTATCCACTGCTTTTTCTGAGTCCTCTTGCTACCCTTTCTCTTTCCTTCCTGTGACTATGAACCGGAAGGGGACAGGAACAAGAGGAAAATTCTTGAGGCCCATTTTGCTTATTTTTCCCTTAAGAGAAACTTAATTCTAAAGTAGCTTCTCTGGAACCATGAGCTACCACAGAGAAAGTAGATTAAAAATTTATTGTACCCTCTGGGAAGAACGTGTTTACTTGTTCCCAATTTAGGTCATATTAGTGAACGAAGATTAATGGCACATCCAATTAAGGTGAGCACTAGGAGTCGTGTGTGAAGCACTGCTCCGGCAGTCACTGACCTCAGCATCTCAGCATCTCCACCTTGCCCGGAAGATACCGAACAGTCAGCTCTTTCAAGTAGGAGAAAAATCACATTTATTACTTAAGTAGGACTTAATCTGGCAACACAGACATTTTATATTGCTCTTTTAGGAACAAAACTAATTAAAAAAAAAAAAACAACTCTGAAAATGATGTGCCACTCAGAGTATCCATGCCATGCCAGTGGTCTCTGAAGAGATGCTTCTTAGTCATCCATGTGTCATACTGTGTGATGGCAATGATCTACTCAGAGGCCATTGGATAAGGGTAGACAAGGGAACCCAGAACAGCCACTATCACAGCAGAAAAGATGACATGAGCCAATATAATTTCCTTTCTCTAGAACACCAACTACGATGGAGAGGGCAGTTAGCAGGTAGGGAAGGAGCAGGATGTAAAGGCTGGAACGTACGAAAGGGCGGGGAGAACATGACAGGACACTTGCAACTCAACAACATGTGGGATCAGGAACTACGAGGAAGCAGCCGCAGTGCTGCCGAAAGCGTGGCCCGAGCTTCAGCGTTGGCTCGTGTGCTGTTACTCCTCTGTAATGAGCAAAATGAAAGGGAGGAAGCTGAGCCTTTAGACTGAAAGCAGTTTAACATTACTTTGACATCCAAATGTGTGATTTTCTGTTTTATAAAAGTATTGGTCTGTGATGGATTGGGTAATAGTGGGGTGAGGGGTGGGGGAAGCATTCCTTGATTGTTTGAGAACTAGATTAGAAGCAGATTGTTTGAGAACCACTAGATCAGAAGCAGTGGCTCATGGTATGGGAAGAAGGGGAAGCGCAGCGTCGCATTAATGGCTGTTTTTATGAAGATCCGTGAGCAGCTGTTGGAAAGCCTTTAGAGTCACCTTGAGCCCAGAGCCATCCTGCCACCTTATCCTATTTTTCCTGGGGTCTGGTTTCTGACACTTGAGTAATCAAGTTTCTTTCTTCTAACTAAAGAACATAAATGAAATCAAAGAAAGGAAACATCTACAGAATTGTGTTGGGACTTTTAATTTATTATATAATAGAAATGAGGAATGCCTTTAGATTTCTTTCATTTTGCACACTGAGTTGTCATACCATTTTAAATTAGAAATGTAAGATTTAACAATTTATTGATTTAATGACAGAAGTGTTGTATGGACTGGTGGGCCCAAGAGGAAGTCAGCTAGACAGCAGGGAGGAAGTATATGGCCCATGAGAGAAAAAAATCATCATAAGAAAGGAGCCAGCAAGTCGTTCAGGGCATACCACGGGTTTGTGCTTGATCCTACCCTGATACTGATGCCCGTGTTCCCTAGATAGAATTGTAAAGCTGAACAAATGTATCAGCCAGTAATTCTGCTGGAAATTCCTTCCTCTTGGCTAGCCAGTGGAGGGGTGGGGTGCATGGAGGGCTAGGATCTTTTCTCCTGATCAGAGACACAAAGGCAGGGACACTGAGGAGCTCCAGAAAGCTGTAGTGGAGAGACCTGATGCCACTATATTATTGGTAGCCAACAGCAGGTCAGTCCCAAGTGTAGGGAGCCTGCACAGAAAGTGGGTCGGAGTTTGACCAGCATCATGGTGGGGTGGTTTGGAAAGGTTCACCATGGCGGAGGTGAGTGATTGTGGAGTACAATCAAGAAAGACAGTAAATACTTCTGAAGCACAGGGATGGCGGGGATGCAGGTAGCAGCACGAACTACAGGTGAGGCAATTGTACTCACCCCTGCTCCACTGCCTTTGAACCAAAAAATATGGCATATTCATAAGACCCAAGAATGAAAAAGGACTGACATCCTGTTGTTTTACAGGCAGTGTTCTTGATCTATTGGATCCGCAGAGTGTTGTAACCCAGAAAGCAATCTGTGATTTGTTTGTGGGACAGTGAAATATACGGGCTCAGTCAGAAAGAAGGGTGTTAGCGAAGTTTTAGCTGTGGATGTGGGCATAGTTAGGAAGGCAGATTGGGGCATCAATAATTAAGGACTGCAGATGCCAGGCTCAAGAGCCTGAATCTATGCTGTAGGCCATAAGGAACCACTGAAGGTTACTATAAAGTGGAACAATATAGGAGAAAGACAATTATACAGTATAGATTTAGGCTGATCCTAGGGTGGTGTGCTGAATGGCGTAGAGTTTATGCAAGGGGATCTGACAGAAAGTCTTATAGAAATATTGGGAGTCTTGATCAGGAGCATGAAGGAGAGAATGCAAAAGAATGGTTGTGAGAGACATTAAGAAAACAAATATTAATAAGATTGGGGTTGATTACATATCTATTTGGGTAACTTAGTCACTTTAGTCTCTTGTATTCACTTTAGCTGTTTTCCACAACATACATTAAGCTACAAATTGATTAGTCAATATAAAGAGTGAGTTAAATAGACCTCAAGATATCCTTCAAGAGTTCCTAATGCAAATAGGCAATCACATAAAAATGTGCACTGAACAAATGTTGTAAAATCTCATTGATTAAAAAAAAAGCGATTGGGAAAAGAGTCAGATTAAAGTTCAGCAGACATTCTGAGTTACAAAACATTTGAAAAGAAATGCAGTTTTATTTCAAGTTTATATAGAACTAGGTACTCTAGGTTAACATTACACAGAAAAGGTTTTGTTTTAATTAACAGCTAAAATTTTTATAATTAAGATTATTCTTCATCCGTAATGTTCTTCTAAATAATAAAAAGGTGAAGGGATTAAGAAGTACAAATTGGTGGCTGCAAAATAGTCATGGGGATGTAAAGTACAGCATAGGGAATATAGCCAATAAATATTGTAATAACTGTATGTAGTGCCACGTAGGTACTAATTGGGGGGATCGATTTGTTAATTATGTAAGTGTCTAACCACTATGCTGTACACCTGAAATTAATATAGAATAATATTGAATGTCAGCTGTAATTGAAAAACAAAAAAGAACCTCCATGGCCATTATTCTGGCTGAAAACCACCCATCATATATTGATTGTGTGTGGGTCAGGCAGTTATAATGCAGTTCCCAGGCTTCCAGATCGGAGAAGCCATGTCTGTACACCTGCAGAGTTGCTCACAGGATTCTAGACTTTGACCTTGATGTCATGTGGGTTTGTCTCTCTTGAGAATGGAGATGAATATGTTTTGCATATGGAAGGAGGGAAATACACATTTGGGACCAACTGGAGAACTGTGGTAGATTATATTATTGTCTTCAAATCTTCATTGCTCTCCTGTGGCAGGATTATGCCTCCCTGCATCATTTTACGAGATTTTGCCACATTACTTGCTTTGGAAGAGGAAATATGAGTAGAAATGAGAAGCCATTTCCTAGAGTAGTGTGCAGAATGGCTTAGGGTTTATGCAAGGGTTTATGGCTCTGTCCCTCTCCCCCTACTACACTCACCATCTCAGGAAAATGATTCCATCATCAGCCTATGTCTCAGGACAAAAAAGACCTGTAATAGATTGGACCGTGAATTATGAAGGATATGTAACACGATCAAGAAATAAACTTTGTTGTCTGCTCCTAAGACTATGGGTTCATTTGCTACTGCTGCATAACTTAGCTGAGTGGATCGATTCTTTCTCTTTAATATTTTGATTCTTTAAAGCAAAATTTGATCATATTGTATATATAGCTTTCTATCCTGTACTTTTCCTCTTCACTTTATTTCGAACATTTTAAAATATCCAGAAGTGCTCTTCAAAGCATAAAGACAAATAGCTTTCTTATTCTTAAAATCAGCTGAAAAGTTAGGTACATGAGAATGTGTAGACAAAAGGGCCCTGAACAAGATTTGGGGTCATTTGGGTTTTTACTCTTCGCTTTTGCCAGGTGACTTTTGCCAGGTGGTGGTTGAATTTATATCATAGCTTCATGAATTAATTGAACTTAGTCTAATTTAAAAGAGTAGTAAAACTCTGGCTGGTTTTCAAAGCTCCTCTGACCTCTGCCATGTTCCTTTGTCACGTGTTCTAATAATTAAGACTCTGCCACTTAGAATGGTGAACAACAGAGAGAGCTTAACATTCCTTCTTTCATTTCTTATTATTTCCCTATTTCTTTTTATCTTTCTTAAATTAGAGAGGATCTGTTTATTAACTAAAAAGGGAGCAAGAAAAAACTATATTCACAAAAATAGATGAAGCATATGTACCTTTAAAAAATCTGACACGTGGTTTGCTATTGTTTCTTATGTTTATTTTTTAACTTTACATTAAGGAAGCTGACTTTCTCAAGGCCTTGGAACTAGGCCCTGGATTTCCAGGAAAAGTAATTCAAATGGAGCTATTTTATGGCAATTATATGGCTTGGAGAAAAGCTTTTAACAACTCAGAGCCTGTCAAACAAGAAGACATTATCTAAATGTCTTTGAAAAGAAGATTTTAATTTCATTATTACTTCTAATCCATTTGGGAAAATAAAGCTCATGGGAGAAATGCCATTATTGTGTGTAATAACATTTTAAATTTGCACAAACAATTCTTTCATACCTTCTCTAAGCCCTATCAAGGGCAAGGTTGAGAATTGGAAATTATTACTTAAGATAATCAGTCAGAAAAAATACATTATTAAATTTCTTTAAAATATTAGTCAATGAATTAATGGCTCATTCAATAATTAGTTATTTCCTTTTTTTTAGGCAACTATAGCGGACATAGCACTATGGAGAAATACAATAAAAATCAAAATATAAAATGAATAGAAATAGCTAATGTGAGTCAATTTAATTCCAATAATTTTAGGAAAAATAAGTGATATTTTTTGTTACAGTAACTCTTTATTACGAACTGTTGGTGATTGTAGCCTTCTCTTAACTTGTTCCAAAAAGCATTTTATCTTGGCTTTGGATTAATTTTACAAAGCGTTGTTTCCTAGCTTCATAATAAACTAAACACTTCATTTCCAAGGGAATCAATCAAAAAAGATAAAGATATTCATGTTTCAGTTCCTAAAATTTCCGTTAGATGTCTCTGTTTCATACCTCATCAGAGTCAATTCAGCAGGCCGCTGAGAAAGACATTGCCTGAAGCTGGCTTCCAAACAAGTTGAATTTGTTCTTTAAGGACAAGCGTAGCTCTTTGAAAACAGAATTTGACAAAGTTATGAAAGAAAAATAGGGATGTTAGCATGCAGATATATCATTACTATTTCATAATATTTATAAGCCCAAAAGTCATCTATATTGGGAAGATGTCCTTTTTTTTACTTAGCCTGCAGGCAATTTTAATACTATTTGGTTTTGTAGTACAACCTGTGTTTTCATTAGAGGATATCCATACAGGCTGAAATGACAGAAATTAGGTCTATGTATTTCTTTTTTCTGTGACTAGTCTTTTTAAAGGATATAAAATATTGAAATGATGCTGCTTTATTGTATATGTGTGCACACGTCTCTTAAAAATTTACACATGCTAGGATATAGTGATATGTTTGGGAAGGAAAAAAGACATCTGAAAATGTTATTAGACTGATAGTTAAATAGTATAAATTCAATACACTTTATCTTCCTTCTCTACCCAATCCCAACTAAACCAATATTAAAAGAATAAAAAAAAAAATGTATGATCCAAAGGACAGTAGAACATGGGAAGTAAAATTTTAAAAAGTTACCAAAATTTTGACAGATGGGAGAGCAGAGTGGGAAAAGCTAAAAGGTAACTGCCTGCAGATGGCGGACAATAAGAAGCAGGCCATAGAACTCCAGAAGGCACAACATGCCTCTGATGGAAAAAGCCAGGTGTGGGAATAAAATGAAGAGGCTTGACCGGAGGTTCACCATATTGCTTACAGTGCTGGGGAGCCTGTCAACCACTCCTCCTTCCCAACCCCCGAAGCAGACAGGGGGTTTGCATCTTAGGAAAATCAGATCTAAGAAAGATTGGATTTAGGGATATTAGAAATAGTATAATGAAAGATGAGATGATATATTGATAACAGAGGACTTAAGAGAACGTCTAAATACCATATATTGATAAGTCTCTTTGCTGTCTCCCCCTTTCAACATGTAGAGTGTGGGAAGTGGTAGCTTAGATCCAACAGGTAGTATACTGGAAGATTTATTTCTGGAGTACTTGACTGGCTCAATAAAAATAATCTACATTTTTTGACATTTCTGAGTTCTGACCACCCTGCAATGAAGCCCAACAATTGAGATGTTCTTTCATACAAACAGAATTATCAATAGGAATAGATATCCAGGGATCACTAGATATATGAAGGAAGCATTTCATGTGAAAGTCAGAGATGAGGACAAGATGAAGGAACTCAGAAGAAAAAGGCAATGTAAAAGTGGAAGAAAAAAAGATAAGATAAAGAGTCATTAATATTCATAGACTGAATAAATTTTACTTTTGAAGCAATAACAAGAAGTTTAAAAATTCATAGGATAAGAAAGTCATAAAAAGTAAAAATACCGTAACAGAAGTAAAACATTTAATACAAGAATGAAAGATAAAGTGAAGACTCTTCCAAAATAATTAGAACAAAAAGAGAAAGAAAATAAATAGGAAAGAAAATATTTTTAAATATTAGGGAATTAATCAAGGGCAAAAAATTCATCTATTAAGTCTTTGAGAAAGAACAAAAAGCAAAGAAAAGGAGAACAAAACTATAAAGATACAGTGTGAGAAACCTAAGTATTGAAAGCTATGAATCTCTAGGTCGAAATGAATGATAAAACAGTAAACATCAATGCGTAACATCACGATATTTCAGAATCCCAAGGATCCAAAGGTCCTAAATGTGGCTAGACAGAAATAAGGGGTCACATTTGAAAGGTGGTAATCAGACACTGAAGAATTCCCTTCAAAATCCTGAAGAAAAATGAATTGCAACCTGGAATTCCATCTCGGCCAAGCTACCCACCAAGTGCGAACATAAAATAATTTCAGATACATGGGATCTCAAAAAATGGATCTTTTGTGCTCTCTTTCTCACGACAGTATTAGAGGATGTGTTCCATCAAAAATAGGGTTCAAACAGAAAGGGAGACAGCCCCCTTCCACTCTGCCGTACGTCCAACAGAGTAAAAGGTGCTACGAAGCAGGAGTGAGATGAAGGGTCCATCTACGTTATGGCGAAGGGAGGTCCCAGCATGAGGGCTGTGTGACAGATCTGAGAACAATCAGTCCAGATTAGAACAATTACCCAGAGTCCTTCAGGAGGTATGCTTCTAAAGTAGAAATGGAACTGATTTATTACCTGGTGTTGTGCATTTGACAGCTGAAAATTATGCTTCCAACAAGCCCAAATCAGGACTGTAATCAAAACACTATTTTTGTCTTCCATGTTACTTTACAGCTTTTCAGGGGTCAAATTTCCTCCCTTTTCTTCTGGATAAGTTCACGTAGCTAATTGTCTCACTCTTAGAAAATGAAAAAAGCTCTGGAGGCAGAAACAGGTTGGTTGTTCACTAATCCTGTGAACAACTTCTCTTCTTCCTTTGCACAAAAGTAGATGCATTTCCCAGCCCCTCTTGCAGTTAGATGTGGCCACGTGACTGGGTTCAGGCCAACGGAACTTTGGAGACTGGCTCATAAAAATTCCCTATATCAGATGCTTCGTGTTCATTCTCCTCTTTGCAGACTTGTGCAGAAATGACCCTGGTAGCCCAGGGTGATGGTGGAGCCATAAATTGGAAGGAGGCTGGGTCTCTGAATCACTACTTGGTGCTTGGAGCATAGTCACCTGCAAATCAAGAACAGGACATTTCATGTGGTCAAAAAGTAAACATCTATTGTCATACCATAGCAAAACATTCAGCAAAGCCGTCCTCTGGAGACTTGCAAGGCAGACCATGTTTCTACTCAGCTTTGTGGAAGGGGTTGGAAGAAGTCACAGTGATAGGCATTGCCATGTGATTTCAGCAAACTCAATAGAAAGAGATGAATTCAGGGAAGAATTTGAGATTTGAAAGCAGAAATGAAAGAGAACAGAGAAAAACACATAAATTTTAGTCTCGATTTTGAGACTTTCAATCTCGAATATATTCTCAACATGTAAATTAGAATATCCATTCCAAAACTATAACTGAAACTCTGCATTTGGTTTAAGATCCAATCTCCAACCCTGTGCCCCACACCTGAGGCCGGCCAGCTGCCTTCAGTGGGAGAGGGGCAGGTGCTTTTGCTGCCCTTCCTGCCCAATGATCTGACACTTGCAAGCTGCAATTACCGATGCCATGGGTTATGGGAACAGAACTCAGTGAGAGGAAGGGGAAAGGGGCAGATAATTTCATACTATGTCTGATTCTGTTGTAAGATGGGTAAATGTTTGGAGCTCATTTTCCCCTTTGGCTGCTTTGCTAATAATCTTACTCTTGCCCAAACAGCTCATCAACTGCCCCTCCTGCCTTCCACTAAACCTCTCAGACCCCAGTGCTCCCATCTGTCCCCCACCGGAGAACACACCTCAAGTCCAAGTTGTCCCAGGGAAGGAAGCTTTTTTAGCAAAGGGTAGCGCTCTGCTCTTTCCCTTGGAAAAGGTGGAACAGCCTTGCGAATCACGTCTTCACAAATCATACCTTCATCTCCAACATCTTGACCTGTTTTATATTCTCCTGTGATTCTGGACCTGCCCGACTGATTCTTGATATCACCCTTAAAAATCCACATTTTGATTCGACACTTCTCTTTGGAATTTCATATTTTTAAAAAAATATTGCTGTGACTTAGCTGGAATTTCCAATTTAACATCTTATTACACTATATTAGAAGAAGTTTTATACCCCTCTTGGAAGATTGGGGAAGAGAATTAGTTATAGGCACAAGTAAATAAAATTACGTAACAGAAATGTTGACAATTAAGCAGTTTTAAACTACTTCTTACCTTTCAGGAAATGCAAGTAATGGGGATGAGCCATCTTAGTCCTCGATATTCTTGGCAAATCAATTTCCTCTACCGTAAAGAAGCATGGAGGTAATGGACTTGAATGGTGGTTTTTTCTCAAATCAGACTGCTCATTCCAAATTATTAAAAATAACTAAGCGAAATGCATTCCTTTGGGTAATTTGGTATCTTTAGGAAGAACTTTGAGATGTGGTTAATGGGCTCATTTTTCATCCTATCTCTAAAATTAGAACTCTTCACTTTGATCCTTTTTTTCTGGGATAATTGAATGAATAAACGAAAGACAACTGGGGTGAAGTCAAATATGATTTTTGTCAATATTTTGAATTTTATTGTAATTGTTTATATACGGATATCCCTCCTCTTGACTGTGAGTCCTAGAAGATATGAATTCTGTCTTACTTATTCCAGTAGCTTCAGCATTTAGCATTGTGCCTAATGCCTAAAATGTAGTAGTTGCTACATTTCATGTAAACTGAACAAATGAATGCATTAATTTATGAGATGTGCAAGAATAGGCATCCTGTGTTATCTGTATCTCATGCTCTTGTTATGTCAACTCTTGTCCTCATTTTCAAGGGCTCAAGACTGTACTTGAAATCCAAAAAAAATATTAGCTTTAGGAGTTACATCTCTACCACCACATTCACCACTTTCTAAAATACCAATTTTGTTTTTTTAAAATAATAATATTTGCTTTTTCTCTTCTCTTCTCTTCTCTTCTCTTCTCTTCTCTTCTCTTCTCTTCTCTTCTCTTCTCTTCTCTTCTCTTCTCTTCTCTTCTCTTCTCTTCTTTTTTCTTTTCAAGTAACCCAGCTCTTGAATGAAAACCATGTTTACAAGTGGAGTTAGGATAAGTCTTTTATAGAACTGATACTTTGGTTTATAAGCCCCAGCTTCTATGTCCAGTCAATGCTGTTGGCTTGGGATGACTTAATAAAAATGCCTGAAGCTTACAGATAAAGGGAATAAAAAACAAGATTATTACATGGGCTTCTTTCCTAAATAATACTTATTACAGACTATCCCTGACAGTAAGTAAAAATAGATAAAATATTAGCATTTTCAAAGCCCTAATCTTATATCCACACAAGTGCCCTGCTCTTGTTTTAACTCTGGCTTAGCACTTATCCACATCAGAAGTACAGCCAATTCCCATTTTGGGGAGAAAGAACAAATTGCTTTTCCTTCTT
The DNA here is from genome assembly GCA_028627145.1 of Eidolon dupreanum. NCBI lineage: Eukaryota > Metazoa > Chordata > Mammalia > Chiroptera > Pteropodidae > Eidolon > Eidolon dupreanum. Next base: position 10,825,210 of record CM053512.1, read on the forward strand.
CAGAAGGCAGATCGAATATCTGAAGGTTGGCTCTCTATTACAAACTCTAAAACTGCTCTCAGGCCTATGGTCTGCTGTCTGTACAAAAGACAAAAACCACCGGGAGGATAAATTTTTAAAATCAAATTATTATGGGTAGTTGCAAATTTAGTTTGTCCCCAGCTGGGGAGAAAAAAAAAAAAGCCTGCAAAGCACAAGGAAAGGAAAAATTTGACACATCAAAACTGGCTAAATTCGTCATGCTCAATTGTGCAACAAGACAAAATGAGATGAGCATATTAGTGGCAGTTGAGAAAAATGGCTTTTTAAATTCAGTTTTTTATGAGAGTAATTTAGGAAGTGTAGTATAGGAGTCATTAAGTACAAAATACCATAAATGTCAATGTGAGTTGTATTCTGCTTTTGTTTGGCTCGCTGAGTGACACAGCATACCTTAAATCTGATGAAGAAGCGCTTTCCGAGGCTGTAAAGCAAGAAGCGTTAAAGTGAAGTCTCTGAGCAGCACTGGGTTCCCTGGGAAAGAGACCCCTAAAACAACATCTGTCCACCTTGTTGAGAAGACAGGGAGAGATAAACAAGGATGGGCTTCCAACCCAGGAATGGAGTAACACCAAGAAGAATCTTGTGAGCCAGCCACACACTTCCCATAGGAAAAACAAGAGGGACGTGAGCAGAAGCAGTGAGCTTGCGGGAAATGATTTCAAGCAGGGAGGCAGGAGTGAGAAATAAAACTTGAATCATTGGGCTGTGACAGAAGGAAATGTGAGCCCAAACAGCAGCTGTGGCTCAGGGGCTCCTGCGTGACTACATCAGTTATTGTTTGGGGTGGAACGTAAGGGGGAAGAAGTCTCCCCGCCCCCTCACCTCTGCTAGCCTGAGAAGTTATGCAGTCTGAAGCGTGACCTCTTGTAAATATTGTTTTGAAGGCCTCACCAGCTCTAGAGAGTTTAAAAACCAAGAAAATGTACTTTAAATCTAAGATCTGGGAAAAATATTTTTTTGAGTCCTTCTTTATTGAATACTCCTTGAACCTAGTACAGCATGGCCAGTTTCACCTCTGTCCAGATGTTTCCTATTTTTGTCTGGCTTAAGTTCATCACATGCTTTGTCCTCAGAATGGAGCCTCAACCCTTCATCCTTGTACACTAGCATCTTCCTTTTTCTTTACCAATATTTCTTCAGCCCTGTACAGAAAGATACAGTGCACTATCACATCTAATCTTACCATAATTCTTTTATGTGGTTTTCTTTTGTAGCCACTTAGTTCCTCCAAAAATCGGCCATGATTGTCTCACCCCCATGCCTTTGCTTTTTTTTTTAAATGTATTTTCATCTGGACTTACGATTGTACCTCAAAATTTAGCCACATTGAGCTGGACTTCCAAAGTTTATGCTGACCGACCCTTCCCTAGTCTTTCTCAGCCCTCCAGCTCTCATGAAGAGTCCCTTTGAAAATCTGTAGTATCCACACTGCCCTCTGAGACAGCCATATCTACCCTCCCCTGTTACTGGAGGTTTTCTCAAGTATAGTTTTGGTCTCCCTGGCTGCAGATTCCATTGCATCCATCACAGAGTTTTATTTGTTTTGATGGAATTTTTGTGCGTTGTGCGGCGACTCTGTGCTGTGCGTGTGAGTGTGTGTCCCTGTGTGCACGAGGACATGCCTGTGCATCTTAGAAGAAGGAAGAAGAGCTTCCCTTTTTCCTTTCTCTCATTCCAGAGCACACGTGTCTAGTCACTCTTTTCCCACTCTTGGCAAAAACATCAGTGGATGACCAGCACTCACCCCCTTGGCACACTAGGGACCCTAACGGGCAGACACCCCCCCAGTCTTGTACCACTTATTTCTCTGTGCTGCTCCTCTGCTTACATAGCCTCAGCTCACAGATAGAGTGGACACAGCTGGGCTCGGCGGTTGCATGGGGTCAGCACTGTGGCCTACACACTCGACCAGCGTCAGGCATTCTAAGGTGGGCTGGGGTGGAGGAAGAGTCTCCAGTCAGGAAAACATAAGATGATAATTCACCATTCTTCTGTATGTAATGAGGCAGAATCCATTTAAACGTCATATTGTTCAGTTGATGGTATTTTCATCTATTCATTCATTCGCTCTATTATTCATTCACCAACTCCTACTGAGATCTCATCTGTGTGAATAAATTTAGCAGGGCAGTGTAGCTGATACGTATTACAATAATAATGCTGCATAGCAAATAACCAGAAAACCTCAGTAGTATACAACAATAAATATTTATTCAATTCATGAATCTGTAAGTCAAATATTTTTTCTTGTCAGAGCCAGGCATGGCTGATCTCAGCTGAGGTCACTCATTTATCCATCATCAGCAGGCAGTTAACAGGGCACTGGCGAGGAGGGCCTTGGCTAGGAGAGCTGAAACAGCGTCGATGTTTTCCATGTGGTTGCACACCTCCAGCAGGCTAGCCTGGGCTGGATCGCATGGTGGCGAGCATCCAAGACACCAATGTGAATGAACAAAACCTCTTAAGACACAGCCTCAGAAGTGGCACCAAGCTACTTCTGTCACATTCTGTTGGCCAAAAGTGAGTCTAAAGGAGAGCCCAGATTCAAGGTAGAGGTAGAGAAGATGAATAGACTCCATCACCTTACGGGAGGAGCTGCACAGTCTCACTGCAGAGGACATGGGTTCGGGGAGGCCATTTGGGACACCCGTACAATTGACCTGCCGCAGGGAGACAGACAGGCAAACTCCAAGTTAGAACATAATGTGATAAGGACAGTGTTCTACCTTTTTAAAGGAAGAAGAAGAAGGATGTAGGGAAGAAGCCAATTACAATTATTCCTCTTTTTTTCCTCCACTTTCCCACCAGCAAACACAATGACACTTTCTCGTGGAGGTCTTGGTGGTGTTCAGAACTTGCCGGTGGCAACCACTTCAAAGCAGGAATGAGTGGTTTGGAAATCAGCTCCTGTCTGCACAAGTAACATGAATGCATGCGTTGTTTCTCTGGTAGAGACAATGCTGTTTGGAAATTAAGCTCTTATTGATGACCTCCAGTACTTACAATGCGTTTGTGAGTAGTCTTCAGGGAAGGCTTTGCCGGTTTACTTTGTGTTTTCGAAGTCAGTAATGGAGGCTAAACTTCATTTCAGTTTCTCATTCTGCATTTGTCCCCTGGTCTCATTAGATTTCCAAGTCTCACTTGTCTGTGTGATTTAGACTTCTGTCAACTCCCGAGGCAGAGATGACTGCCTGCTATATTGTACAGAACTTAACCAATGCTTAGCTATGGATTTAAATCAATGAATCTTATACTTTCTCATCCTGCAATTCAGAACTTTCAGCATCATACCAATAATCTCTCAAGAAGTCAATTGCTGTTTACCTTTGGGTGTTGTTAAAGAAAAAGAGCCAATTAGGACGTCTCAACTGCAGTCCCCTCGGATGTGGCCGTGGCCCTCAGCAATGGGAAGTGAAGAAGTGAAGGGAGGTGACTGCATGGGTCATAGCTTACCCCGCAGAGGTGTGCTTGACGGTCGAGTTACAATCTGCTTGTCCGTTTTTGAACACCCAACAGTATTCTCAGAAGAAATAACTCAAATTGAAAAGGACCAGAATTTTCTGGCTCTAAGGAACTGGCTTTGAAGCAGCATTTGCTTCAGAAATACTTAAGGATAAGGTCAGCAAACTCATGTTTGCTAGACTAGATGAGTCCTGTGATACCATGTACCAGAAAATATTTTTTGAGATTACCAATTTTCCTCACTCCTTTGAGTTGGATACACTCATCTGGATTTAAGTCCACTTTCTTAATAAAGGGTGTGCATGCATTTGTGTACATACATACACAGGGCACTCAGATTAAGAAATAAAGCTAAAATATATTTCAAAACCACTGGTACAAACCCTTTATTTTACAGTTGAGTAAACAGAATCAAACAGGAGAAAAAACATCTTGCACAATATCCATCTAGTTGCTGGTTGTATGTGAGGGGTGTCCTGACTTTCAGTGCGTCAAATGGCACCATTTACAGAAACCTGTTTTTACACATGGAATGGCTTAGAATGGTGAAGCATCACCCAGAAACACATACCGCAGCTTGTCGAAGTGGTGCTGTGCACCAGCCAAGTGCAGAGAGACATGACATCGAGGCAGAGCCAACTGAAAGAGGAGGTACCGCGTGATAATTTAGACCGTAAGTAGTTCTTCTCAGCACAAAAATCTTCCCGCTGTTACTGAGTGGCCACACTTCCCAGTTTTCCTGGGATAATCCTGTTTCATATCCGTTGTCCTGGCATGATTAACAGTCACTTTAAAAAGTGTTGCTGTTTAGACAGTACATTATTATTCAGTCACCCTAGTGATTAATATAGTAGGAATGGCACCATTTCATTATGTCATATACGGTTTTCAGTTTCCAAAGTCCCTTACTCTTAATAGAAGTATTATTTAGGAATCCAAAACATCAAAAGTCCTGATCTAAATACAGGATTTGATGCATGTGAAGGGGATAAGAAAAGGAAATTTTTGAAAGGGACATCACAAAGTCACCAAAGGCAAACTCCTGCCACATTCCACAGGTGCCAGAGCCAAAGTCCTGTGTGAGGACTGGTCACCTGTAAGGTGATGTGAGGCCAGCAGAATGTTTATGGCTCAGCTGCTTTCACAGGCAAACGCTTCCTCATTCTCTAAGCTGAAAAAGCCAATACAAGGTTAAAAGGATGACCAAGGCCTCAGGAACTGTTTTTCTTTCTTTTTGTTTAAAATCCCATTAGTGTTTTAATTGATTATTAATAGCTGCCCTTTTAAAAATTGTTTAAATGTATTAAAAATTTTAGTTTATTCATCGGGTTCCTTCTTCCGTCCTTATTTCTTATAATTTTTGTTGAAGAACTCGTATAGTTTGACCTGTAGAGTTTCTCACACTTAACCTGTTTAACGTGCTTCTCTGTCCTGTGTGTTTCATGTAAATTGGCAGCTGGGTCTAAAAGCTTGCTCATATTACAGGTCGTGTTCTGCTCTTTCATCAAGAAACAAATAATGACCATCATTTGATGATGTTAGCAGCCATTTATGCTTATTGCCTAATTCAAGGGTCAACAGACTCCTGTGAACCAACTCCTCTTTTTGTAAATCATTTTATTGGAATGCAGCTATGCACATTTGCTTATGAATTGTCTGTGGCTGCTTTTGTTTTGAAAACATAATTGAGTAGTTTTAACTTGTGCCATGCGCTCTGCCAAGCCTACAATATTTACTGTCTACCTCTTTATAAAACAGTTTGCGGATCCCTGGCCGAATTCATTCATTGCCATTTGAAATGGCAATAATCTAATCTGTGTGTGTGTGTGTGTGTGTGTGTGTGTGTGTGTGTGTGTGTGTGTATAATCTTTTAAAATACAGAATAGTTCAGGATTCATATTGATACCTCCAATTCTAATATAGGATTATAGGATTTTTACTTAAATTCTTCTATATTTTTATATTCTTAAACATCAGGAGTCCTAGTTCTTAAAACCATGATTGAATGATTGAATGATTAAATTTTTAATATTTCACAATTACCCATCTGCTTAATCCTGCTAGAACAACAGCCTAGTAATAATAAATTAATAATCATTAATAATGTATCAATTAATAAACTCATACATTATATAGAGCACATTACATATAAAATTATAGAAATGTGTATAAATTATAAAATTTAATTTGTAATTTATAATTTATAAAATTATATGTAATATGTATTTTGCATAATATAAAAATAATATATTGTGTATAAACATAATAGTGATAATAAATTATAATTAATAATAGTTTATTAGTAATAAATATATCATCACCAAATATGATTATAAAAAACAGTTAAAAATTTTTATATGGTATCTTCATTCTTGTAACATTCTTTATTTTCTACCTTTTGAGTTCAACTTTCTCCTTACTGATTTTCTGCCTGTTGGATCTATTTCAGAGAGATGGGTGCTGAAGTCTCCAACTGTAATTGTGGAATCGCTGATTTCTCCTTACTGTTTTGTCAGTTTTTGCTCCATGTATTTTGACATCCTGTTGTTTGGTGCATACCCATTAAGGGTTATTATGTCTTGGAGAATTGATCCCTTTCTCATTACATAATGCCCCTCTATATGCTTAGTAACTATGCTTGCTCCGAACTCTGTACTCTCTGAAAGTAATATAGCTCCTCCAGCTTTCTTTCGATTAGTGTTAACATGATATATTTCTCCACTTAGTCTGGCCTACTGAAGTCTTGACTCTAGCATTTGTGGAGATAGAAGTGGTGAGGAAGCCCTGATATGTCCAATTGGGCAAAGGGGATAAAGGGTAGAGGCTCAGTAAGAACCTAAGCAGTGAGGCAGAGAGAAGGGGAAGGATGCTCGCAAGGCATGTCCCTCTCGGGCTCACCTGTAATCAAGTCTCTGTCCCAACATCCACTAACTAAAAAGCACCATAACGTGGAGTGCCGAGGAAAGTTGATGTTAAGTGCTTAATCTCCTGATGAGGCAGTTAGAACAGAACAGACCTAAAACTCTTGCTTTGGAGGATTTTGAGTTAGTGGCTTGAAGAAGGTGAACTAGGGAGAAATGGCTGCCTGAGTACTTTTACACCCACTGTCATTATTTTGTGTGGAATCCTTTACGGAAGTTGCCTGCCTTCTCCATGCCCACCTTCCAGAAGTTTAACAGACATGAATTGAATGTTACTTGAAATGCTTTTATAAAGATAAAATGAAATCTGGTCAACAAAAACTGAACTAAAGGAAACAATGCTTGAGGAAAATTGTTGCTCTTCGATAAAAATCCGGCAACACGTCTCTAGTCCTATTAATCAGCACAAAAAAATCAATATTTTATTTTAATTTAGGTTTGCATCCATTTCAAAGGCTCGACAGTACCTAGATAAGTTTAAAAAAATTTATTTGATTGGAGCTAATTTTTCATGAGGCTCCTGAATTAATCTGTAATTTTACAAATTTTGTTGTTAAACTTGATAAAGATTGATTTATCTATGCCACTAATGATAATCCTTTCTGCTAAATCAAAAAATAAATTGGTTTGATTTATATTTAGTGTTTATGTGTAACTGTAATACACAATCAATGCCCACAACATCCTATGGTCTTATCATTTTAGTGTGCTTGGCTCATTTCCTTCTGCCAATACCAACATTTATGTGTCTAAAAGTTTTTTCCAGAACCACGGAAGCCAACTCTACCATTTGCATGACAGACCTGTGGTACCATTGCTGGTAAACGAAAACCTCTCAGCTTCGGGTGTAGACCTTGCCTCTTGAGAGTTGCTGTGTAGACAGACATCCCAGTTCCTGTGTCCTGATGCTGGGATCATTTTGAGGCAGGTCTTTTGCATTTTTTTCCATAGTCAAGCTCCAGTCACTGCGGCAGTGGATTTAATGAAGCGTCCAATCAGGGTTGCCTTCCATTCCGTTAGATGTTGAAATGTGCCACTGACATGTTCCTCTAGGAATGAAAGTCCTATCACCACAGGTGCAAGGAACCCTGCTAGCAGATAGTTAGCTGTCACTTACAGTGGAGAATTTTCCAGTCCTTTTCAGCTAGAAAAACAAATCTTCCCCAAGGACATTACCACTGTCACAGGGCAACTTGCATCCACAAAGTGATTTACTCAAGGATAGAACGACCTGACTCTCTCTGCCCCATTTAGGACAGTTTGAGGGGCAATTCCAGATCCAGAGTTACCTGCAAGGATGGCTGAGGCTTCCCCAAGAGACTGCATTGCAGCCCAGCACCTCCTTCTGCTCAATCCTGCTCTCTCCACTTGCCTCCTCTAGGTCCCAAGGGCACTCCCTAATAAACCTTCTACACACTACTCTCCATCTTAGAGTCTACTTCCTGGGGGTCCCAACCAATGACGACTTCTTTGTATCATGTTCTCACTTCCCTATTTATATTCCCTCTATCTCCAAAGTCAATTGCTTGCACTCAAATTCTTGTTTCACTTCTTCTTCGAAAGGCGTTAGTAGTGGACGTGATCCTACAGGTCAGACTCTCAGGATAGGATTCTGGAATTGGATTTTGGATTTTTTTTTTCCATCCAGAAGGCAACTAAGACCTCATTACTGATGGTGAATGGAATCTTTATCCCCCTTGGCAAGCTGTAGCATCATGATAACCAAGTCTGTCACCTGTGTTTTGCTGGATGGCTCCTGCAAGATGGTACAGATAGAATGGAATGCATCCACTCATGTGATACACCTAACATTTTAAACACACAGTCACCATGGCGTTAAAGAACTGTGGAATTGATATTAAGCACAATCAATGTGCTAAGGGAAGAAAATGACAGACTCACGTCAGTCTACCAGTGAGTTAGGGCGTGCTGTGAAAGCTAGAAGGCCTTTAGACAGTATTTGAAGGGACTCTGACCTTTTGGATTGGGAGAGTAAATCGGACTAAAGACTAGATTCATGGCCTGATCCTAAGAACAGCAGAAATGCAGAGAAGGTTTATTTCTGGTCTGGAGTCAGGGTCCCCGGTAGGGAAGGAGTGAGGCACTGAGGACTGGAACCAGATCACCTAAATGGATGTGCCTGATTGAGAACCTAGGTTCCCACATTCCTTCAGTGTTCTGAGCCTTCAGAAATCTCCCCTCCTCTCTGCTCCACTCCCCGCCCCACTTCCTGCAGCCCCCTGCTTTGCTACAGTAACAGACTCCTCTTGTCTAGAGAAAAAGAGGCAGAAGGCTTATCTGCCTCAGGTAGATGCCTTTCACTGAAGTGTTTCTTCTTCAATATTTGCATCCTCTCCTTTCCCGTTATGGTTTGTAGGCCAATAACTAGAGTCAAGACTTAACACGGCTTAATTGGGTACATGAGCTTCTTTTTTCATGGAAAACAAAGCCCTCAATTGCCCAGAGAGGCTGCACGATGTGGCTGATGTGTACTCACAAAAACTTAAAAATAAAGATGCTGGCTGGGGGTGATGGTGGTGTGGAATAGAAGGCTTACAGGGGAAAGTTTATTAAAATGAGGTCATCTCCCTGCTCTGCATTTGGTATCCTGGCAAGGACACGTCGATCTAGTTCTAATACAGCATTGAGATTACTTCTGGAAATTTGAGGAAAAATGAAGGCTCATGCCTCTTGAGTGAATTGGTTCTGAGACATGTGTTTACCCCATAACCCTAGAGTTTCCCTGAAGAATTAAGCTCCAGGGATCCACTGTATTTGCTGGTTTAAAAATGTACTCTTATTGGCTTCCTTCCATTTGTATCTCTTCCCCATTTCTCAATGGTGTTCCCTGCACCACCAGAATAAATACGCAAACCCTTATTTGAGGATCTGTTTCTATAGAAATTCCAACAACGATATTCGAATAAATTCCTTAAGTTTTTCTTTTAAGTAAGAGCCCAGACAGACTGTGTGTACTTTTGTTAGTAATCTAATTTTTCTGGGCTTTAATTTTTTTTATCTAATAAATGCAGATATCTACCTCACTGGCATATTACCAGCATTAAATAAGTTAATATTTATAAAGCATTTAGAGCATTGTTTGACACAGATATTATTTGTTAAAATAATATTGAAAGTTTTCTTTGGAGGAAATGACGGGAAGATTTATATTTAAAACTGTGGTTTGTTTTTCCTGAACCTTTTAGGAAGTGATAGTTTCTGGCTATGTTAAAGTTATTGACTTTCCTCAACCATGCAGATTTTTGTTAGAAATAACATATGTAGTAACTAAAATAAATCTAAATATATATATATATATATATTTTGTTTTTGCTGAGTAGTGACAAAAATATATAGTGTTGGATTCTATTTCATGTGCAAATTATTGAATAAACGAGTGAATTATAGCACTTAAGATTCATCATGTATTGTTGGATAGACATTAAGCTCACTATTGGGGATGGAAATAACTCAGAATTTCACAGTGAGTTTAAATACGATGTGAACATTAGCAAGTGCTTTTATTGCTTTATTTCTGTAGGTCCAAGATGGAAATGGCCCTGGAGGGATAAAAATATTTTTGCATGTTGCAGGTATAAGAAGTTTTAAAATGTATTTTAGACACCTTTCTCTAGCAAGTGATAGGATTCTAACTGCCTATAGTCTTAGATGGCTTGGGTCAGAGTCTGTAATTAGAAGTTTCCATTTTTTTAGAGCAAAGAGATAGTACATTCAATTTCATAATGATAGTTGTAGAGCTATTCGAACAGTCAGGAACAGTATTTACGCAAATCTCTGTTCTCATTTATACACAGCCCCAGAGATAAAATTGACCTGTCGTAAACTCAGGTTTAACTTCTGTGACTTCAGCGGATAGTCGATAAGGTGGTTGACTTCAGTGTGACAGGCCAGGCTCAGTTTGACTTAGTGTGTGACCCAGGTTGCTGGCACAGAGGAAACGTGATATGACTTGTTTTGGTTGCCTCCTGACCAGGCTTTTCTGACTTCATTCCCAGCCAACCACCTGAGCCACTTTCTTTTCCTGGTTGTTTTCTGGCGTGCTACACTGACAGCTTTATCAGTCTACCTTTTCCCTCTTTTCCAGAGCTATGTCTACTTCATTCCATGACTAAATAAAAACATCAGGTTATGCAAGGACTCTTCACCACTCCTCTGACCTTTTCCCTCAGCACTGGGTCTCCTGGGACCTCACCAAGGCTAGCGATGCCTTCCATTTGTACATGGATGGTAAGATTGTGATATTTCTTGCCAAGCTTAAATTAGTTATTTTCCTGATTTCAGAAGCAGCACACTCTAAAAAATATCCTAAAATATTATAAAACATGAATATAAATATGGAAACTCATCCATTATCCCATCCCCCGAGAAGAAATTTTCTGTATGTTATTATAGGTTTTTTCCCCTTATGGAAATACTTTGAAAGAGATTCTACTATATATTCTCTTTTGCTGCTTGAATTATCCATCATTTCCATCGTGGTTCTATGGAATATGTATGAAGTTATAAAATTTGTAACTCCCTGAGGGGGTGTGGGTTAGTTTAATCATTTTCTCCTGAAATTCATTTTCCAAATATCTTCACTAATTTTCAGTTATGAGAGGATACTCAGTTTTAGTAAGGGTATGTTTTCATTGAATTCTCTATTAAGATATAGTGTTAACACACACACACACACACACACACACACACACACACACACACACACAGAGTCAGTATTAAAATATTTAATAATAGATTCAGCATAGGTATTAATCAAAACAGATGTCAGCCATAAGAAATCTGTTTTTTACAATGACTAAATACGTTAACTGATGCATACACATAAGAGAGATAAGCTTTTTACAATAAACACAGTTTATATGAAAGTTAACTACCCTAAGGTAATATCTGGCTTCATTAACTTCCTCAACTTTTTCCATTATGAGGACTTATCTTAATCCTATCCTTTCTTTGTAGACCTTAGCTTAACATGTGACTCTTGTATTTAGCTTCAGCCCCATGCTTAATTTGGTTCCCAAAGCAAAAGTCTTTTAACATCAACCAATCAATTTTTCTTTTTGAGAATTTTGTCATTTTCCTTTGGACACTGGTTCTCAGCAGCTTCCTAATTTGCCTCCCAGGGGACACTGGAGATGTCTGGAGACATTGTTGATTGTCACAACCTGGGGGTCGGGGGAGATAATGCTACTGACACCTAGTAGGTAAAGGCTGGGATGTTGATAAACATCTTATAGCACACAAGACAGCTCTCCATCTTAACTAAAGTCCATACTTTATTTGGATTTCCCTAATTTCGATTTGATTTTTCCCTATTGTCCTTTTTATCTTTATTTATTTATATATATTTTTGGTCTCAGGATTCCCTCCAAGATACCACATTCTCTTTAGTCATCAAGCCTCCTCCTTAAGCTCTTAGCTGTGACAGCTTCTCAGATATTCCCTGTTTTTGGTGACCTTGAGAGTTTTAAAGAGTAATACACAGATATTTTGTAAAATGCCCCTCAATTAGGATTTGTCAGGTATTTTTCTCGCAACTGGGATTTTAGGTTTTTGGAAGGAATGCTTATAGAGGTAAAATGCCATTCTTATCACATCATATCAAGAGTGTATACTAGACACATAACTTATCACTGCTGGTGTTAACCTTGCTCACCTGGATAAGGTGGATTTTGTCAGGTGTTTCCACTGTAAATTTCCTCTTCACGCCTTGTTTGCCCCCTGGCCATCCTGGCTTCTTTGGGAGTCACTATATGCAGCTCACACCTAAGGAGTGGGGAATTCTGCTTCACCTTCTTGAGGGTGGAGTACCTCGTTGGAATTCTTCTGCAAGGGACATTTTCCCCCCCATTTGTTTATGTAATAATTTATTAATATTTGTATGGATTCATGGATATTTACTTTATACTTTGTGTTATTACAATTCAATATTACTTCAGTTTCTGTGCAACATTTTCCACCTTCCAGGTGATATTGGGAGCTCTTTCAGTCAGCTCCTGTGTAGCACACCCTCCTCATTGTGGGGTTTTGTTTGTCTGTCAGCTCGTCTGGAGCACTTCCTTACTTTCTGGCACTACACAATGCTACAGGTTTATCTTGTATGCTTCCTGCCCTAATCCTAGTCTTAGCCATTTCTCCAATGAGCCTTGGTTTCTTTTGTTGGAGAATGGCGTGAGAAATCAAGATCTCTCTGGTGTGTTGGTGCTTCTCGGCCCTCTCAGCTGACAGAACAAGAAAACGTATGGTGTATATTAATGTCCATGTATATGTCTATCTGTAAATATTTCCATAGGTAATCAACTGTGTTTCCATTAGCTAAAGATGAGTTTATACTGATGTCCCCAGCTCTGTTCCGTCACCGCATGGATAATTATAGCCTTCTGCTATTTGTTATCTGTAATCTTCAACTCCAACAGTGAGGAACCTGACTCCCATTAATATTATTTTTTTGACCACTCAACAGCTAAACTTCCTTTGATTGCTAATTGTTCCCATACTTCTTCTGCAAACTATCCGTCTTGCACTCCAGTCCATGTAATTTATTGAAGTGGACACCACTCGTGAGAGTGATGATTACATTTGTTTACTTGGCCCTGGCTAATTAACACAACCATTCTCCTTGGCTATGGGCGCTGGTTCTGTGAGAGACACATGGCCTAGGTTAGTTTAAATTTCAAGATTTCTGCTGAAATAAGTGGAAAGAGAAATTTTCTTTCTGCTGACCTTAAAGCTGCGATGAGACAAATCTAATCAAGGGGAAAGTCTGCCTGAGAAAGAGGCAACATAAAAGAAAAGCTGACCAAAAAATGAGTAGAGATATCTTCCAGGCGATATCATCTGAGACCCGGATTCAGTCACACCTCCCCGTGAACCTCTTTGACTGTGAATCAGAAACTTCCCTATTTTGCTTAAGCCTGTTTGATTTGGATTTATGCTCTTCTGTAGCCAGCATCTCTGTGTCCTTTACTCACATGGGCTTAACCAGCTTTTGTTAAATTTCCAATCTTGAGGCGCTGGAATACAACACACACATTAGGATAATATCCTTTAATCCCAAGGAGTTTAGTAAGCTCAAAATTAACCTTTAGTTTGTGGAGAATAATACCCTAACACTAGTGTTTCTTTTGTGCGAAAACTAAGAAATATTATGCTGACAGGACGATTTTTAATTCAGGCCACTAGAAAATAAAGTCTCATATCTATCTTTAATAATAAATTGGAGCAGATTGAAAATCATTGAACTTTTACCTCCCCTACTCTCTTGTGCATGTTGTCTTTCATTTTCTTTTTTCAAACTACCATTTGAGAACATGTAAGCTCTAAAATTGTATTCTTTTTCAATGTGATGTCCTCGTTAAATCCTTCCCTTACAAATGAAAACTGGCAGCCTGAGTTCTTGGTATTATTTAGATCTCTGTTTAGCTACATGTTAACATTGAAATATTGGCTCTTAAAATTTTTTAAAAAACATCTTTAGAGTAATCACAGTTTTCATTATCCTATTTACTTCTGTGCCATGTGTGAATTTTTTTTCCATCATTAAAAATTTTTATTTGTTTACTTCTTTGAATGTTTGAGCTAATTCTCAACTAGAGGCAATGTTTGGAGTAATTCTGAAACTTTAGGATGCTAATAACAGGTGAGAGAATTGATCAATTATTCACATCCCTGATGTTTTCCTCCGGGTGGAGAGGCATACATCGCTGTAAGAGCCTTGGCTTCTCTTTATACCCTCACTTACTCTGGCCCCTAAGAGTCACCTACTGGCAGGTCTGGGAAGGGATAGTGCCCATGCATTGCTCATTCTTTTCCTCTGCTCTTCCTCCTAATTGAACCGCTCCAGGGAGCACGTGCCCATTATTATTTCAGCCATACAGTTTACAAGCAGAAAAGGCTCTACTCCCTAATACACAGGCTTGCCATAACTATGGCCGTACTTCTTAGCTCTTTCTATAAGCCTCTGATAGCTATTTTATTCCTCAAACTATTTAAAACTGTTTCTCATCTCACTAGGAGTGTCATTATAAACTGTCAGATCTTTAAAAAAAATACACATCTTTTTTTTCTGATATTAACTATTGACTCCAGGTAACATCTTAAACAGCAACAACAATACCAAACCAATGTGACCAATCAATGGCAGTGAAGTCTAGTGAGACCCCATTTTCTAACTTCTTTTCCCTCATTTGCCCTGTTCAAAGATGTTTTTGGGAATATACAGTAGCAGTGTTTGCCTTAGACCAGGTGAGAAAGGAGCAGATGGTGCAGATTGTACATAAGTCAAGACATAAGAGAAGATTTGAAGAAAGTTATTTTATGGGCATATTCAGCTTGGACCCTGCAGAGAAGTTGGGAAGGAAACTTTGCATTGATGAAAGACAGAGCAGAAAGGATGGGAGTTGATAGACTAACTCAAGGAATCATGAATAAATGAGACTAATTTTTTAGAGATGATAGAATAAATGTTGTAACACCCTTGTATTTTCTTTGTTGGTATAGATTTTAAAACACTCTTTGGGGTGAAGGGCTCATTCTCAAATTATGCTTGAGACCACTCTATAAATTAAATTAGAATTAAGTCATACAGTTGACACTTTTTTTTCCTATTTTTATTCTATTGACTTTGCAGTGTCATTATCAAAGGTGCTTTGGGCCAAAAATAGAATTGTGTGTATACAGCAGACAGATGAATCAAGTGAATATCCCATTTCCATTCTAGCAGTCAATCTTAGAAAGGGTAGTTATGTATTTCTGTACTCATGCCTCCCCACTGTTTTTTAAATGGAGCCAGAAAGTAGAAAATGTGAAAACACTTGAATCAAATCCAGACATTCTGTAGAATTTCAGAAAGGGGCATTTTTACCATCCATCTCTATGCTGCTTAGGCTGTCCCTCTAGCATTGTCTAGAGATTCTTGGCAAAGAGAAAATAGTTGGCTCTCTGGGCAGCTCTTACTTTCAGGTGAATTGTATATACCAACCCTTAGAATACCTGGCAAACACACTGCCCAGTTTTGAACGAAACTGTCCTGCCAATCAACCCTGTTGGAAGGGTAGGCCTGTGACTCTTAATTTTTCTTATTCTCATTCTGAGGGGACAGAGCTGGTGAGATTTAGATGACTAGATTTAGGGAGAGTAACTAATCCAAGATCAGTCTGCCTAGGACTGGTCAGGGTGCTGTTAACTTTGCCATCTAAGGATAAAAATAAGTCAATCTACTTCTTTATTTCAGGAATTTGAACTAAGTTTTAGTTGGCAGTGTTTTTTGAGGTTGAAAGTTGGGACTTGTGGCCATAAGGGACAGCAACTGTGAATACTCAAAAGAAGCATGTGGACAGAGATGGAATGGCTATGCAAAAAGAAGCAGAGAAAGATACCAGCTTTTGACACCTTGAGAAAGACTCTGTTAGAGACAGAGGAGACTGAAGGGGTGTCCAGTCCCCAGAGTCACCTCAGTTTCTGATGGTGTCCTAGTGATGTGTCCATTGCTGTCCATGGGTCTCTTTTCAATAGGTCCTCTTTTCCTTGAAGTTAGTTCATCAGGTCTTGAATTTAGATTCCTTGAATCTAAACACCAAATATATTTTTAACACAAATTGAAATAACACGTCTATAGTTAAATGTTCCCTCGGAACATTTGAGTTTTAATAGCAAAATTTGTGCTTATTTTAATATATAAATGAGCAAGGTCACAGATTATGTTCTTATTCAATAATATTTTTTCCAATATTTTAAAATAGAATTATATCAGCTATTTCAGGCTGTTAAAAGAAGTTTCTGTTGGAATGTTCTGTTAGAGAATGCTCCAACAGAGCACATATATTTTCTTGGACCACAAAACCTAGTGTGACAAGTGCATGTTTTTTTGAATTTTTCTGTAATTGAATTAAATCTGAGCTTTCCCTATACCTCACGTCAGTTAAATGGTCAATTCTATAAACTCCTTCACTTCAGTATTTTCTCAGGCATTTCAGGCTTCTCACCCTAGATGGTATTTATGTCTTAGGGGACAGGCGGCTACTGCTGTTGTATGGATTCCCTGCTATGTAACATGTCCTGTCTGGACAGTTGCCATTAATATTCATTCTTGGACCCATGGAGATGTCCCTGGACCTGTTTTAGTCTCCTTATGGATAGCACAGGCCAGTACTTCTTAAATTGTTTGTAGTGATGGATGATTTTTTGTTAGCTAATACTAGTATGTGGCCCATATGGCGTGCAACTCAGTACACAAATTCGAAATTACAAATTGGTCTATATCTTCTTCAAAAGGGGAGTCGCTGATCACACATTTGGATGTTTTGATAATGCCAAATTGCTATAAATGTTTCTAAATGTCTACTCTCAATTTCTGTAGCTATTAAAATTTTTTTTAAATGGTGATATTTTTAAATTGTTTCTCTTTCCATTACACTGCTCAAGCTGTCCCTCTAGATAGCTCAGTGTTTGTCTTGTTATGCTCAACGGGTTTTAAACTATTGTGAAAATTGTTCGATGTGATTTTTTTCATTAGCGGTACTATTTAGTAAGCTGGAAACTTATTCCCAATACACGTGCTGTTTGCTCTGTGACCTTTCTGCCTCCTCTCTATTTAGAACATGTTGATTTGAGACAGAACAGAAGATACTGTGATTTCCTGAAGTAGAATCCTAGTACTGACGAGTCAGATTGAGCTGGCCGAGGTATTAGGCAACATGACAATGGTTGAGTATTCATGTTTGGAGGTCATACAGACCTAGGTTCAAAACCTGGCTTCACCACTTGCTATCTCTGTCAGTTAACCTCCATGAAGTAAGATGAAGGTGATGTCTGAAAATTATCCTCAATTCTGACTTGAAAACTTGTGGTTGAATTATTTATTCATTCAATAAATATGCATTGATCACTCAGTACATAACAGACAGTGTTCTAGACACTTGAGATGTATCAAAGAAGAAAACAGACTCCTCTCCCCAAAATTCCCAGGGAGATAAACAATAAGAAATCCGTATGTAGTAAATACCCCCAAAAAGAAATAAAAATACAGCCAGATAAGGAAAAGAGTTGGGTGGTGGAGAAGGTTTGCTGATAGAAATTTTAAATAGGATAACCAGCTTGGATTCTAGATTTGAAAGTAGAAACAAAAAGATTTACTGAAGGATTGGACATGGGATGTGAGAAAAAGTGAAGAGTTAAGGATAACTCCAAAGTTTTTGCCTGAGCAACTGCAAGGGTGATGTCACCATCAATTGAAATGAGAAAGATTAAAAGTGATGCCAATTATTTGGTGAATGAGCATTTGTGTGTGCTGTACCACTGCCCTAACATCTAAAGATGGTAATTACCTTAATAATTACCTTAATAATCTGGAAACATCCAGATCTTCCATCCTATGATATTTTCTTTCTTTTCTTTTTTTTGGTCAAGACTATTATTGTTTTTTTATTTTTTATTTTTTAATTACAGTCGGCATTTGCTATTATTTTATATTAGTTTCAGGTGTACAGCACAGTGGTTAGACACCTATATAGTTTCATCACACGCTCTTATTAACCAGTTTGTGGACCACACTTTGAGTAGCATTAGATGAGGTCACTCTTTTCTCTGTGGATCCCCTTTCCAGAAGCTTGAGACATCATTTAAGCCATTTAGCTCACTCAGTATAACCTCTCTAGAATATTCTCTTGTATCATTTCTGTAAGAGATGTGGTTTCTTTCTCAGACACTCTCTGCCTAGGCACTCATCAGTGCTGTGGTGGTGAGCATGGAAACCCTCCTTTTGAGGCTTATCATTTCCCTAGGCTTCATCACAAAAGAAGACAGTTTCTCCCTGACCCCAATTCTCTGCTCTTGGCGGTCCAACCTCACCTTGGCGCTTATCATGCTTAATACCCACCTGCTTTGAGTTCTGAGGTGGTTGGGTCCATCAGTCCCTTCTCAGAGATTCACCAGCATCTGAGCTCTCTTTTATCTCTTCCTTTCTGAAATTTCTTTCTATCCCAGGCAACATTTATTTAGTATTGGGAATGGAGGTAAAGAATAAACTGGTTCTTAATCTCTTTCATTTTTAGGCTTTAATTTATAGAATATGCTTTGTGCCTTTACTTCCTTAAGGCTTAAGTTTAAGAAACTAAAAGACAAACAAAATACGTCTTTTATTTTATTCCTTCAAACTCCTCTTTGATAAAGCCTTCTCTCTGCTGTAAGTTCAAGTGTCTATTTTTAAATCCCAAAGTCAAGACTTTCTTCTGTTTTTCTGTATGCAGCTATATTGGTTCTTGGCCAACCAATGGAGTAACTTGAATGAGGAGTTGTGAGAAACTTCAGGTAGTTTCACAAAAATAACGCTGCTACATGAGTATTCATCCAGCCTCAAAAAGGTTACTCAAGCTATATAGAAATCTTTCTTTAGCAGCGATTCCCTATTTCTCACTTTTCAAATACATACATGAGGTAACCAGAATTTTCAGGACGGTGTGGCTCTGATATAGTGAACCTGGCTGCACTCTGTCTTCTCAAGTACCTTCTGCATGGGCATAGCTGATTGACAGTTGCAGCTGTCACATCTTTGGATCCACATGTTCATGCCAGGTCATACTTCCCTGAGGCTGATCCCAACTAATGACTGAGCAGCACAGAGGTAACAGAATGAGGAATTTCTGCACTGGAAAGATTCCTCTAGCGGCCAGCTTTGGTATGGAGTCTCAGCCAGACTCCTCGTTAGCCAGGCTGAGATTTTCCTACAACCGTCCTGCAGTCAGAGGATCTTCTGACATAATCCTTCCTTCTCTTTCTACTTTGTCCAGGTATGACCCCTGACATTGATGCAGGCATTGATGTCTGAATATTCTCCCTGCCTACTCCTGTTCTTTCCCCCTTTATCCTCCACTGATGTTTTCATAAATACACTCTAGCTCTTAAAATCATGTCGTGATGTATATTTCTGAGTGGAAACAAACGTACACAGATTAGTAGCTTTTACAGCCCTTGAAAATCAGTGATTTAAGCCACAGAACACTGGTCTTCAAATAAAAAATCATGGGAGAGGTCAAGGTATAAACCAAGGTATACCCTGTGGTTTCCTTGAAGTGAGTCCAGGTTTCTTCGACCCAGGTGGGTTTTGAAGGTGTGCCATAGGACTCCTAGACTGTGAAAGAGTTGGAAAGCTTGGTGCTCACTGGTGTTGTTACGGTTAGAACTGGTACATAAAAAAATGTGGAGGGAATCCATGAACTCTTCCTAACTCATCTTAGGCTATATAGATTGTCTTATACTCTGAAGGAGTAAGCAGATTTGAATATTGATTGTTCTAATATGTCCATCATTGGGAGATAAGCAATGGTGGCCCCTTGGACAGAAATGGAGGCCTAGGAATGAGCCTGGAATATTGTTTCTCTTCTTCTGTGATAGACAAAAGGAAGAATTTGTGTGACATACAATCCATTGATATATCACCTAGATTGCTTTCGAGTTTCCTGGGACAGTTAAAAATAAATTAGAGAATAATTGAAATACCTGATAATCTCATACAGTAAGATATAATATTTTGTGGGTCACATCACCCCATTCTTAGAGTGATAGAGGGTCATTCCTATGACAAATAAGTTTAGTGGACGTCTATCAATATGATGTTGCTGCATATTTTTTGTGAGAAATAAGTTAATTGTGATGATTAATTTTATGTGACAACATGACTGGGTCACAGGGTGGCCATATATTTGGTCAAACATTATCCTAGGTGTGTCTGTGAACCTGTTTCTGGATAAGGTTAACATTTGAATTGATAGATTGAGTAAAGCAGATTGCCCTCCCTAATGTGGGTATATATTAACCCCTTATCAGATATAGGATTTACAAATATATTCTTTTCTTTTGTAGGTTGTCTTTTCACTTTGTTGATCATTTTCTTTGCTGTGAAGAAACTTTTTAGTTTTATGTAGTCCCACCTCTTTATTTTTGCTTTTGTTGCTTTTGTTTTTGTTATAGAATCCAAAAGACCATGGCCACCTAATCAATTAAAAGTCTGACTAGAAAAAAAAGGCTGAAGAAGAGGAAATTCCTCCTGCATGACCACTTGAAATGGGACATTGGTCTTTCCAGCCTTGAAACTTTGGCTCTTCCTGGGTCTTGAGCTTTTTTTGGCTATTGGACTAGAATTTATAACATCAGCTTTCCTTGTTCTCAGACTTTTGGACTGAGACTAAAATTACACATTGGCTCTCTTGTGTCCAGCTTCTTAACTGCAGATCTTGGAACCTCTCAGCCTCCATAACTGTGTGAGCCAACTCTTTATAATAAATCCCCTCATAAACCTAGCACAAAGTTGGGCAAATAGGTGTATTGCTATATATATATATGTGTGTGTGTATATATATCAAATATATATCATATTTTATAATTCTGATTTATTTTGTATATCTGATATATAACTATTACATATCATAAATGTATATATGTATCCCACATATAGTATATATGTGTGTGTGTGTGTGTGTGTGTGTGTACATGTATATATTCAAAGAAAGGGAAAGAAGTCTTGGTAAATATTTTAAAGGTGAAGTCTGACCCTTGAATTTTCTTTCTTTTATATTTTAACTTATCAAGATCTAGCAAGAAAGTGACCCAGTAAGGAAGGCAAGTGTTTATCTGTGAATCAGGAGAAAGTGAAAGGGGCAGAAATGCCAGAAGTAACCAGATAGAATAAATATATAAGGGAGGAAGCTATGAGAACTATATAATAAATTACAAGTTTGATAAAATCTGGATTCCCAAATAATAAAAAAAAATTATGATACTGAAGATCATCATTCAAGGTGAATCTTAGGTATTTAAAATATGATCAATTATTTTTAAGATGCCTACATAGTGGCTTAGTGATTTTAAGAATCCAATTACATTGGTTAGAATAAAAATGGATGTACCTAGATCTTTGTAAGGAATGGTTTCTGGGCTCTTGGGCTAGAACAGTAGATCAATAATGGAGGATTTGAAGCTCCCATTTAGCCTGCACCTTATTTTATACTGCAATTTAGCAGCATAAAAAAGACCATTGAATCGTCAGAATGTTCAAACAAGTAAGCAAATACTCATTCTTTTTCATGATAGAAGAAATAAACAAGAATGGTATTAATTATCTGGCTAAAATAAATTATAATGAATGCAAACTCATTACTGTTAAAATCAATGTATGCATAGCAGAAGGTATATTTATTGAAGTCAACATACTTAATTACATTTAGAGTAATAAAGAGAGTAGGCAGGAAGTCCAATGTCTCTTGAGCCTAAATATTAATTTTGATCTAATTTTCTTTTCCTTGATGTTGAGAAAATGAAAAGGCAAATAAAATTAAGAGACCAACTTTAACTTCATTAGCTTTGTTAACAGGGAATTGTAAGCTGTTTGGACCATGTGTATTCCATATTGTGATCCAAGGAAAGTTCACTTCATTTTAAAGCCTGTAATGTTGTTATAAGAATAAAGGTAGCCACGTGATCTTTCTCATTCTACAAGAGTAGAGGAGATATATATAATATTGTAAGAGTCACAGTGACAAGGATGAAAGATACACAGAATTTTGACACCGTGGAAGGAAAGTGCCATAGATTGGGTGCCTTAAATAATAGACATTTATTTCTTATAGTTCTAGAGAGAGGAATGTCCAAAATAAAGCTACCAGTACATTTGGTTCCTGGAGAGAACTCATTTCCTGGTTTGTAGACAGCTGCCTTCTTGCTGTGTGATCCTATGTCCTGCTTGTGGAGAGGGAGACAGAGAGAGACAGAGAGACAGAGAGACAGAGAATCTTCCTTATTATAAGGACATGAATCCCATCATGAGGGCCCCACCTTATGATCTAATGTAAACCTATTATCTCCCAAAGCCTTGCCCTTCCTCAAATACCATCACATTAGAGGCTAGGGCTTCAATATAATAACTTTGTGGTGACATAAACATTCAGTGCATAACAGAGAGTCTATTTTATGACACAAGCTTTTATTCAAGGACTTCCTTCTTTTTTAAAAAAAAATCCTTCTCTTGTCTAAATTATGTGCAGACATTTATTTATTTGTTGGTTAGTTGGTTGGTTGGTTGGTTGGTTTTGCTTTACACTCCTGGATACTGCTGTCAACTCTGGGGTTTTGTGGTTTACCAACTAAAATGTGAACACGCCAATTCAGACTTCTTCATGGCACCAGTGCAATGTTGGGAAGATATGTGTATTGTTGGATAAATAACTGTTAGTTGAGTAAATGAAGAGCAAAACCTCTGGTACCCATTATAAAAGAGGACTGGCTGGAATGGTATTTTCCCCATTGAGAAGGAGAAAACAACCTGATCAGATAAATGGCTGCTAATTGTTGTCCTCAAACTGCTTGGCCATTGGAGTTTCTGGTTCAGATTAGAGTATTGATTTAGAAGGCCCACCTGATACTTAGAAGATATAGGACTAGAGTATCTCTGAATTACTCTATCTGGTCAGCATTTCCCATAGTTTCATCCTTAGGCACATGAATGTTTAGCTTCAGAGAGAATAAAATTTCTGTTGCTTTTCTTAAGAAGAAATATTCAACCTTTTAAAATTGTGTTATCCATTATAGCTTTTTAATGGATAACCATAGGGCTAGGGAAAGAAGGGTACTCATAAGTATTTCAATACGTCATCTAATTAATTTTCAACACTTTCATTTGGTGAAATAAGAATGGATAAGTAAGCATGCATAAAGTAGATAAGGAATACAATCTCTAATGGAGCAATAGGAAAATGTTACAATGAAAATATCGAAAGTAAAGCTAAAACTAGTATGTTTATCCTATACAGAAACACCAGAAGGCGGCCTTTGAAAAAGTCTTAGTGGAAATCTAATTAACCCAGATGTTCTGTTGTGAGCACGTTTTGGCCTGATAAGTGCTGTCAAAAAATAAGAAAAGAGACTAACCCTTATTCATATGTACAATGTAAAAATTGGACAATACACTTCTCAAGGTCTCATGTTATATGTATCAAGGAGAAGAAATTAATTTTATTAGGTGATAGTTGAGGTTTTTCTTCTTCATCTTTCGTTGCATTAATTATTTTATGACTTCCTACAAAGTTGGTAGTTTCCTGATAGTTTTACAGCAGAAGTCTAAAGATATTTAAGTGGAGCCCAGGTACTATCTCTTCCTGTTGGGTTAGTCCAATGGTTTTCAACTAGAGACAATTTTGCCTCCCTGGCCTCAAATGTCAGAGATATTTGTCAATATCTGTAGACATTTCTGGAACCATATGAACACAAGTTGACTACCTGATATCCTATCAAATACTTCGATGGGTATTTCCTAAAAAAGACTTTCTTTTACATAGCCATACTGCAATGATCAAAATCAGAAAGTTAACAGCGCTACATTACCACTCTTAATTCACAGACCCCACTTAAGTTTTGCCAATTGGCCAATATTGTCCTTTGTAGCAAAAAGATCCAGGTTAGAATTACTTGTTGCATTTAGTTGTCACATCTTTTTAGTCCCCTTTAGTCTAAGTTTCTTAGTTTTTTTTCTTTATTATTTAATAACTTGGCACTTTTAAAAACTTATTTTATTTATTTATTTATTTGTATTTTTTAGAATGTCTCTCAGTCTGGGCTTGTTTGATGTTTTCTCATGATTAGATTAGAGTTATGCATCTTTAGCTGAAATATCACAGAAATGGTGCCCTTATTCACTATCCTGACATCCTTTCATGTAATGCATGTTTTCAATTTGTCCCATCACTGATGATGTTTGCTTCAATCACTTAGTAATAGTGATGCCTCCATAGTAAAGTCACTCGCCATAGAGTATTCTGTGGGGAAGTACTTTGAAACTGTGAATATCTCAGACTTTCAATGCATTCACTTAAAATATTTGCGTACTTGTGGTATCCAACTTTATTCAGTGGGTTATAATCCACTATGATCATTATTTATTTTTATGGACAACTTTTCCCTGACTGGCCAGGGGGTGTCCACTCAAGTTATCTTTTGGATTCTTTTGACATGTCCCTGTCCTTATTTCAAAATTTTCTTGCTTTCTGTCACACAATATTCTAGACAAGTCTGGACTGAGTACCAACCTCTCCTTTCCCTTTCCCCCTAAAATTCATATGTTGAAGCCCTAACCACTGATGTGATGGTATTTGGAGGTAGGGTCTATCAGAGGTGATTAAATTTCAATGAAGTCATGAGGGTAGGGTTCTCATGGTGGGATTAGCACCCTTATAAGAAGAGATTAGGGTAGAGTGCCTGTTCTCTCATTCTGTCTGCCATGTGAGGGCACTGCAAAAAAAAAATTGGCTATCTGAAAGCCAGGAAGAAGACTCTCAGACTGTGGGACTTCCCAGCCTCTAGAACTATGGCAAACACAATTCTATTGGTTAAGCCACCCAGTGAGGTATTTTGTTGTGACAGCCCGAATGGACTTAGACACGGGCCCATGTTGAGTGTTTCTCCATCCCAGCCCAAGAACCCAGTGGCTACCCTGCAGCAGATCAGAACGCTGGACAACAACAACATTCTAACATTCTTATTGTTTGCCTGGAATTCACTTCGTGCTGGGGCCCTTTTTTGCCCCAAATGTGAAAATCTGTCTCATTCCCACAGGCTTCGAACTTCTATACTCCAAATTAATATGAACAGAAATCCACATGAACATAATTAGTGTCTCGAAATGCTCTAACGCTGTGCTTACTTTTCCGTGTAAATTTTCATTCTCACAGTATCTCTCCTGAGGCTCCATGTTGCAGCCATGAATTTTGGCTCGAACTCTAGGTAGTGTGCACTTGTGTGGCAGTCTGGCAGATACATGGGCCTCAGGATAGACTGTTCTCCTAGCCTCACACTATACTCTGGAGTTAAGCATCTTAGTTGGGTGTGGGACTGGCTTTCACTTTGACACTGAAAGAGAACAAAAGGGCAGGCATGGGAACACACGGATCATGCCAGCTGATAAAAAGCATCTGAGTCTAGTTTCTCTTTGCTCACTGCTGTTGCCAACTAGATATTGCATTTGAACTCAGATGCAAAATACCCTTGGGGTGGTGGAAGGAGGCTGGATATCATTCTCTGCTTTAGGATTCTTCCATGCAGTTTTTCTCCTGCATTTCCTCTTGATTGGCCTTTTCACTTGCTGTAATACAGGTCTATATTAAAAATTGTAGATGCTCTTTTAGACAGGAAGGAGAATGTTAAAACGTGTAAGTAACTTTACCAGTTAAGAATTTACCACCATTCATAGTGTATGTGTATATTTTCTTTATGTGTGTGTGTGTGTGTGTGTGTGTGTATGTTTATGCGCGCGCGCATGTGTGTGCGTGCGCACGCACTTTAAGAAATTAACGATGCCCATATCAAAATTATTTTGGTTTTGGGGATTTTATAAAAACAATTACTAAAACCAATCTCCTAATTCACTGGAGAATTCCTTGGTAAAATATATTTGTTATAGTCAAGAGGAAGTCACACCAAAAGCCATTTTATCCAACAGGATTTGTTGTGAATTGTTCTATGGTGCAACTATGCTTCACATGGATTTCCTTGCTGGCTTAAATCTCAGGATGCAGAGTGACAGTGGCAAAGTCACCCTAAAACAAAATGTGAGATACCCAAAGATGGATTGCCCAGGTCCTCTCTACATGAGCTTGCCTGAGCCTCCAGCTTCCCAGCCTGAACACGTGGTTTCCTGAAAATATTTAAAAAATGCCATTTTGTTCTCTGGGAGAGTGATTGGAGTAATCTGTGTTTTACTACCAGGTATCATAAGAGATTTGTTTTCTTAATTTCAGCGAGAGACTAGGAGTTGGTGATGGAGATAAGGGTGAATGGTTAGTAGGGGAGAGCAGAACAGGAAATTTGTCCCACAGGGTGGTGACCTGCTTAGGTACAGATAAGTCTGCCAGGTCCCTGAGTAGGGAACTCTAAACAGCATGAAGTTACTGGGCACCTTGTGGAGTAAGGAGGGGAAGGAGAAGGATGGGCTACCAAATAAAGTGAGATGATCCCTGTAAGAGCCAAGGATGCCAGCAGTTTCCAGGCAGCACAGCAGAGACGTTGCAGCTGTGGTGACTTCGGGAGGCCTTATCTATTATGTCTTTTCTTGGTGGTTCATTTCTGTTGTATTTGTGTGATGGTGTAGTTGCTATTTAATTAACTGCTATTTACTAGTTTCCATACAAACCGATGATATATGTTATCTCATTTAATCTACTTAACATTCCTATGAGGCAAGTATCATGACCCACACATCCCCATTTAACAGGTGAAGAATTTAATCTTAGAGGAAGAAATGAAATGATTAGGTCAACTTAGCAGAGCCAAGACTGGACCTAGTTCCGGCTATGTCAAAGCCATCCTTTATTTCATAGAAGAAGTACTCCCACCACTGTGTCCCTACCTTTTTATTTTTAAGGTCACAAACCATGGCTATTGAAGGATTTGGCTCTTTAGAAATTCTGGACTATGGCCCAAAACAGTGGCTTAAAAAAAAAATTTATTTAGTTCATGATTCTGTGTCTTGGCAATTTTGGGGCCTTGCTGGTCAGTCCTTGTGATCAGGGCCAGGTTCAACTCTACTTGGCTGGACTCTGTCACATGTGTGGGACCTCAGCTTCAATGCTTCAGTTGTAGAGATTACCTTCCTCTATGTCTGTCATCCCTCAGTAGGCTAGCCGGAGCTCGCTCACGTAGTGGCAGAAAGGTTTGTTTGTTTATTTACATATTAGGCGAGGCAACTCTTGGTTGACCTTACAGATTGCAAGGAACTTGTCAGTTTACAATCTCTTATTTTTTTATTTTTTACGCTTATAGCACCTGGTGTTCCTAGGTGGTCTCCCATCCAAGTACTAACCAGGCCCAACCCTGCTTAGCTTCTGAGATTAGATGGGATCGGGCTTGTTCAGGGTAGCATGGCTGTAGATGGCAGAAAGTTTTTAAGCGCACCAAGGGAAGAGAAATTGGAATGTGCAAGCACTTTTTAATCCTCTGTTTGTGTCACGTTCACTAATGTTCCATTGATCATTGCTAGCCACATGGCCAACCCGGACTCAGAGTGGAGAAATAGATTTTGGCATCACTGTATAAGGGCATCACACTGCTCCGGGGTTACATTATAGAATTGTGAATGCAAGGAGGGGAAGAATTTGTGATCATTTAAAAAAATCTATCATACTTGCCTAATTCTGTCCACTTCTTTTACAAAATTTTGGTACTTTCCGTGAAGGAAAACCAGACAAGAACTGGGCCTATGTCACAGAAAACATTAATCATAGCTGCATACAGACTGACAAATATGAAGCCTTACGTTTGGTCGGTCGAGTAGTGAAAAGTGTTCATCAGCCTTTAGGAAATGTTAAGAGTTGGGCTGCCATAATCATTACTCATGCTTCTTCATAAATTTCCTTTTTTAATTGGAAGGGGAATTCTAAAAATTGTTTATAAATCATGTATCAATTTTCACAAATGTCATTATAAAGACATCCAGGAAATAAAATACCCTTTGCTGCAACATGCTGTAATGCCCAAAGCAGCCTGCATATTTGAGCTTTGGATTTTCCCCATGAAAATTCAAAAGCAGGTTATTATTATAAAACTTAGAAAAGCTTGGAGAAACCAACTTTTAAAAGGAAATAACAATGAAATTTCCTTCCAGGAAGAAAAGTTATCCTAAATGCTATGGGGTAAACAAATTACTATGACAAGAAGAGAAGTGCCCTAGACCATATTAAAAAAAAGGTACTTCTTTCAAGATTTGGCACTTCTGACATTTGGTGGTTACATGGCACAACTGTTTTCAGTAGAGTGTTCCATTTGCTTCATAACGTTCTTGATTTCTGTTGCGTCCGATTCTCTCCTGAAAGCGGGAAACTCTTCTGTCTTGAGTACGGAGCTGAGGATCCACTCACACTGGGGCCAGCGAAGTGGAAGCAGAAGCTCTCTCGTCTCTCTGCACAGGGGCTTTGTTCTTCTGGGCCAGAACTCATTCCCTCGAGGGGAACGACCTTCCTCACAGTCAGTCCTTGTCAGCAGGAGACACTTTATTATATGAAATAAAAATAAAAGCCCATACTGGATGGATAGATGGTTTGTGAAGAATGTGTTCCTGCGTATATGTCCATGGAAAGCCATAAAAAGGAATTATAGATAGTGAAGCAGAGCTTTTTTTTTGACCCTCAGATCAGAAATGTGCCCCCACAAAATTCTAAATTCATATACTAGCACAGTCTCAAGCATAGCTTTTCCAATTGTTTCAACAACCGAATGTATTTTTCCCCCTGTGCCAAAAGATAGGCAAATAGTTTTAGGTTAAGCTCTGGGAATTGTTCTTTTGACAAATATTGGCTTTGAAATTTAAGGTTCTTCAGTCAAATGCATTTAATAATCACGGCCTTTAGGTGACAATGAATAATACATTTGATATTCTCTTGTGGCTTTTGTGGGTCACATTTTATTGGCTGCAGATCTGTTTACTAAACACCAGTTATGAAAGGCAAGTTTCCAGAAGCTAATTTACCAAGTTCTGGTTTGTAAATGACAAATCTACAGTGTGATCAGTTTCTGAATTGAGTGAAATCCATTTTGCTGAGTCCATGTGTAGCTTCCATTCCTGCTATTGTGGCTGCTCTGTTCATGAGCCCATTGGACAATAGGAGAGGGGTCTAGGGAATGAAGCAAGCTGATGCTCACAGGAAGCTGCCATCCAGGCCACTTGATTTGTGAAACCCTCCGCTGTTGGGGTCATCCTTTGGTGAGCATCAATTGAGACACTAGTATCTGCACATTTTGTGCCCATTCATAGAGATCTATCTACGTACCTCTCACTCAAAACTCCTCGTCACCTGTTTTCTAGTTGAGTTTTTTTCCAAGTCCCTGACCTTCCAGCCAAACCATTAGCCACATAGCCCATGCTTTACCTCATTCTAGGCAAAATGAATAACCAGATTCACTGCTCACAATTCTAACCCCTGGGGCGGGGGGTGGTTCTCCTTCACTACAGCCCTGCAGAACTGTCCCAGAATGGGGTTGAAAGGTAGTTAGTTATAGCTATCCACTTTCATGTGATGCCTATGTATTGTGCAGAACCATCTTTCTATAAACCAAGGCTGTGATTTTTTCTCCTTTGGTTAGCTGGTCACAGGGAACTTTATATGAACCATAGGTGTAGGTTGAGAGGAAGAAGGCAAATAGTAGGAATAAGATCTATAGAACTTACTTATGCCTTCTGTGCCTGTTCTAGTGCAGTTTGATCTACAGCACTTCCATTTTCTGATGGAGTACATGCTTGGCTTTGTGTCTTTGTGTCAGACAATGTTCATGACTGGTAGTTTAGATTACATGGTATCTTAGTGGCTCACGATCATGTGATCAGTCTCTATTAAAGCCCAAGTATAAGCCAAAAATCTATTACTCAAAAAAATAGTTATATGCAAAGAATGGTGGGGTTTTGATTTATTCCCTAAAGTCCTGGGCTGTATTTCTTTATAAGAGTCTGCCAAAGGCTTCATGCAGCATCCTTATCTGTCACTGATACTTCCAGTGCCATCGAATCTGTTGGATCATATAACTCGGGTAGCAGAACAACTTTTATGGAAGTGTGAACCTGTTGTAGCTCCCTCTTTAATACTGGGCCCCATTTAAAAATGGAAGTTTTCAGGCCACTCAGTAAATGGGTCAGAATACCTTGCCCAAATGAACTATATGTGGCCTTCAGAATCCAAAAAAGTCTACTACATGTTGTGCCTTCTTGGCATTAGAATGGGCCAGATACAGCAACCTGTTCTTCACCCTGGAAGGGATTTCACTGATGTGGTCAACTTCTGAGTTCTTTTGAGATTTACTTCCCATCCTCTGGCATACAAGTGTCTTACTAATGTGTGTAGAGTGGTCACTACCTCCTGCTAAACAGGCCCAGTCTGCCCAATTTCATCAATGTAATGGACTAGCATGATTCCATTGGAATGAAAAGGAATCAAGATCCCTGCAGATTATGACAGAGTGATAAGTGCTGATATAGCCCTGAAATAAGACAGTGAAAATATATTGTTGTCCATGCCAGCTGAAAACAAACTACTTCCGATGGTCTTTATTAACAGGTATACGAAAAATAAAATTTGCCAGATCAATAGCTGCATAGCAGATACCAGGGAATATGTTGAACAGCAGTTGCAATTACTTGATAATGTTTATGATAATCTACTGTCATTGTCTAAGATCCATCTGTCTTCTGTACAGGCCAACTAATTGAATGTGAAAGCTTTGCTTAGTGAGCTTACATTAATCAGTTTGGCCTCATCCATCATTATATTCCTTCCACCCTGATCCTAGACTCTTAAGATATATTATCACATGTATTCATCAAGCTTCTATCAATATAAATTGGCAAAATCATGCCATTCTTTGGTATGTGTTGCATCTCTATGTGAGTCATACTTTGAACCTCATTCTTTGGGACCCATTGAGGGGTAAGTCTAGAAGTCAAGGGAGGTAGAGGGAGGATCATAGTTCCGTGCAGGACATCTGCCTCAAGGGAGGCCGTCACAGTTTCTTCAGTCAACGAGAGACTATCTTAGCAGGGAAAGCAATGAATATTTCTAACATCAAAGAAAGCTCGGCAAACTTAGAGTTTTAAGGTTCAAGGTATGCAACTTCACTGTGATCTTCCCTTAAGTTCCTGTATTAATTTTCAGTATCCCTTTCCTTCCCAATTAACGTCCTAACTTTAACAAAGGAGACAGTATAATATCAGAAATTCAATTTGTGTTGTAAGTTAGTTATGCACAGATTACACTTTGGGTCTACTGTTTAGAAAACTTGGCCCTAGACCAAGGCTTTCACAGGGGTTAGGATATAGGATATAGGAGAGTCTTTTAGGGAAAACAAGTATTTTCAGCTCTCGAATGTAAACTAAAAATTTAAAGCCCTAAAATTCTGATTTTCTTTCCTCAAGTTCTTAAGCTCATTTGGAGGCAACCAATCATCCCAATTGTACTCCTTATTTTTACTAAAATGTTGTATGGCAGCAAAGGATTCATCATAGAGAATCTTGACTCCTGTAGTCTCTTGACTACAGGTATCTGCAGGTGATAATTTGTGTTTGTGGTGAGGCTGGTGTACACAAACTTACCTCACTGCCAGCTGTATAAAAGTATAGCATATACTATTATGTACAGTACATAATACTTGATAATTATAATAAAATCACTATGGTACCAGTTTATGCATTTACTATACTGTACTTTTTATCATTATTTTAGAGTATACGTCTTCTATTTATTAAACAAGTTTGCTGTAAAACAGTATGCCATGTTATGCTGGCAGCAGCCTCATATTTCTTGTGTTTCCATG
Organism: Eidolon dupreanum; assembly: GCA_028627145.1. Taxonomy (NCBI): domain Eukaryota; kingdom Metazoa; phylum Chordata; class Mammalia; order Chiroptera; family Pteropodidae; genus Eidolon; species Eidolon dupreanum. The sequence goes on from CM053512.1 coordinate 10,856,985, forward strand.
TCTCTTGATTGCATCATTTTCTCTCGTGCTTGATTTAATCTCGTGTTATTTTATAAATTTAGCGTAGCCTAAGCGTAGTGTGTTTATAAACCTATAGTCACATCCTAGGCTTTCACATTCACTCACCACTCACTCAGCAACTTTCAGTCCTGTGAGCTCCATTCATGGTGAGTGCCCATATAGGTATACCATTTTTTAACCTTTTATACCATATTTTTACTGTACCTTTGCTATATTTAGATACATAAACACTCCCCATGATATCATAATTGCCTATAGTATTTAACACAGTAACTTCTTGTTTCTCCATTTAAAAATCTTCATAATCTTTGTGTGACCTAATACTTTACTTATGTAAAGTTCTTCGAAATCATTCTTTATATGAGCAGTTAGGCATTAATTGGCTGAGTAAGAGGAAGTGTCAGGTTTAGAGCTTTTGAGAAAGACCTGTAGTGTTGAGATAAATTTGCTGGAGGATCACCTCAGTGATAAAGGGCGCCAGTAACTGTGATTTGACCCCTTGCTGGTCTCAGGTATAACTTTGCCTCTTGGAGATTCTGAGAACAAAATGTCACATCTGTATTTTATAAGTCGATACTGAAATTCTGCACAACAGTTTAGTTAATTTTCATTATTAGAACATGACTCTTTTAACTCTTTGTGATTTATATATAAATGTAAATCTCATTATAGAAT
>CM053512.1:10858180-10931836 GCA_028627145.1 Eidolon dupreanum
TGTACTAATTTTAAACAGGCTATTCTAAGGAGAGGGTTAAAAATCCACATTTTTTACTTGTTCATATCAGCCGTCTGTAAACATCATTTATAAATAACGTGGATACTTTCCTCCCACCTCTCCATCATGTCTTAAGGTAAATTGCTTCAATCAGAAATTCATCCTCTCCACTGAGATACCAGAGCCTTCTATAGTATCTACGGTTTTGCTTTCTGTGATTTTAGTTACCTAGGATCAACTGCTATAGGAAAATATTAAATAAAAAATTCCAGAAATAAACAATTTCTAATTATTAAATTGCACAATAATGTGATGTATCGAGCATTGTCCCGCTCTGAGCTTCCCCTGCGTGACCTGTCTCTTTGTCCAGTGCATCCACTCTGTAATGATCCCCACCTGGTGGTCACTTAGTAGCCACCTGGGTTTTCACACCAACCGTCTTGGTATCACAGAGTTCGTGTTCAAGTAACCCTTACTGTAGCCTGAGGCCATGTCACAACGCCGACATCATTCCCCTCACTTCATCTCATCATGCAGGCATTGTACTATTCCGTGTCCTCACAATAAGAAGGGTGAGTACAGTACAGTTAAGATATTTTGAGAGAGACCACAATTCCCGTAATTTTTATTACAGTTTGTTGTTATAATTGTTCTATTTTATAATTAATTGTTCTTACTCCCTCATTGTGCCTATGTTATAAATTAACCTTTATCATAGCTATATATATGTAAGAAAAAAACCACAGCACATGTAGGGTTCAGTACTATCTATGGTTTCAGGCCTCCACTGGGGGTCTTGGAATGTATACCCATGGATAAGGGGGACTGCTGTAATTAAAGAGATTTTAATACAAGGTGTAGAGTTAAGTTTATGGAGCTAAGTGTCTTAAAGTATTATTTTTGTTCAAACCCTCTTTAATTCTTCATGGATAATTACATTTGTCACACCCCTTCTCCAGAAAGATTGGCTTGAAAGAGTAAAACAGCAACATACATGCACACAGACATACACGTATACCCTTTTCAATATATAGAAACCATAAAATTAGTACAAATTATATTGACATATCTTAAATATTAAGTTATTAGACTCTGATTACGTGGTAACACTTAATAAACTATATATATGGTAAATCCATAAGTTATTGTATTTTGGTTAATATTTAAATTTGAGCATATTTACCCACAGCTAAAGTTCAGATTTTTTTTTTTTTTTGGCTAGTAGTTCAGTTACATAATAAATTGCAGTGGCCATAATCAAACATATCTGTAGCTAGGTTTCTTTGTAAATATATTTTTTATGTTCTCGAGCATCCAGATGTGCTCTCTGTCAACTTGCCAAAGTGACTGCATCCATTCAATGAGGGGCCAAAGCAGACTTTTAAGTATTAGTTCTTACTCTTATTACTACCATTTATTTTATTACCAACACATTATTAACATAATTACAGTCTTTCTAGCACCCTGAGTCCTTTTCGTTGGTTACCTTTTTCTCCCCAAACTTAAAAGTCTGCATTTGACATAAAAGCTGGCATTCCTGATATCCTTTGAGGTTTTGCATTTAAGTGACGTAGGTTTAAAACTTGTACTTGTGAAATTAATGATATTTGTGACTCTAATACCTAATCTTTAATGTTATGGTTTTATCTGTCCTGAAAAGATTAGGAATCGTCACTGTAGACATGTGAGAGCTTTGCTGAAAACAAGACCCGTTTCTCTCTCTCTTGTTTGGTATCTTTTTACCAAGAATATGCTCTTCACATCTTGTTTTGGCTTGCCTTGTTCAGATCTTTCTCCCTCCTTCTGTCATTCCCTCCCTCACTACCTCATCCTCCCTCCCTCCCTCCCTCCCTCCCTCCCTCCTTCTTCCTTCCTTCCTTCCTTCCTTCCTTCCTTCCTTCCTTCCTTCCTTCCTTCCTTCCTTCCTTCCTTCCTTCCTTCTTTCCTTTCTTCCCTTTTCCTTCCATCGTCCTATTCTTCTAATTGTACCTAATTTTGTCCTAAAGACTAGAACTACTATATTCTCAGTGTACAGACTCAAAACAAAATGCGCCTTTAGGAATAGTGGATTAAAATCTGTTTGACTCTCTCTTGTACTACCTTGTTAAACCCCTTGAAGGTACTGTGGTCGTATTTTACTAATTTTAATTATATCTACATGCATTTGAAAAACAGCATGTACATGAGACATTATTTGTTTAGTCTAGAGACAATGCTTCATTTGATGGTTCTTGGTAATAACTCTGTGCTCAAAAGTCCCCTCTCCCACCTGCCCACAAAGAGTTTATGAGTCTGAAATTACAAACCCACGATTCAGGCCAAGGGTCAGCAAACTACATCTAGCAGATCCCAAACAGCTGTTTTTTGTTCAGCCCACACATAAGAATTTTTCTTACATTTTTAAAACGATTGAAAAAAATAGAATAATATTTTGTGACATGTGAAAATTATGTGAAATCCAAACGTCAGTGTCCATAAATCAAGTTTTATTGGAACATAGACACGTCCATTTGTTCATGTAGTGTCTATGGCTGCTTTCCCCCGTAACAGCAAAGCTGAGTAGCTGCAGCACAGAAGGCATGGGCCAGAGAGCCTGAAGATTTATGACCTGGTCCTTTACAGAAGAAGGTTGACAATGCCTCATCCAGGCTTCTGACAAACGCTCGTCAGCATGAAAACCCCACAACATCGGAAAATCAGGAGTGAGTGTTTTTTATGGATATAAAAAAATTCACTTATAGGAAGTTGGAGTTAGTTTTAGAATATTATGTGGAAAATGCATATTAAAATAAGGAAAGAAACAAAACCACTTCTGTATCTGTGTTTGGTGTGAACTCCAGAAGCATTCACAGGAGAGCATAAGATTGCTTAGCCAGCCACCTTTGCCTGAAAACTACTTCTGGGTTCTCTTGAAAGGTCTTTGGCACAAGCCCCTAGGGGTGCATGACAGTCTAGAATACTACGTCAAAGTCGAGAACATTGTTTTACCGAGAACATTGTTGCAACCCTTATATATATTTTCCATTTCCTTTTCTTTATTTCTCTATTTTCTTTTCTGTGAATTGTTGTCAATTATTACCTCCTGTTTATATCCATAGATTCTTTTTTAAAAACAATGTTTTTCAATTACAGTTGACATTCAGTATCATTTTATATGAGTTTCAGGTGTACAGCATAGTGAATATACCTGTAGATTCTTACTTAACATTGCCAACCATGAATATTTGGAAGTTTTCTGTTTATTTGGGTTCTCACTTCCTTTTAGATTTTTAATGTAAGGATACTATTTGGGTTAGGAAAATCGTTAGAAATCCATTCACTGAAAGAATTTAAATATTGGCCGAGCTGGCAAATGTAAAGGTGGAAGCCTGATGATAATAAATCAAAGTGTATTTTCTTTTTAGTGATATAATGTGTTATTCTGAGATACACATCATACAGATTATCTATATCTATATCTATATCTATATATAGATATAGATATAGATATAGATATATATAAATACACACATACATATATATACACACACATATGTATGTGTATATATATCTATCTATATCTATATCTATATCTATATCTATCTATCTATCTATCTATCTATCTATCTATCTATCTATCTATATATACACATATATTCATGTCAATTATGATGGAAAGTAAGCTTACCTACATAGTAATAGGAAAGAAAGAGATTATGTTTTATAGAAGCAACAATCAGCTAACACGTAACTACCGAATACTCACAAGAATGAACTAATGAAATATTTAGTTACCCAAAACTGCTTCCAGCGAGCAGGCACAGTGACTGATTTTTATGAGACTAAATTTCTGGTAACTGTTTGCAAAGCCAACAGTTCGGCCAGAAAGATTCAGATTAGCTGGATTTTGTTTAAGGGGAATTTTGCTGAATGTAATCAGATATGAGAAGCTGAAATTAATATAGTAAAATTGCTTCATTTGCCCTAGACCCAATCGTGAGACTGCTTTTCACAGAAAGTAAACGATCATGTTTATGTGACTCATTAGGGAACACGGAGGGCAGTTGGATGCTTGGAGCAGGCCACTCCTAGCCAGATGCTGCTCTTGCTGCCTTATGCCTGCCCAGCTACCCTGTGGGGCAGAGAAGATCAATATCTGCTTGGCACACTGGCTGGGGAACGCTGAGCTAGAGAAGGGACCTCACATGGAATGTATTTCATCCTGTTTATAAAGCTTTCTCTGATCATTTCTGTTTATATTGAACCCACCTTTTTCTGAATCTCTATAATAGGTAACAGTCTGTGTCAGACAATGGAGCAGTAAAAGTCACAAATAGTCTTAAAATATTCTCTAGTTGTTTAACAAGTGTATTTCTCATCCTGCAATTGATATTGGAACCTCCTGGAGAGCAGTGATTATGTTTTTTCATGTCCTCCAAATTGCATAGCACATGCTGGGCAAAGAAAAGGGATTTATTTATTCACTTATTTATTATTTATACTCTACTTTCCAAAAAGATTTGAACTGGCTTATAATAAGAGACATAATAGGATCATTAAAGTAATAATTTAAAAAAAGCAAAAACAAGAACCAGGATGCATACTGAAATGACATCATAAGCCCTGGGGCATTTCACCACAGAATTTAGCTCCAAGTTTCCTAGAAAAGAGCTTGAGAGAGCAAGCAGTGCCACTAGGTGCCGGCTGTAACTCATGGGCGGAAGGGTCAGCAGGTCCCCTGTGGTCTCTGAATCCTGGACAATGGTACATGTGTGTGGCTCATCCCATGGCACTTTGCTCCAGGCATCGGACCTGCCTCATTATTGGGCTGTCTCTTTATTAGATGAATCTAAGAGCAGCTTTGTAGGTAGAGAAAAATCAGTTTGCCAGGAGCCAGCACCTGATAAGATTTTGGACATTTCACTCGAGTTTCTAAAGGGAGGAGAAGCCTCTGGTCCAGCTAGCTCACTGCTTCCAAGCCATTCATCCTTCTGTCTCTCTGTGGGCCTGAATCAAACAGGGAAGTGTGAGGAATAACAGTCCTCATTGCGCTAAAAATAAAAGTATGAGCTCTTCCCAGGAAAAATTAAATTGTCTGTAATAGTGAATGCAAGATCATATTATTACAAGTGGAATTCCACTCCTCACTTTCTGAGGAGCTAACATGGTCTCATTGTCATTGCGGAGGTAGAATCCATTAAAATGCCCTTTTAACATAGATTCCCCAAAGAATATTTCATAACATAATGGACAAGTACTTGAACATCAGTTCTTCAAAATTGCTCTTCATGAGACCGAGGTCAACTGTTCAAATTACAGTTCTGTAAGGAATTGTCGTGATGAAATGAAGCAAAGTAATCAAGTGATGTAGCTCTCTGATCTCTAACTTCTCATGTACTAGGGCCTGGAGGGCCTGAGGACATTGAGAACATGTCACATCCCTGAGATTACTCATTTCAGATACTAATTGCGGTCTTCAAGAGAATACAGGCTCTGAATTAACACAGTAAGCTTTCATTCAGTTTTTAGCCCAATATTCTTGCTAAGATTAGATAGGAAACAATGTTAGGAATTTTAGGTGCTGGCTGAGTCCCTCAAGTGCACATACTTAGTTAGTATTATTTATTTAGATTGGGGTCAACAAACTTTCTTCTGTAAAGGGCCAAATAGTAAATGTTTTAGGCTTTGCAGACCACACATCTCTGTTGAACTATTCACCTCTGCCACCTTAGCAGAAGGGAAGTGTCGTGGGACAATAGAGGAGTCTGTTGTTTATACATTACTTGTTTTGACTCTGACGACAATCGTAGGAGATGTATATGGCATATCATTTTATATACGAAGAAATTGAGCAACAGAAAGCTTCAGAGCAATCAAAGAATTTAAACACTCCTATAGTTGCATCTAGCCTAATCAACTGTTTTCTTCGGTGAACATTATTCCACATTTATTTTGAGATTAAGAATCATACCCTTCACTCTAATATGAGTCTCGCCGACAATAGTCTTCTTATAGAAAAGACTGTGATTTCTTAAGAAAAGCGAATTGCTTGATTTCTTTTTTGTTATGAATTATTTAAGACTTGCCTAACTCCTTTGAGATTATAAGGGACTTTCTCATTATTAGCTCACTTAATTTTATGTATGAGAATAAGGGCCATTTATCAGCTTAACTCCATAAGTGTTTTTGCCTTTGCTGGGAAGAGTTCTTTGGCGTGTTCCAACTTTCCATGTCTGCTCCTGTCCTGTCTGGAATGCTTGCATGCTCATTTATTCAACAGATACATTTATGGTGTCACAGTGAATCATCTGAACTTTTAACCCATGATCGGTCTTTTTGCCTCTGGCCTGTCTTGACCACAGCCATCTCCAGAACACTCTGGCAGCTCTCTCCAAGACTGCTTCCATGATGGAGCCCTTCGACTACTTCCTCCTCTCTCATTTAGCAGGCTCCTTCTCTTCCTCTGTACTGCTGCGAACAGGTTCGATCTAGAGTTTGTGCATCGCATTCCACCATAAGAACTTCCTCATTGTAAGGAATATGAGCCATTAAAGTAATTGCTAAAGAAAACCTATCAATTCATGAAGCAAAAGGAAAATAAATGTTCTCCTGTGCACTCAAAGGCTTGGTCAGGAGCTCAGCACGTAGCAGTGATAATAAAAACGGATCTGCCATGTTGGAAAAAGGGAGCAGCGAACTTCCCTGCTGCAGTGCCCTTCAGAGCCAGCGTTCAGCTCTCTGGGAGAGTCTTTCTGCCATAGGTGTGTGGGAAATGTCTTAGAAACAGATAGAAAGGCCTCAGGTACTTGATCTGTAAGGTGAAATATTGCCTTACTGCTTCTAAGGTTATTCTAAAAGTCTTATTCAAAATTATATTTCATATCCTTAAATATTAAAATACAGTTGATGCAGACATCAAATAAAAAGCGTTTAATTAGATGTGTTATAAATTCACAAGGTGCTTGCATTTGATTTTGTTTTTTACCTAATCGAGTTATATAATTTTAGAAATTTTTAAAAAATCTCCTAAAAATTGTCTAAGAAATTAGCTAAGTAATTTGTGATAGAACATTTCTAGCTTTGCAAACACTATGATCTATTTCAAGAGATCTGATCATTTCTGCTATCCTTAATTGAACTGAATTCTCTAGCATTATCTACCAGTGATCAATTAGTTTGCTTTGTCTTTTTTTTTTTTTTTTTTGCTTTAGTCTTATTTTTAACTCATAGAGTTAAGCATATTTGGTGTTTTTCAATTCATTACAGTTGTTATTCTTATAAAATCACCCCATCTTTGGCCAGTGCAGGCCTCTTTAAGTTGGCTCCTAGTAGTGTTTGATATCTGCATTGCTATTGTTATAAAAAGATGTTTCAGGCTCATCTTGTATATTTCCTGCTGTGGACTTTGAATCAGTCATAATGTCAAAGAGCCCTGGTTACTATAGTGTTTTCAAGACAATCTAAGCACTTTGTCTCACTGGATCTGTCATAATTTCTAGGTATTTTCAATAGATAGAAGTAGGACATATATATACATATATGTATAATATGTATAATACATATGATATATAATATATATTTAATGTTTTAAGAAAGTATCTCAGGATGAGTTTGTAATTAAAATTTCGTTGTAAAGAGCTTTTTTTTTTTTTTTTTTTTTTTTTTACATCTCTACTACCTTATATCTGTATTTACTTTCCCTACTTCAAGAATCTCCTTTCCAATGACACTGGGAAATGTAGAATTTAAATAGCACAAAATTATTTACTGGCTCCATCTCACTACCTATACAACTGCACATGTACCTGGACACATAGACATACAACAGACTCAGAGGAGTAATACCAAGACCACTACAAATAAGGTGATTTTAGGTTGGATTTCTAAGGTGTAGAATTTTTTTTCAAGTGATTGAGGATTTACTCAGGAAAAAGTCAAGAGAATAAGGAAGACAGACAGAAAAGTGCTGGGGTGGAAACCACGCAAAGATAGAGTTTGAGGGGAAGTCATGCTTTAGCCTGATTCTGTGGAGTACTTCAGAGTATGAATTCACCACAGAGAAGCTATCTCACCCAGATAGAGGCAAAGGAGCGCAGCTATAGTACTGTAATCATTGGCAATAGACCAACTCCAATGGGCGTAGTGCTTAAATTCCAAGGCATTTTTGGGCAAGGTGGCTTCCAGAGGCCTAGGGCAATCCTCTGCAGGAAGCCAGGAGTGTGAGCCATTGAAAGCCAACACTTAACAGCATCTGGAAAATGGTTATACTGCCTAATAAATGGAATCTTACCAGCATGCCAATAGTATCTATAAAGCCTGCACACTTCACACCACCAAAAATCTACTCACTTCTCCCATTGTTTTCTCTGTTCACTGATGGCTTCTCTAAGATTTTGCCTAGCTTCAAATTCTGGGAACTTTACAAGAGGAGTTAGTATGATAAACATAGTGTTTATTTGTTAGTGTATAACCTTGGGAGTCCACTGGGTGAAATTCAAAAATGATCCTACACATGGAGGGCAAGGAGAGAACCCCAAAGAGGCAGACCACTTCAGATTGATAGGTGGCAATTTTTAATAAGCAAGGCACCTTACATATGAGGCTTGTCTTGGGCAATTACAAGATGAGGTCTCCACACTCACCCACTAGAATTTTAAGAGTTTATATGGAGGCCTTAATGGGGTTCAGTCACATGTACAGTTCAGATGGTTTCAACAACACATAGCTCTTACAAGGCTGCATTTTTGAAGTGGCGCTTGTGCAGAAACAGTGGGCAGGTCATATAGTTCAAGGATGGAAGGGTTAAGGAACCTCTAGTTGCTTGAGTCCCGCCTGAGGGTCAAGCAGTAGTCACGTCCTCTCAATGGCTTCCTCCAACATCACTGTGGCAGTTGTTTCCAAGGAAATTGTTGACATTTATCATCTCTTTCTCTACCTCTTATTCTAGATTCCTATCATGCTTATCCAGTACTTCTGATGATGTAGATGGCTTGCCTGCTAGGATAAATAACCCAGACCTTCATATCTGAGCTTTTGGTGATCATGCTGTTGTCAGCCTGTGGTTATCATGCTTATCCATTTATAACTAAAATTCTGCATGCATGTATAAGGAGATGCCCAGTATATCACCCAAGTGCCAAATTTATTTCTCTCTTCACCCGCCACTTTATTCAGTAGTAACACAACATTTTCATGATGATCATGGTCACTCAACTCTGCCAGTGTGGAAACACTTTATTTGACAATTGGTTTTCTGGCAGTAGGAATCCAATCTGGTCAGGCAATAGCTGGAGATCTAGATGCACAGAAACAAGGATTGTGGGGATGTGAAGCACAAAATCTTCAAGTGAGTCACCATGAATGATAGTGAACATAGTCGCTCGCATTTCTACCACCTTGATTCCTGGACTGAAATATTCCATCTATGGCAGACATACTGTCATATAATGACCATGAATTTAAGATGAACTTCATTTTAAAGAATTGCACTGTCTTCTTACAGGGTATTATCTCTAAGCTGGTACCTCAACTATGCCTTCAAAAGTCATTCCACTGGCCTATCAGGCAGTGGCTTCTGGATACTTTTGTACTGGAGCTCATCATTGTTCTGCACAGGTACCCTTATCTGGCTGGAAATCAGGTGTTTTGGTCTGAGGATAGTTTAACAGGATTCTATGTCAGTAGCTGTGTAAGTCTTCAAATGGTTGAGGAACTATGGGAAAAAAATGTAAAACCATATGCAGAGCACCCATCAATCTGGGCCAGAATAAATTTTATATTTCTAGAGAGGAAGGGGTTAAATCTAACCAATTTGCCATTATGCGGCTGAGATTAATTATTTGATTGCTTGAAAGGATGGTATCATATCAGGGGACTTCAGCATTGGTCTTTGTTCTAGCAAGTTGGTCATTCTGTAATAGCAGTAGCTAAATCAGACTTACTGAGACCAGTAAGACTGAGAAAATAAAATTTTTATTTATTTAAATTTAATTAATTTAAATTTAATCAGTCATATGTTCCTGATGCTATTATTTTAGGCAGCACAACTCTCTATAGTACTCTGGAGTAGGCTCCAGTATAAATGAAAAGAGAAAAGTGGATAAAACTATGTTTTTATGTATGCTACTATTACATAGGATGGTTAATTATAGTATTAAAATAAAAGTTTTCCTGTAAGAAGAAGGAGAAATTAGGTTAGAAGGGATAAGGGGTAGAAGTGATACTTTTTTGAATATACTTTGTTTTATAAATATATAAGTATATAAATGTTTAAAATAATTATAATTAAAATTTAAAAAGTGATCCTTCAAAAGTGAAACGCAATATAAGATAAATGAACATAGATATATATCCAGGTAATACAGCAACCACAGAGATAGGAATTATTCCAAATGGTGATAAATCACAGTAATTTGATTGTACAGTTATATTTTCAGTAATCACATTTTTGGTGGTAGCATTAGCATCGCTATGCTTAAACCATTTGTGTGTGATGTACGATAAAGCAAACTTGATAAGACTTAGGCTCAATGTGTTTGGTATGGAATAAAAATGCTATGCATTTAAGATTGATGAGGATAAGCTAAAACCGTGTATTCTGAAATTTGAGTAAATATCAGTATAATCTCACGATGATTTTTTGTCATTAAAAAGACATATAGATATATCTTTATATATTATAAATTTTTGTTATGTATTATATATATTTTGCACTTAAACTTTATACTTATAAAGTACTTCATGTGTAAATATGTGTGTAAAGTATTTTAGACTTATAAAATATTTTTATGTATTTATACTGTGTAAGATATTACATAAATTTATAATATATACAATTATATATTTATAACATATAAGATATATATTAGCAATGTGTGTGTATGTGCATTCTCACTAGAGAAATGGATTCTTCTAGGTCTGGAGGTGGGAATAGACAAGATGTGCCTAGAATATCTTATGTTGGAAAAGAAGGAGGCTCTCAAAGACCTGCTAGAATTCTTTCAAAAGGTTGCAAAAGCCAACTGGAACAAGCTCCCACTCACCAAAATTGAGACAATAAGGATAATAACTAGAGTAGCTTGAAATACATTAAATATATTTAAATCCATGAGTTCAGAATGATATTTTAAAAGTCTCTTTGATCATCATTGGCAATAGTAGGGAAACATTTTTTAATTTAGCAAATTGATAAACAAATGGAAAGAATTGACTATCTAAGCTTTGCTAAATAAACTGTGACCTTGGTGTAATTGATGATGGGAAATTTCTATTTCTAAAAATATTCCAACTACCAAGTAGAGAATGAGAAAATTAATAAAATGTCATTTTCTAGCCCTTAAGGAATTCATTGATTCTGGCATTGTTCATCAATGGCCGCTAACATTACAAAAAACTAAATAGATAGTAAATCAGTAAGTAGCTACTTTTGGAAGTAATAACATCACCTATAAATCAGTTTTACACACACACACACACACACACACACACACACACACACACACACACACAAAACAAAAAAAAAACCCTAAAACTCCAAAAAACAAAACTAACCTGAAACATTTAAGTGCCTAGAGCTGTCAAGATGGAGGAAATAGAATAGCTATGGGAACATGTTAAATGATAACATAGGGAATGAAATCAGTAAAATGCACTACACACACTGGGAAACTTATAGGGTATATGTAAGTTATTGCAAGGAAACAATTTCAAGGGAAAAAAACTAACACAAAATGGAGGTAGGAATCTATATACAAGTGACATATTAATCAAGTCAAGTATGGACCTTGTTTTGATCTTAACTCAAGTACGCAAAATGTTAAAAATCATAACATAATTTGGAAAATGTGAACACTGGCTATTTGATGGTATTAAGTAAATGTTTTTGTGTGTGCTTATTTGTGTGTTTAATGAAAATACTGCAATTTTTTGGTAAGGGAAGTGTTTGTCCTTTAGAGATACATGCTGAAATACTTATTTAAAATTATATGATGTCAAGATTTCCTTAGAAATGATGTGGGTGGAGAGGTAGGAGGTCGAGGTGACACAGGAGTGGCCATGAGTTGGTAACCTGAGTGAAGGAGAGGAACATGTGGTTCGTTTCATTCCCCTCCATTTTTGGTATGTGTTTGAAGTTTTCCATAACAGTACAGTAGAGATATAATGATTTTTAAAATAAAGATCTCATTTTATCTTTTGGTCTTCACTTTAAAATGTAATTAGTAAAGATGGATAGAGAAATTGTTAGGATTTTTGTGTTTGCTTTCAGCTTTCCCTTCAACAATCTATCTACCATTCAGTATTTTACTCACTTAATAAGGATCTGACCTTATTTTCTTCAGTTTAAAGTACTCTCTATGGCATTGCATGTCTTCTGGAAATCATGATTAATTGGTTTTACTTTACATATCATCTGACCTTCCTAGAAAAATAAAGACCTAGCTGACTTCTTAGTTGAAATATGTTTTGAGGAAGTGGGTATGAAAATAAACTTTTTCTTTTATTTTTCTTTATCATTGTCTAAATTTTACTTTTTTCTTGTACTATAGGCTACCATCTTGCCATTTTCTTTCTTTTTTTATTAATTTATTTTTTTATGGTGACATTGGTTAACGAAATCCAGTACTACCATTTTCTTAATCATTTATTTTTACCGAGACTCTTAATGAACAAAAAATGCTTTCTTCTAACAAAGTGACCAACTTCAGCGTTGGGTTGATGATTTCTGGCTTTATTGAATTATTCCATCAACACATATTTTTCAGAGCTGAGGGGATCCTAACATATATATTATATTCTTCTGGTTATTAAGAAATTTATAGTTTAATTGAAGAGATAAATAATATGCTCACATAAACAACAACAAGAAAAAGCAAACACTTTTATCTTAAACTGACTGGCAGTGACTTTTAAATACAGTATGATGACAGAAAAATGGAATAAACAGTGCAAATTAATGTACTCATAAAAAACTTAGGACTTGAGCTGAAGTTTTTTAAAGGGATAGAATTTATATAGTTGGAATGGGAAAAGAAAGGAAGAAGAATGTGAACAAAGATACCTGTACCTGGGTCTTAACCAAGGACAAGATGGTTAAAGCTTTTCTAACTGAGAAGGATGTGAATGGAAGTAACAGAGAGAAATGGGGCTGTAGTTATTGTAGAGGTCCGATTATGCTGGGTCAGGAAAAGCAAGAGGATAGAATGGTGGTGATCAGTGGAATCAGATGTGCAGTCAGATGTGAAAGTGACCAGGTCCTCCGTTTCCACCTTTTAGCTATTGTGAATAATACTGCAATAAAGCTGGGAATGCAAATATTTTTGAGATCCTATTTTTAATTATTTTGAATATACATATACCCGGAAGTGGGATTTCTGGATCATAAGGTAGTTCTATTTTTAATTTTTTGAGGAACCACCATATTGTTTTCCACAGTGGCTACATCATTTTACATTCCAAATGACAGTGTACCAGACTCCAATTTCTCCACATCTTTCCCAACACTTGTTATCTTTACTTTTTTGATAATATGCATTCTAACAGGTATGAGGTGATATCTCACTGTGGTTTTGATTTACATTTCCATGATGACTAGTGATGCTGAGCATCTCTTTATGTATTTCGCCATTTGTATGTCTTCTTTGATTGGAAGAAATTAAAGAGGAAGCAAATAAATGGAAAAACAATCCATGTTTGTGGATTGGAAGACAATATTGTTTAAATGCTCATTTTAAAGAAAAATAAATAGAATTTGATAGATTGGTAAAGATGGAACAGAAGCTAAGAATCAAAGAGTATTTAAAGGTGACTATGCTTAAAGACTGAAAAAATGTGTTAAGGTAAAAATAACCACTCATAGTAGAGAAGAAAGACCACTTTGGGATCTTGATATGTGTTGGGGTGTGTGGTAAGTACCCAACTGAAAGAATGCTTCTATGGAGTAAAGGTCAGGTATGATACTCTTCGAATATTCAGGAAAAATATTTTTGTCTTTCACATGTGACAAGACATTGGAATCTGCCTTGTGGTGAAATTTTCATACATGACATTGGAAGTTGTGAGTTTAAATTCCAACTCTTCCATTTGGGCAAATTATTTAACATTTCTGAATCTTGGCTTTATTCCATTAGAATGGGATAAATGATATCTCCTTTACAGTGCCATGCTGGGCCTGAAAAATGATAACATGTGTGAAAGAGCCTATCAGAGTGTCCAGGGCAGTCAGACTCAATAAATGCTTGTTCCAGTGAAATTAACTGAAATCTACTAAGGTCAAATTGCTTCGTAGTTCTACCAATCAGATAACCTCATCTTCTTTTCACATTGTGACAGCAGCTCATCTATCACAGTATTCATTTAGGCCTGGTATGCAGGTATATGTCCATTATTTTTAGGAGTATAGGGTGAAACTTTTTTCTAACTGGAGAGGGTGAAAAATTGAAAATGTTAACACCGCTAGGACAAACGACTGATCCCTCTATAATGGACACACCTGTATTTTAGAAGTCTGTTTCTGAAAGTGCTTGTAGTCACCAATAATAGCGCATTTGAATTGTATGGTGAGGTAATGTCCTCTTGAAAATATAAATTAAAACAGCATTTCGTGAGCCTTTGAAAAAAAAAAAGGAGATGGGAGCGAAGACAGAGAGAAATTAAAATAGAATGATACTTCAGTGATTTATTTACATAACAATGTCCTTGGCAGCATGCTGGAGGAGGTTGGGAGCAAAATCTCTCTCTCTGTCTGTTTTTCTGGTCTTTCCTTAACACAGTCTGTGCTACTGACCTTTGTTTCTTCCTAGTGCTTGCATCTCCCTCTGGCTGTAGTTAGGGTTTTGAGGAAAGGCATGTGACTCATTGGCCCCTGGGGAAGCAGTGGTGGCTGTGTGGCAGTCCCATACCCCACGATCCTGTGGGTGAGGGGACAGTGACCGCAAGTCTTGTAGACATGGCTCTGCGTGTTTAATAGGAAGATTGTTCCTCACTCTGTCTTTGAGGTAGAATGAAAATGCTTATTTCTCCAAGCATGAGAAAAAGTCATTTGTGGTGTCTTCCCAAACTGTAAAGTAGTTCTTGCACTAAAGGGTGAAAGTCAGATAATTTATGAAATTTAAAACTTGATTTATAAAGGTCCCTGGAGAATCTGCTCCTAGTAACTTGAAATTCACTTAAAGCTCAGAAGGAAGGGACACATTTTATCACGATGAAAAGGAAGGACATGATGAATGCAACTGTAGCAGAGGCAGTTCAGGGTAGTGCAGGCCCGGGCAGCGGCTCAGTCTCGAGGCTCACAGAGCAGGTCTGCATTCTGATTTTATAGTAATGGCGACCCCAAGTGGGAGCAGATAACCATTCCAGAAAGGTCTGTGTGAACTGATTCAATGACTTTCTCTCCATCTTTCACCAGACTTAGGAGGAGATACAGAACTAGGGTCTGTGAGTTAGAAGACTGATAGCTTTGGTGTATGTCATTGTTGTTCGTTGTCTTATTTTCTCCTGATGTTGAGGCAATCAGAGACTCATGTTTAGTCATTTATCTTGCAATTTCCTTTTAGTCTTCTTTTTCACTTTCAACATAACCGAACCTATTTTTGCAACAGTCTGTGTGCACATTGGTTTTTAAATTAATTACATGTTCTTGCTTCTACAACCTGAACACTTCTCTTTGTATAACCCACATTTATCCCAAAGGCGATATCCACAGACTTACTTGGATTCAAATTCCAGCTCTTCCATTTACTACCTGTGAGCAATATCCTCTCCTGTCCTCAGTGTTCTCAACTTCTTTGAGTTGTTTTAAGGATTAAATGAGATTTATTTGTTCAATCGACAGTACTTATTGAGAACCTTTGATGTAATAAGATAAACAGTGGCTGGAGCCTAATAACACGATGGCTTAAACAACAGCAACAACCACAAAACATGTCTGTCCTGATTGAGCCTATGCATTATCTAAGGAAAAAGACAAGAACCAAATAAACAAATACAAAAACAAAAGACTTAGAATCGTATTAGGTGCTATATAGAAAAATGAATTAGACCAGGGGACAAAGAGGGCCATGGAGAGCTGGTTTAGGTGGGGTGATGTGAAAGTCTCTTAAGACAGCAGAGGTCTGAATCCAGTACTGGAATGATCTTAAATATCTGTAAAGAGCATGCCAGGAAAAGGAAAAGCACAGGGACTCTGGGGTGAAAACATGCTCTCGTGTCTAAGGAACAAGAGGAAATGGTCGCAAGGTGGAGCTAAGCCAGGTGCCTGATTAGTTCCCTGTGACTATTTTTAATACTATAGACAATGAAGCCAGATTTTGTCTCTTAACAGAAATGACCCTGCACTCACCTCTTCCTCCTCTGAGCTCATCTTAGCTTGTTATATTTTGCCTGGCTCTTGTGACATCTGAGTTTCCCTTTCTGATTTTCAGTTGTCTTCTGTATAGTGGAGAATCTGTGAAGCTAGGGCTCCACACACAATTTGCACATCATGGAATCTAGGAAGCTCCTCCCTTCCCACCCACCCACCTCCCGACTGAGCGTGGATGGCCTTCAGTGCGCTGCCGCTGACCTGGGCATGTCCTTGTAGCGCCACCTAATATACTACAATGTAAGGGTTTTTGCACCTCCTATGAGTCTTTTATTTTTCTTCACTTCTCACAAGCCACAAACTTCTTGAAAGGAGGGTCAGTGTCATGTTCCCACTGGATTCCCAACATGGAGCCCAGTGCTTTCCACACAGCAAGCACACAATTTGTTGAGAGGTGGGGAAAGACTCAGCTGTTTAAGATGCTGGGGAGAAAATTCAGGCAGGAGTAAAGACGTTAAAGCCTTTTGTGCCCAGCAGAGAGATCTGCACACTGATAGGTGAGAAATTGCCATCTGTTGACTTACTGAGTAAACGTGGGGGGAGGGGCGTGGCATGCAGATACCCAGTCTCTGGATGATGGCAGCGCTTCCACTCCAGAGGTGGGTGTGTGCGTGTGTAAGGGCGTGTGTGTGTGTGCATGCCTGCACCTTATCCAGGTGGATTTTCTCCATGAATAGGCTCAAGTTTCCATTTGCATTTATTGTATAGATCCAGTCTATAGCAACATTATTTCAAAGGGTGATACCCACTTTCAAGAATGACGTTTTTCTTTTTAGGATCCTGTTCTATAATTTCTGGCAAGTGATTGTGGTTTTTCATGTGTAGTAATGATGTCTTTCCATCGTTAATAAATGTACTTATGAATGTAAATGAGATATTTTAACATAAAATATGAGATATAAGTGATACACGGAAATGCTTAATACTTTAAGGAGGTAAGAAAGTGACTGAAGTCTGGGAAATAAAACCTGGAGTATTTCTTTCGAAAACAAAAATAGCCAATGTTTTTTTCTAATTGTTATTTGATTTTTGGAAGGAGGAAAACCAGTAGCAAAGAAAACAATATCCAATTTTTTTTTAGAATCTATTTTATCTTTATTTATGTATATTTTTATTCACTTGATGTAATTTATATAACTTCCAATTTTATATATTTGACCCCTTTTACTCCATCTACCTATATCCAATTTTTTAATAAAAAGGACTTTATAGACTACAATTTCTATTAGTGCTATAAAAATATTGTTACTTTGGAAAACTTACAGAGAGATAGAAATACAAATAGACAGAGAAAGAGAGACATCCAATTGTGTCTGTTATGAAGGCTCAGCTTTGTACCCATGATTTGTACAATTCTATCCTACAAATCTTGAATTTCAAAGAAACTTTGGCCAGTCTTAATGACCAAATAGATAAAAAGCTCCAGATGTTGAACTCAGACTAGAGAAATTGAAATGCCCTTTTGCTTGTCAGTCTGAACTGCTCAGAGGAAAAGAAAGTAATTTCTTGTTTTGATTACTTTCTGAGTGGTTCACCAGTCAATTCTTATTTTTGGTTTTAACTGAATTCTTAATCTTTGATTAATTCACAAAGTAAAATTTGCATTTGGCCTTAGGGATGTCTCATCTATGGTATTATCAGTCTTAGGTGACAAACTCCTTGAATTCTCTTCACAGCAATGTCTCCCAAGAAAGGTGGTACAGATGAGAGAGTGTCCCCATTCCCTGGCAGAGGGTAGCAGAGGGGAGCTGTTCCTATATCCTTGATTTAATTCTGAAAGCCTGCATAAGGTATCCAGATTGTGCCTTTCTTCATATATGCCAAAGATATAGCCATATTCCTCAGAGCACAGTCCTTTTAATATGGATGATTTTATACCTTCTTTATTTGGTTAAGACTTTTAAGACATGGCATGTTTTAGAAATTATCATGATAATTATTAAGATAATTAAAATGAGTTATTTCCATTATGCAGTTGTATGTGCGATAACTTTCTAAGACCAATTTATCATTCTTTGGCACCCAGTTGCACTATAAAAAAAAGGAAGAGAAGCTTCTAATTAATTAAACAAACAAGCTCAGTGTGTAGTTTTTTATGGCATCCTTTTCTGACTGTGATTACAAAATTACAGGGCAAGAAAGTTCAAATCTAATCAGAGTAAGTCAAAAACTTTCCCAAGGAGGTCAGAGAAGGATGCTCATATCTTCTGGTTAAATTATTAAAAAAAAAAAATTGTTTAGCACATTGAATACATGTGTTTTAAATCATCACCACCATAAATGAGAGATTGAATCAGAGTTAA
Source organism: Eidolon dupreanum (assembly GCA_028627145.1). NCBI lineage: Eukaryota > Metazoa > Chordata > Mammalia > Chiroptera > Pteropodidae > Eidolon > Eidolon dupreanum. The sequence goes on from CM053512.1 coordinate 10,876,820, forward strand.
TATGGCTGGGCCAGTTCACAACTCAGACAACTACATATTGGAACAACTTTACCAAGTACAGAACACAAATATTGAAAACCTACCATGAAGCGATCTTCCGTTACCTCTTAATGGAAACAAAATGTTTGAGGTCATAGGCACGGGTCAGCCAGCATGGTAAGGACACTGGGTGAGAGAGAGAGAGCAATTATAAACTCAAGCATGTGACCTTCCATGCCACCCTGTGCTGTCTGGTATATTGTTAGAGCGTGGTAAATATGTAGTTCCACATGTCCAAATGGTTTATGTGAAACCCATCCAGTTTCTAGGACAGTTGGCTCTCCTCGATGAGTCACAGTTTCCACATTGGTTTTGGACCCTATGCAAGGACCACATACACATTTGTTTGCCTTGGGCAGGATTTTGCAACATTGTTACTGGCTGGATTGGCAGCATCTGCAGAGTGTTTAGATGCTGGCCAGGATTTCTTGGCCTATGATTATGGCACTGTTTCAGTACTTCTTGGTAAGGCCCATTTCATCAAGATTCACCCTCACAGTACTGTTCTAAGTCTCCTCTCAATCAACATGAAACAGTAATTGCTTGTTTGTAGCTTCAGCTACATATTTTTGCCTCATGGTTAAATGAACATCAGTCAAAGAGATAAACACTATAATTGTCTGCCAAAAGGATGCTTTAAACATCCAAATTGTTTTCCTAGGTATATCATATAAATGTGTTATCAAGTAAGTTTTCCTTTAATAGTTACATAAAATAAGGGTTGTGGCAATAGCTTGCTTTGCTACATCTAAAGCTACACATGATTTTACCTACATTGTCCTAGAGTGATATTTTATGCAGTGTGTAGAAGACTTTTTGGACACATTATTCACTTATCTTCTTTTTCTTTTAGATCTTTCTTAAAATAACTATAATAAAAACATATACATTTCTACGGATTGGCTTGTAAAGACTGTTACCGAATTTGCTGAAGAAATTTTTGCATTTTGGAATTATTGCAAAATAAAAATTGTTGGTCTTTAGTATTGAACTTCTACTTTCTTTATACAGTACATTATATAGTTTGTTCATTTATAAGTTTTAAGGAACAAAATTATTTCAAGCGATGCATATCACGTTTTGAATTATGTAGCTAAAACTCATGTCTAAAGATATATTAGTATTAAGGGTTCTACTGAATACCCGAACAAACTCAAATCATCATGATGGAATCATAATGGGATATCATAATGGAGTCAACAGTTAGGCATTTGGCCCTTAGCATTCTGACTTGCACTGATTTTTTTCTAAGTAGAGATTCTCTGGCCGGAAGGAGCCTGCAAAATCATCTACTCTAAGACATCAGCTTTCTGTAGAGGTATACCGAGATCCAACTGGATTCAGCAAGTTATTCAGGGTCAGCCAGGTTGGTAGCCAGAGAGTCAGAACCAAGACTCTAACTCTGGTTCACAGGATTCGTGGGCTTTTGGGCTAGCCAACCCCAGATCTGATTTCTTATTTTGACAAGCGACCTAGAATTACTTCATTTCTTCACCCATGAAATGGTGATACATGGCCTCCCACACGAGCGCTGCGCAGATTGCTTTAATGACGTGGTACACAGTAAGTGCCCAGTTCGTTACCCAGAATGCTCTGCAAGTCTGACTTTCTTCTCTCCAAGGCTCTTTGTAGGATAACACTGAGAACCGATGTCCTTGTCAGCTCTTCTTTTACTTCCCACCAGTTAATCTTCGGAAGATAAGGTTTGTAGCTATATTTGCAGGCTTCTCTAAGCACCGGAACTATAAGAATCAGATCTTCACCAAGCAATGTAAATCATTCTTTTACCATTTGTATTTACCTGGATTTATCTATTCCAAACTCTAAAATACAACCTCACAGTGATTTTCAAGAGCTCGTAAAGCTTAATTTTAGGTTTGAGAGTGAAATTTATATTATCTGAAGTGATAACATGCTCCTCACAGTCTGATTTAAAAGTCCTGACCTGTGTTATTTATTCTTTGGTTGTAAGTTCAGGGATCACTAAGTCTCAAGAAACTAAATGTTTTCTAAGGGTCCTGGTTGCAGTTTTTGTTATTAAGTGAATAGAGATTTTTCAGATCAGTTTAAAGTAGTTTTTTTTTTTTCTTCTTGTAAACAGTTGGCACAGGGGCATGGGATATAGTAAGGCCCTGCTAGATATAGATGCCTTAGCATCCAAGAAAAAGAAATCTTTATTAATTAATAGCCAAATTTTAAGGAGCACTGCCTGTGTGCCAGGTACTCTGCTAGAGAAAACCAACTCTTCTAAGGATTAAATTTATGATTAAAATCCTATACCAAGTATAAGGCTAATCTAAGGTTTTAAAAAATTATAATTTGACTCACAAATCAATGCTTATTTCTCTTTATAAGTTAAGTTTCCAAACCAACCTCTTTTGTGACTCCCTTTGTTAAGTGTAAGTTCGTAATTCAATCTGAAATACTCTAGAATCAGAACTAAAAAGCCACTGTATAATTAGAATTAAAATGGTAATGTTCATTTTTTTCATTACTTTGGCTTATGAGCTTGTGAGCTATGAATTTGCTGCTCTTGTTCTAAATAAAATTAGGTTCTCAAATACATTTGCTTGAGCTTGTAGTTGCTCAAATGTTGGCATAATAAAGCAGTTGGAATATGGTTCAGTCAGAAAGGACTGAGGAAATTCTAGTCATTTATGGATTGAGTTATAAACATTCACATCTCAGAGAAGAAAATGTGACAATGAGTACATTTTTCAAAAATAAAATAAAATAGAATAAAATTGTGGTCCAGGTCTATATTTGCTAGATCTGTGGTATGGTAACAAAGTACCGTAGACTTTTGTGAGTGGCTAAGAACAACAGAAATTAATAGTTTCACTATTCTGGAGGCTAGAAATTGGAAAATGAGATGTGGACAAGGTTGGTTCCTTCAAGGACAGTGACAGAGAATCTGCTACATGCCTCTGTCTTAACTTCTGGTAGTTTGCTGGCATTCTTTGACTTGCCTAGATCTGTGGCAACGTAACTCTGGTCTCTGTCTTCATCTACACGTGGTGTCTCCCCATGTCTCCAGATACCCTTCTCTCTCTGTGTGTCCGTGCCTCTTCACATGGCGTTCTTTTTATAACTAATCACATCTCCAGTATCCTGTTCCCGAATTCAGTCTCTTTCTTTGGTGGGGGTTAGGGCGCCAAGAAATCTTTTTTTTTTTTTTTTAGGGGACACAGTTTGACCCATAACAAGGTCTAAAGAGCAAAAATGAAGTGGTATGGCCAAATTAGCTGATGAATTTAGGTTAGATTAAGAACACTGACAGTTTTGAACAAAGCAAGGAGCATGCCTGACTGCATACTTGGGACTGCAAGCACCTGGATGATCAGCCTGGGTAGTGCACGGCCAGAAGGAGAAAGGGAGTAAAGGGAGGGAAAGGAGGCAAGAAGAGGAAGGAGGAGAAAGAGGTTTAATTAGGGAAGGGAAGGAAAAGGGGGGCCTAGGGGCCAGAAGGAAGATCACATTAACCAACGCTCTCATTTGTCGGCTGGTTCAAATGTTCCCTTCAGTTCTAACTGAAAGTCTGGGCCGTGCTTGAGCACAGAGCTCTAATCTATTGAACTATCTTCCCAATTATAGCTAGTTTATGAGTTTAATAATCACTCACATCTTATGTCCACTCACTGAAGAGTAATGTGTCCTTAGAGTCCTTTTAAAATTAGATTGCTTCTGCGATTTTAAACCTACAGGAGCTTTTAATTTAGACCATTCGTTTCCTCTTAAAGAGAACTAGTTTTTAATTCATATGTAGAGCTCATGGCAGAAGTCACATGTGCCCACTCCTGATGTGACTTAGCTCAGTAGGACATTAAGGGCGTAAGATAGCTGGGTGCTGGGATGCTATTGTTTCTACTGCCTCAAAAATTAGAAATGAAAAATTCCTATTCATTCATCCAGTACATCTTCTGCCAAAGCCAAATGACTGTTAGCACTTTGCTTTCTAGGACTTTGTATAGTTTATGTTTTAAAGTATCAAGATCATATAATTTCTGGAAAACCTGGTCTATCGATGTACTTTATGGTGATGTGGTTAAAGGACAGGTTTATTAAGACTCATCAAGAACCAACGTATGTGAATATGAACCATATAAATTAATCATTTTTTGTACTCAATTAATATTACTCTACTGCATTTTGTATCGAATTTTGTTTACCAAGTTTTTTTTTCCATATGTTATCTCAGTTAGTTCTTGCTGCATCCTTATAAGATAAGCTAAGCATTGTTTTTAAGTCCCTTTCACAGATAAAAAAACTGATAGTTATAAGTGACGGAGCCAAGACTAAAAATCATCTCATCTCTCTCATCTATCCTTTTCCCCCTCATCAACTCAGCAGAGCATGAAGTGTCCCAGGTTTATTCCTGAATGCCCAATCATTGAATATAAATGACACAGTTTATATGACAGAAGATAATTAAAGTCACTAAATGTGAGGAAAAGGGATTGGTCTATGGCGTTGAAGAGAGAAAATCAGGAAAGAAATTCTAAAGTAGAAGGGCTCTGTAAACACATGACTGTGAAGAGACAAAAGGTGTGTTCCAGCAACTCATCCCTAAAGGATCAGACACTGAGGTCTGTTTTCAGCCAAAAGCCTTCTTCCTTTCTATTTACCCCCTTCTCATTTTATTTGTTGTGTATTTGTCACATTGCGGTATTTCCATGGTGATGAACTATGATATTGTAAACGCTAACCCAATCCATCTGTAGGAAGAGAATGACCAAGGAACAAAGAATTTCCTAGTTACACAAAAATAACCCATTAATCACTAGTACTGGGAATTTAAAGGAAAATGAAAGAATACTATAAAAGGAAGTCTAATTACTACAACTAATTTAAACAAAAGGAAATACTGCTCATTCAACTTATCAAAGATCTTAAATGAAGAAAACAGGCTAATTCTCAACTGTAATAAATTTAACAATTGATTTTCAGCAAACTAAACATCATCTTTTCAACTTGTTTGTTTAATATGAGAGATAATAAATTTGGTATTATTTTAAGTGGCTAAGAAGAATTAAAAATTTTAATGATGTTATAAGCCATATAAGAAAAAAATGTCAATCATCAACCACCACCACAAAATACTCCCAAAGTCTCTGTCTCTTCTTAGAGGTTAACATGCAGCCACGGCTTCCTTTAATAGGGCAAGCATAATTCAGGCACTAGTTTATTTGTTCACTATGCAGATGACTGCCTATGTTTGACTCTTTCAGAAGATTAATGTAGTTTTTTGTTATCCTGAGCAGATTATTGCACGTAAAAAAAAAGTCACATGTTATTTACCTACATGTCAGGTGATGTGTGCTGCTTATTTCTTTTCTCTTTGAAGAATGGAATGGTGCTCCGAATGAAGCAAGCCTGTTGCTGTGAGGAGGAGGGCTCTCTAAACACATGCACCACTGAATTTCTAAAAACAATAAAGAGCCTCAAATTTCATCAGCGCATCCATTCATATATTTATTCACTTATTCATTCAGTTGACAATTATTTACTCAGTGCCTATCATATGTCAGGCCCTGGGCTGGCTGTTGAGACCTCAAATACTATAAAAGCCAGCAAAGAAAGACTGTAATGAAAGTTCTATGTTTAGTCCTCCAAAGACAGTCAGTCCAGTGTAGATGTGCCTGCACTCCACAAGCACAGGCACACTTACATACCAATGCACCGACATATCTAATCAACTAGATATGAACTAAGACTATGAGCACATTTAGGAGGCAATAAGTGTTCCATAATGACATTTATGTAGAAGATAAATTCTAGCTAAGAATTAAGGATTTCATAGATAAGAAAAAAAAAATGAAAGAACCAATATGGGTTTTCCAGCCATTTATGTTGTCAAGGAAGAATATGAAATATATCTCAAACGAAACTACAAATTACCATCGCTTTCATTTCTTTAGCAAGCAGATATGAAAACACCCTTTTCCCCCCAAAAAAGGAAGGACTACTTCCCAGAATAAAGTTAGCCATAGAAATAAAATATATTTAGCTGAATGAAAAACATGCTGTTGTCTTTTTTTTCTTAGTTCCCTTGATTAATTTGTCTTATTTCACCTTGTACATACTCCTCCGACACTGACACCATTCTAGAACTACAATTTTGGGAACAATGGCAGAAAATGCAAGAACTGCAGCTCTGTGGTCAGCCAAGAGGCCCATGTCTAAATTTAGTCTTGGGCACTTACTGATGTCAGATCTTGGACAAGTTGCTTTCCTGCTGCTCAGCTATAAAATGGGAATTCTAATGGAATTCATAAGAACTCAATTACATATATCCCATATAAAAATTTTACAGTGCCTTCCAAGCAACACCAAACTGACAGTTATTGTTGTGGCGATATATCTAAAGTAGCTTTACATGATCCAAATGCCTGTGCTTTGCATTCTATGCCCATCCTATCAAAAACTGAAGAGTGAGAGTTTACTGTTTCCAAGCTGACAGATTCATGTGTTGCCTTTTCATGGATGCTGGCAGAAGACACGAGACTCTTGGATAAGACACAAAGGACAGCTAATTACTCACTACAAGAGTAGTAGCCAGAGTATCAAGTTTGCGCCCATTCCTGAGCTCCAGCTCCCACAGAGTGATGCTAGGAAGGCCAGGAGACTCTTGAAATGCACTGCAGGCTATGTTCAAAAGAGAACCCTGGGCCTGGGGAACCATAATCTTATATAATGGGCAGTAAGCCTGCCTGACATTTGCCCTGGAGGGAAATATTATTACATTGGGCAATGATTAAACTTGCCCTTTGCTAAAGAAGGTGATACTATCTCTGCCTTTCTAAGATATTTCCTACATAAACATCCTTGAAAAGATAGTCCAGAACAAAGGCAATCAGTGTTTCTGTCCCCAAAGGTCAATGGAGAGTGGTCTCCCAACACTCCCCCCTTTTTAAAAAAAAATCAAGTTTCTTTTAAGACTTTATTTTTTTAATCAATTTTAGATTTGCAGCAAAATTGAGGGGAAGGTACACAGATTTCCCATATACCCCCTGATCTCACACATAAATTGCCTCTTTCATTTATCAACAAACATCCCCCACCAAAGTATTACAATTAGTGAACCTATACTAATAAATCATATTCACCCAAAGTCTATAGTTTACAAGACAGTGCCATCTATGACTTTGAATAAATACAAAATGACGTGTATTTATCATTATCGTATGATACCAAGTAACACTACTTGCTTTTAAAAACTGTACTCAGTTGACTGTCCCTCTTCTCCCCTGTATATATGGTCCAGCAATTATCCTTCTGGGTATGTATTCAAAGGAAATGAAACCACTATCTTGAAGAGATATTTGAAGCTCTTGAAGAGCTATTTGAAGCTCTGTGTTTATTGCAGCAATAGCTAAGACATGGAATCAACCTAATAGTCTATCAGCAGATGAGTAGATAAAGAAAATGTTTTATATATGCATATATATATGTATATATATATGCTACGATATATGAATATCATTCAGCTGTAAAAAGAAGGAAATCCTGCCATTTATGAAAATGCGGATGATATTTGAGGGCATTATGCTAAGTAAAATAAGTCAAAGAAAGACAAATACTGGGTCATCTCACTTATATGCAGAATCTGAAAAGCCAAACTCATAGAATAGATTGGTGGTTGTCAGAGACTAGGGGATGGAGGAAATGGGGAGATGTTGGTCAAAGGGTATCAACTTTCTGTTATAAGGCAAATAAATTCTGGGAATCTAATGTACAGCATGGTGATTATGATTAACAATACTGTATTGTATACTTGAAAGCTGATAAAAGAGTAGATCTTACATGTTTTTGACCCCCCAAAATCAACAACAAAACAAAATGAAGCAAAACAAAAAACCCAATAACTCTGTGGAGTGATGGACATGTTAACTGACCTTGAGGTAATCATTGAGTAATACATTTATACACATATCAAGTCTTGACGTTGTACATCTTAAACTTACTCTATGTTATATGTCATTACATCTCAATAAAGCTGAGGGGGCAAAAAGGAAAAAAGAAACCTAACTAATCCCCCCCTATTTCTCATCTTCCCCTAGACACTAGTGTACTCTTTTCTTCACAACCCATTTCTCAGGAGGTTTTATGCGTAGTTCCCATTTAATCCATTTGCTCTTTTTTTTTTTTATTATGAAATAGAGTATAAACACAGAAGAAGTATAAAAATCATATGTGTATGGTTTAATAAGTACTTGTGTAACCTCCACCTTGGTCTAGAGACAGAATAATATCGATACCCCTATGACTCAGTAATTTTAGTCTTAGATATGTAACCTAGGGTACATGATTTTATGTATATATTTTATGTAACCGAGGGTACATAAACTAGGACACATACATGAGAATGTTTATAGTAACATTATTCAATTTTGTGGAAATGAAATAACCATCTGCAGAACAGGTATATTTGTTATAATCTTCCCCTTATTATGCTTTTATAATCCTTCCCACCAAAACTTACTCCTTGTCTTATAGATATCCACTAATCCACTATCCAGCTTACATGATAATGTTGTTACTAGTCTCTAACTTTTACCAATATACTTTAGTTTTTCCTTGTTTCTGAATTTTGTGAAAATAGAGTCATAATTTGTATTCCTTTGTGTCTTCTTCTTTCACTTAACATAATGTGTTTGATATTTATCTATGTTCATGGGCATAGCTGAAATTTACTGATGTAGTTTATTCTTTTTCATTCTGTATAGTATTTTATCATATGTGGGTTCTACAATTTATTTACTATTCTTTTTGGATGATTGCTTCCATTTCTCTAGTATTAAGCAATGCTGCTATAAACATTCTTATAAATGTGTCCTACTGTATACACTCTAGGTTATACATCTAAAAGCAGAATTGATGAATTACAGGGTCTGTGCATCTTTAATGATAATAGATCATTGCCATTTGTTTTCCAAATCTTCACTTCTACTGGCAAAGTATTAGGGTTTTTGTTCTACCACATTTTATTTTATTAAAAAGTAAACACAATAATATTTACTATGTGTCAGGCACTATTCTCAGCACATTGATTTAAACTTTATAGTTAAGATGAAGTAGTATTGCTATTCCCCACTTCCAGGTAATGAAATTGAGGCACAGAGAAGTGAAAGTGGCAGAGTTCAGTTTAAGAGATTAGATTCTTAACCATTCTTCTATGTGCCTCCCTTTTCTATTCTTACATTTATTTTCATACTTAAAAAATTTTGCCAACCTTGTGCATCTGTAATAGTAACTTTCATTGTAATTTTAATTTGCATTTTCTTCAATATAAATGAGACTGAGCAGTCTTACACATCTTTATTAAGCATTTAGATATTCTCTTTTGAGGATTTCAGGTATGTCTCTCTTGTCTAAGTTTATATTGAATACTTCATTTTTATTAATTTGTAGGAGTTCTTTCCATAGTCATTTATATATATATATATATATATATATATATATATATACACACACACACACATACATACATATATATATTTTCCATAGTCATATATATATATATATATTTTCCATAGTCATATATATATACATATATGTGTGTGTGTGTGTGTGTGTGTATATATATATATATATATATATATATATATTTGTTGTAAATGTTTTTTCTACTCAGAGTAGAAATTTTCTTAATTGATATCTCTTAATGAATAAAAGTCATTAAATTTAATATAGTTAAGTGTATAAATTATTCCTCTATGGTTATACTTTTTGTGTCCTATATTAGAAATTATACCCACCAAAGGGTACACACACACACACACATATATATACATACCCATATGTGTGTGTGCATATATATATACATCATTGCCCATAATACTGATATCATATATCATTGCTCATATTGTTCTCTGTATATTTTAATTTTGTCGAGATCTCTAATACATTACAAATTCATATTATTATGGTATTGTGATAGCTAATTTTATGTGTCAGCTTGGCTAGGCTATGGTATACTAGTCTAGATGTTGCTGCAAAGGTGTTTTGTAGATGTGATTAACATTTATAGTCAGTTGACTTTAAGAATATTATCCTCGATAATGTAGATTGGCCTCATTTAATCAGTTGAGGGCCTTAAGAAAAAAACTGAGCTTACTCAGAAAAGGAGGAATTTTGCCTCAGGTTTGTAACGTGGAAATCCTTTCTAAGTTTCAGCCTTTCGCATGTCCTATGGATTCCAGACTCAAGACAGCAGCTGTGACCTAAGTGTCCAGGCTTCTGACCTGCTGTACAGATTTTAGACTTGCCAGGCCCCATAATCACATGAGTCAATTCCTTAAAATAAGTCTTTTTATATATACATATATTTTATTGGTTCTGTTTACCCAAAAACACCCTGACTGGGACAGATTTTGATACCCAGAATGGTCCTAGAGGAACAGAATCTTGGGGACGAGTTTTTTCAGTGGTGCTACCATTTCTGGTTCTTCGTTCTCTAATATGATTAGATTTAAAGGCACGAATGACTCTATTGTCATTGGTAAAGAGGGCGCTGACAGTTCATGGCATGATGTGGCAGTAGAGGTGTACAAACTATCAACGCTGGATTGGCTGGGTGCTCCTAGGTGTCCTCAACCAAGTGGGAAAACAAAAGGCAGAGCTCGAGCGCCACATAAATGACCTAAAATTTCAAAGTCTATCCTGAAAGGAAGCCTTATCTCCTGTAGCTGCAGAGCTGATATTTCTGAATACCAAACCCAGTCTCATCTTGTGAGTGGCTGAATTACAACATAATTCAGGATGTCTGCTATTAAAGTGAGGCTATTGATTATGAAGGAGTGGGATCCTGAAAATTGGAATGGGAACATATGGGCAGTTCCTGATGAAGCTGGGGACATTGAACTCTTAAATTTTGATGCGTCTTCTTTACCAATGGAAGCAATTGCTCTGTCTCCATCTGAGGAGGTGCTTTGCCTGAAGAACGTGTAATGGCCTCTCCTGAAGTAGTTGCCTTGTAAGACATTGTTGATTCTCTTCAGGAACCCCCTTCCACCGCCTGTCTTTGCTTCTCGACCTATAAGTAGATGCAAATCCCAGCATATTTCTGCCCTCTTGCTCCGCAAATTTGTTAAAATCATAGCTCAGTTTTATAGTTCATTTTATTTTGGACAGATAAAGGGCTTCTGAGCAAAGCAGGCTTTGAATGCCTATTCACCTGGTTCCCTTGGTTGTTTTCTCATATGTTTCGAGCTAATAATTCCTTACTATATTGTAAATTCTTCAATATTGAGAAAGTATTTTATCCAGTAATTTTGTTTGTTGGTTTTTAGGGTCGTGTGTGTTCGTTCGTGTGTGTGTTTGTGTGTATGTGTGTGTGTATAAATAGTCTAGCCTGCCATGACTAAACAATGGAAACCTTTTTAAAAAAGATTATTATTAAAATATAGCTAACATACAATATTATATTAGCTTCCGGTGTATGGCAATGTTATTCAATATTTATATACCTATAGAAGTGATCACTATGCTAAGCCCAGCAACCATCTGACACCGTACAATGTTATCTCAATAATATTGACTATATTTCCTATGCTGTACGTTACATACCCATGCCTTATTTGTTTTATACCTGGGAATTTGAACCTCTTATTCTTCTTCACCTGTTCCTCCCTTTAAAAATTTTTCAATTACAATTTACTTTCAATATTATTTTATATTATTTTCAGGTGTACAGCACAGCAGTTAGACATTTATACAATTTACGAATGATCCCTCTGATTAGTCTAGTACCCACCTGGCACCATACATAGTTATTACCATATTATTGATGACATTTCCCTATGCTGTACTTTACATCCCCTGTGACTGTTTCGTAACTATCTATTTGTGCTTCTTAAACCCTCCACCTTTTTTCACCCCGCTTCTAACCCCCCTCCCATCTAGCAACCATCAGGTTGTTCCCTGCATCTATCCGTCTGTTTCTATTTTGTTTGCTTGTTTAGAAAATCTTCTTTTAAGTGTATTAAATTTGGTTTTAGAGAAAGATGAAAACTCATGCAGCAATGAGAGTTGGTAATTATATGCTCCTAAACTGTCATTCTATATTATAAACTGATGGTTATTTTCCTTTAAGATGACTTTTTTTGGGGAGAAGAGTGGAGTGGGTGGGTGCATTTTTAATGATAATTATAGTAAAAATGGTGAATCTGAAAAATCTAAGATAAGACTAGAAATAAAATAAGATCAACCATTTTTAATAGTCCTAGTATGGCACTGAGTTCATAAATAAGAGTGTAAATGTGTAAATAGCTCTTTAGAACCAGCATCCATTGTCTACTTTATCTAATACTGAATACATAGGTTTGAAATCCAAGTGCTTGGTGAGTTTTGCCATGCCAATGGAAAGGCTAAAGCCAGGACCTCAGAGTAGGAAAAGGGTCTGCCCCAAATGATGGTTGCATGGAAATCTGTATCATTAAATCCTTTTTCTGTGGGCCGGATAATTGAATTTAGAATATAATCATTTCCTATATAGATATTATTACTTATAACTATCAGAAATGAGTATTTAGTTATATGTAGAACATGTCTAATCCTTATGGTTTTGTTCTTGATTCATTTCTACATGGAAAAGCGGATTTGACAAACAGCTACAAAAGAGGTAATAAAATAATTAGAGTCAAAATTTGTAACTCAGGGGAAAAGGTTGAAGACAGCAGGGGTTATTTGGGGGAAGAATGGCTGAGGGAAAGACAATGTCATTTTGAGGTTTTAGCGGTGGATTGTTTCTTCTTCTAATGCAGTAGTTCTCTAACTTGGTATCACACTATAACCACCAGGAAAACTTTAAAAATATACTGATAACTTGGTCTCATCCTCAGGGTTTCCAGCATCGTTAGTCTGGGTAACAACATGGGCATCAGGATTTTTTTTTTTTTTTTTTTTTTAAAAACCTTCCCATGTGGTTCTATGGTGAAGAGAATTATTCACTGTAAATTATTTTAGGAAGCAAATTCCTGTAGCGCAATGGCTGAATTTGTTAAATTTAAGTTGTAGAACTTTTCTGGCACTCAGATATACCATGCTGTAGATTATACTAGAAGATCTGATTTCTGTATTTCCAAACCGAACAAAATTATGGTGCTTCAACTGTGGCATGAGAAACCTTGAGAAAAAAGAAAATACTTCCTTTAGTTTGGTATGCAAAATTCTGGAATGGCTATCAAAAGCATGTTGTGGCATCTTGTTATTTGTTCACATTAATTGGAGGCAGTTTTGCCTCAGGCTCTAAACTCAGAGAGAGCTGAGCTTGAATTCCTATTTCCGGACTAACTAGGCGCACAATCGTTGGCAAAATTTAACTCTCCATGCCTTAGTTTAATCATTCATTCAATCACAAGACTAATATTTACTAAATAATACCAGGCAGGTATTGCACGAAGTACTGGAGATACATCAGTGAACAAAACAAACTTTGCCAAATGAAATGACCTACCTCCCTTATCAGGCTATTTGCAAAGATTACATGAAAAGTATATGTAAAGTGGTTAGTAGAGTACCTGGTTGTTGTTGTTGTTGTTGTTGTTATTATTATCATCATTATTACCAGGTACTCTACTAACCACTTTACATATACTTTATGTAAAATATGTAAAATATTGTCTCAAAGGGATAAGTAGCATTAGATTAGAGTTAAAATCAGCGGGAATTTTTATTAATGATCTTTAACGATGGTTATGTTTTGCTACCCTTTGTGTTGCAAGTAGAACCTAAAGGGAAAAACAAAGTAAAGGCACACACTCCCTAAAACAATCAACCACCAGCACCACCAGCACCACCACCAACAACAAAGCCTCAATGCATATTTGTTCTGGGACACCGAACAAAAAAATGCCTCAGAACCACACTTTGGAAACCATCCACAGTATGTTCAACACAGGATGTAATGAATGACTGCTCTTGTCAATCTCCTTTCATTTCTTGGAAAAGAGGATATCCCTGATAAAGAGAAAGAAAATCCATTTGTGTGGTACATTTCCAGACCATTAGTACAGAGATATGGAATTGGATAACCGATTTAGGAACAGTTTGTCTACCTCAATAAAAATGTTGAGAACTCTCTTTGAAAAAAGATGTTCTTGGCATAGAGTTAAAAATGAAAGCATAAAAATGTTCAGGAATGTTTATATCTCTCCTTAAGATGCAGACAGCATACTTAAAACTGAATGGAACTTTGGAGTAGACATCTGTTACGCAAAGCCAAAAAGTACCTAAGGAGATTGGCATTAGCTGCGATTGCTGGGAATCCAGGGAATGTAAACTATTTACAGATAGAAAATTTATTACATAGTTGAATATTTAAATATCATGTGAAATTTGTTCTAGGGCTCCTGATAGAGGGAAAACATTTTTCTTTAGTTTTCCAGCACTTGGCATACAGTAAACTTCTGACAGTGTTATATTCCTGTCCTCCCTCCCTTCTCTGTCTTTACATATTCTCTTCTGTGCAGTAAAAGATCCCAGCAATAACAGGCGTAAATGAATCCCACGCTGCACTCAGACTCAATGTCAAGGGCTCCTGTCCAGGAAGATTGTGCAGTGAAAAGGACCAGTAGATATCATACTCATACCCTGTTTCTTAAATCGGTCCTTTAGTCCCTCTGTTTTGGTTGTTAAGGTGTTGAAAATCCTCTGTCTGAACCCTTGTAGGCCCATGTTTTACCTTGCAGAGAGAGATGTGATTTGAATTTCTAACCCGTGTTGATCTGGGTGATAACGTTGGTCTGCATTAGAAAGTCATCACTCTCCTTTGAAAGTCTGTTTTAAAACTGTTTATGTTACTCAGTGGTAGAAGTTATTTTTTTTTCAAAGACCGTTTACATAAGGGACACGTTTTGCTGAGTTCACTACTGGAATGGAATTTAAAAAATAATAATCATGAAGGAGGAGAGACTGATATACTATTAATGGAGTGAAATTAAATTCAAACCAGTTTTCCTAATACGGTACTATAGTATCCATTATGAGTCTCTCTCTATACATGTAGTATATAGTATTATTTTAAATACTATAGAATAGTGCTTAAAAATGAGAAACAGACAACTGACCATACTTCGCTAAAATGGAATTACCCAAACGTTGTTGAGATGAGGCCAGACTTAGACAGTTTGGGAGCTGCGCAGCCCTCTGTCTTCCCACGCTCACTGGCATTGAACTTTATTGCTTTGTTCTCCCGGAGGCCTCCCTCTAAGCGTTTCTTCTTCATGAACTCCCTCCTTCAACAAGTCAGTATCTCTTTCCTTTCTATTTCTCACACTTGACATCCTGACCCCTTAATCAATTATTCTTTTTTCCGTTTGTACAAATGACAATAGGACAAAAAACATTCAAAGGATATGATAGTTTCTAAATTAAAAGATGTTGATTTTCCCCTTATTTTTTTCAACTTCCTTAAAAGTTGATGAGATAAACTTTTAAGGGCATAATGTTGCCTTACCATTATGTATTTACTCAATCAAACAGTAAGAATTTATTTGAAACCTACTTTTGTGTAAGACGTTAAAGTACATGCTGAATTTAAATTCTGGGAATTTCATTATTATTTGGATTATAATATAATGTCACTAAGAAATAGGATTTTAGTGAGAAAAGCAGAACTGTGACAGAAAGTGACACACACACAGACTTTCCATGTTCTATTTTCTTTAAACAAAATATAAGTAAATGGAAACATTTTGACCCTAATGGGCTATAAATAAAAATCTGTGCCTCTTCATGACTTATTAATATCATAAGTAGAAATATGAATTGTTTGGGGCTTGAGCCTTCTCCCTTCATTTCTCATAACAATCACTATGCCACCAAACCCAACCAACCCTCCTTGACAGTGGCACAGCAGTGAGAGGGAGTGAAAAAAGTGGAAATATTGGGATTGATACAATTAAAAGTGTTATGAAGAATGTACCACTTCACATTAAGTGACTGATTGTCTTCTTGCCCCATTTGACTTCCAGCTAAAACTTTGAGAACTATATCCAGATGCAGTTGCAAGAGCTAATGTCCAATACGTGTTTAGTGATTCAGAAAGACTTGCAGAGATTCCAGTCTCAGAAACGTGAAGAGCATAGGTGATTTAAGGAAGATAGCACTTTCAGCAAAGATTTGGCGGGAAAACACGTCAAGAGCAACATAATAATGATCTAACATCGTTAGGTTATATTGTGCCTATCACTGCTCTCATCCCAGTTGTGACTGCTAATAATATCTACAAACGTGTAAATTCGGATTGCATTGTCATAAATCTTCAGAGTATGAGTTGGTCTTCCACAGAGCCCTTAAATTTAACACACTGATGACAAAGCATCAACCCATCATTTCTTTTACTTCACTGTTTGGTCCACCTTGAAAGCACAGAGAATCCATCAGCAGTCTGTTTAGATTTGTTCAAGAAGAGGCGCCTCATTTTATACTGACTTCATTCAGTGTTGTGTAGTTACAGAGATCAGGCATCGAAAACTTGAATTCTAGTCTATTACCTTTGAAATGAAACTTAAAATTCATTTAGGAAACACTTTAATTTTATGGCAGACAAAAGATGGCATGAGAGGAGAGGTGATCCACCCCAGAGTACCCACCTGGGTAGCCTCAGAGGAAACTCTCTCAGCCCCCCTCTGCTGCTTTTCACCCCACCAAGGAGCTTCTCTTCCGGCACTCCACCTGTCACAGAAGTGAAGACTCAGTTTCTCCATCTGTGAAACGGAAATGATTGAGATAGGTACTCTGCAACATTGTTGTAAGTAAAGAATTGTTTTGAGTGTCCATTGAGTATTCACTACATCAGGTGCCCCTTAGCAGGGGGTACAGTCCAAGACCCCCAGTGGATGTGTGAAACCATTGATTGTACCAAACCTTATGTATACTAGTTTTTTTCCTATATACACGTATCTATGATAGTTTAATTTATAAATAAGGCACAGTAAGAGATTAACAATAACTAATACAATAAAACAGCTATAACAATATACTGTAATAAAAGTTACGTGAATATGACATTATTAAGTAAAATAAGGGTGACTTAAACATAAGCACTGCAATACTGGGACAGTCGATCTGATAATTCAGATGGCTACTAAGTGACTGACGGTTGGGGAGCGTATGCAGAGAGAATGTGCTTGACAAAGAGATGATTCACATCTCCCGTGGGATAGAACGAGATGCTGTGAGATTTCATCACGCTGCTCAGAACTTTGCAGTTTAAAAGTTGTGAATTGTTTATTTACGGAAGTTTCCATTTAACATTTTTGCACTGCAAGTGACCGCAGGTAACTGCAACTACAGATAAGGGAGATGCTTACCTGCGGTGTGTTCATTCCGTCATCCTGCAGAAAGGCTCCGCCACGTTGAGTGCAGCTGCCGCCGAGCCTGTACCACACACAGCAGGCGCTGGGGAGCTTCTCCCACGTTCCTGTTGTGAACCGTTTTTGCTAATGAATCTGATTAATCGGAATAGAATTGAGTTTATTTGACACTGCACGTTAGTGGATTTTTCAGGTCTCTCTTCTACTTAAAGTTTTTGAAAAAGGTAATCCGAGTATGACGAAGGTTTATCGCTAAGTACACTGACGCTGACATGGTATTGGTGGCTTCTCTAATGCTATCAGTTTGATCTTTGGCAGCATAAGGAGGGTGACAGGTTGGAGCTCTGGCCTGTGGACACAGTTGCTGGGTTTTTGTTCTGGTCACTGCAATGTCACCTTGGTCACATTGTTTAACTGCTCTAATACTCAGTTTCTCTTAATGTAATATGAGAACAGAGATAGATGATTTTTAAATTCCTTTCTGAATCGAAGATACAGACAAATCTCAGCTGTGATAAGCATAAATAAATATTTGTAAAATAGTGTGGCATTTCATGTAAAAATAGATTGTCTAACACATTTTTTCCCTTAAATTAAAGTTACCGAAAATCAAAGCAAAGGAGCAGAAAGCCTTAAATCAGTGACAGTGCGTCTTCTCTGACATTAGTGTGTACTTGCTGGAATATTACAGTAGCTATAGAATGAAAACGACTCAAAATTGACTCAGTGCATTCAGAGACACAAGAATAAAAATCTATTAATGGCTCAACAGAATTTAATTGAATACTAGGAGTAATAAAAGTGAGGTCCATGGGTAGATGCTGAGAACACTTACAGATGATTCTGAATTGCAGTATTTGACTTGCTGTGAGAGTAAAGAACTGAGTTCCTGCTGTGTATATGTGGAATTGATTAAAGAAGCTATATTTCCATATTTCCATAGACATGGAAGTTCTAATATGTTGGTGTATTTTTTTTTCTCCCAGAATACTGGCTTACCTCAGAGATATTGTGGGTTTGTTTCCAGATGATCACAATAAAGTGAATGTTGCAATAAAGCAAGTCACAAGAATCTTTTGGTTTCTCAGTTGTATATAAAAACTGTTTACACTATACTGTAGTCTATTAAGTGTGTAATAAATAGCATTAGTATAAAAATGTACTTACCTTAATTAAAACATACTTTATTGTTAGGAAATGCTAACCATCATTGGATCTTGTTGGAAAAATGGCTCCGATAGACTTTCTCAACAGAGGGTTACCACAAACCAGTGCGTGTGTGTGTGTGTGTGTGTGTGTGTGTGTGTGTGTGTGCATGTGTGTGTGAAATGCAGTATCTGAGAAGTGCAATAAAGTGAAGCCCAATAAAATGAGATGTGCCTATATCCGAGGCAGTCTGGATGAAGCCAGAATCAGCTCCTATTTAGCACTCGGCTCCCCAGGGGCCCCTCCCTACCAAAGAGTGTGATTGTGACCCTGTTAACCGGACACTTCACCTCTGTCTGGCTCTGTGAGATGCAGCACATAGAAGTCAGGAGGGAGAGCAGAAAGCATGTTTGGTGTCAGATAGACCTGAGGTTTTGAATTCTGGTGCTAGCTACTTACTAGTCGTGTGATCTTGAGAGAAGTCACTTAACCTATCTGTTTCTTCACCTTCGACATGAGCTTAATAAATGGTAACTGTTATATTGTCCTGTCTTATCTTTTTTGGCTTAAGTTTTCCGATTTGGGCTTCTATTCTAGTTTATACCAGATTTTTAGGCTTCCAGATTTTGTTTGTGGAGTAGACATCCTTGCCTTCTACATGAATAATGTCCCCTATTCCTTTAATGTAGCCTTCTACCCAGTTCTATTTCTTATTTCTTGACACCTAAGTGTATACCCATGCCCATATTATGGTCAAGCAAGAAAGAACAAGCCTTTATATGAATGACAGATATTTCCAAATAAAATACGAGTAGTATAAAATCAATGATATTTTCACTAATAAAATCCAAATATTCAGATGAAGCAAAAAACAACTCTATTTACTTCTTAAATATAATCATGTACGTCTAGTATAAGTCTTAATCTTGTAGCCACCTCCATCTCTAAACTTCTGAGGAGAATCATACCTCTTGATATTTTTATCTATCATTCAGATAGGCAAGTTCTTGATCATGTTCATAGGTCACTAAATGTTTATCTTAGCTTCTTCTTCATTCTTTTATGTTGTCTTCTTTTGCCCTTTGTGGGAGCTTTAGGGAAATCACCCTGTATTGCTCACATATATGATGTTTTTCCTTCTTATGGGATCATTGAAGAATATAATAATAGATTATGATTACTATTCTTAAACAAGATGGACTAAATCCACTGAATGTTTTTCTAAAAGATAGACTGTTTACATTGAGAAAAAATGAGTAGATCTACTAATTCCTTGGCTGAGGACTCTGTTGTTTAATAAACCCATATGCTTGCCCTGAAAAGAAGTTGAGAAATTTCCACTTTTGTATGCCAAATAAAACAATGAAATTAAAATTGGATTTCTCTGTGGATGCATAATTTCTGCCTAAGGGAGAGTAATGAAAAGCATGAGTCTACTAGCCTTTACCACAGAATCTGGGCTGTAAGGTAAGGGCACCCCCTCTCTCACTATGGGAGCAAAATCTGCAAGATTCCCATCTTGGAAAAGGGTTGAAGAACAGGTGAAGACGGTGGAAGCTGATGAGGCCTTTAACTGATTTGTGTGTCTTGGTGTCCTGAAATGCCAATCTGAGTGCCATAAGAAGGAATACAAGCAGGGTCCTGATCTGAGATAGAGTCCAAACTATTGTAGACCTTGAAAAATGCACATTTGACATGATTACATGAAAATCCAGGGACATGTTAGATAGCAAACATTTTGTCTTTAAATTTGTTCATGGCTGTGCCTAAAATAGCCATGTTTACAGAGCATGAAGTCACATATCTATTTGAAAAAAAGATCTTTCTTTAAAGTTCTTCTACCCAGAATATGTTGAAGGAATGTTTTGAAAAGAAACACCCCTCATAAAATGCCAAGAAATCAGTATTTACGACAATCCTGGGACCTTTGTGGTTTTCCCCACCTCCTTGATTCTGGTACACAAACCTACTGAAAATCTTGCTTGCCAAGATGAATAATCTTTTAAAATGTGGAGTTGAAAAATACTGTCACCAAAGACCTATCACCATCTCTCTAAAATTCCACTCTCCATGGAATTAACGGAGCATATATTTTGCCCAAATAATTTGTTGTGAATTCACGGTAGAGACGGCTCGGTTTCCATTCTCAGTTGGGCAATCAGCATTTCTTCAATAACTCTTTATATTGTGTTTAGTTAGCTCACAACTATGCCGAACTCGACTACTCCATTCACGGCGACGTGCCACACTCTCCTTCACCTACATTTTCACCTGACGTACTGCAGGGAGGAATGGAAAAGGCACGAGCCTCATCTCCCTGGACTCTCCTGCCTTCCTTCCTCCTGCTCACTTCTGAACCGTTGCTCTGTGGTCCTACCGTCACCTCTCTGTCGAATCTGCACGGTGAAAATCATCGATTCTTTTTTACTGCGCAAAGACTTTGATTTCTGAAGTCCACTATTTAGTTTATGAAGAGTAAACTCTATTTTCATCAGAAAATGCCTTTCTATTCCTTACTATTGATGGACGATTTATCTAAAAGTAGAATTTTAGATTGACAGACATTATTTTATTATTTTGAAGTTATTATTTCCTTCTGGTTCCTATTATTGCTGACGATAAGTTTGCTATTAATCAAATTGTTGTTCCTTCAAGGTCGTCTTTTTTCTTTGGTTGCTTTCAGCTCTTGGCATTTGACGTTCTGCATTTTCATCATGCCGTTATTGGGGATTTGTTTCTCTTTATCCTTTAAGCACTTATTGCATTTCTTCAAGCCAAGAACATGTGCTTTTCTTTTATTCTGGAAAATCCTTGCTACAAACTGAATGTTTATGTGCTCCCACCCCCACCCCGAGTTCTTATGCTGAAACCTAATGTCCAATGTGAGGGTATTTGGAGGTGAGGCGTTGGGAGGCAGTTAGTTCATGAGGGTGGAGCCCTCCTGATGAGATTAGTGTACTAGTGAAGGAAACCTCAGAGAGCTCTCTTGCCCTTTCTGCCATGTCAAGACACAGCAAGAATGCTGTAATCCAGACAAGTGCCCTCACCGCAGGGTGCTGTCACCCTGACCTTGGACTTCCGGCCTCCAGAATTTTGCGAAATAAAGTTCTCTTGTTTATAAGCCATCTGATTTGTGGCATTTTGTTATAACAGCCTGAGTGGACTAAGTACCTATTTAAGTGTGCATTTCTATGAGCTTTGCGATTTTGCATCACTCCATAGTGTCCACCACAACCAAGATGCACATTTCATCACCAGAAAGTTCCTTTATAGTCATCTCTGTCAATTCTCTCTAATTCTTGACCACAAGCAACCACTGATTTGCTTATATCTGTCATATATATATCACATGTACAGTATGCCTCCTTTCTGGAGTTTTATGGGACTTCTCAAAAATTTCAAAATCCAATGACTTTGGGGCAATGGACATGTTCTAAAACAGGATTGTAGTAATAGTTATACAGTCATACATTTATCAAAAATTATTGATCTGTGTCCTTCCAATAGATTAATTTTCTGGTATGTGAACTATTATACTTCAATCACACTGTTAAAATTATTATAAACATTTGATGATGATATTTATTTCCTTTTATACATTTTATTTGGTTCTATTTTAAATCTGTCATATTCACCTATTCTTTCATTGTAGTTTCTTTTCCTTTCCTTTAACCTTTTTGAACATTTTTGATATATTTGCTTGGCGGTCTCTTTCCAATTATTTTATTTGTCCTGTTTCTTAGAGTAATAATTCCATTGATTGCTGATCTGTAGATTCTCTATTCTTATAGTTTGCTTCACTATAAAACGTGCAATTTTTCATCGTCAGCTCTTCTTCCGAAGTTGCTTTAACTATGAGAATACAGCTGTTGTGCCCGGGGTTGTAAAAATGTCCTACTGAGAAATGTTGGTACTTTTAGATCAAGTTCTATTTTGATTAATTCTCCACCATACAGGTAGTGTATGTCTGGGTGTCTCAGGGGTGACCCCTTGTCTTTCCCTCATTGCTCTATGATAGAACAAACTTTCTTATTGCTTTTCCATCGAATGCATACAGCTATTTTACTTCCTTTGTTAAAGATGGGGCAGCCCTTTGAGGCCCTACTTGCCTGAGGCGGTCTCCAGCCCTGCTTGGGTTTTAAAAACCCAGGCTCCAATCCCAGAGCCAAACACCCGATACAGTATTAATTTCTACTTCCCATTAAGTATTTAAGTTTAATCTTTTTTTTTTTAGTGCTTTTAGGATTTTTTTTTTTTTACTTTCCTTTTAATTCAGCTTTGCATTTAAAAATATTTTTCATTAATTTTCTCCATGATTTCTATTTATTTCTAGTGTGGGAGGGGGCTGACTAGCTTACTTCACCATGCTGCTATAATTTCTTACTCTTAAAGTCATATTGTCCTTGTCCGGTTCTTATTTCACTTGATTTCTTGAAATGTTTGCTGTTTACTGTTGAGCTCTGGGCATGGAAATACTCACTGGGTAGATGCTTGCAGGTGTCCTGTGGTTTGGTGAGTGCACAGCCTACAATCTACAGGGCTCCCCGTGGCTCCAACCGCCACTCCGCAGCTCCACGTCCCAGTTGGAGGAAGGGAAATAGATCTCTCCTCATGACCTGCCATCCCAACTCATGACGGACTGCGGAGTGCCAAAGATAACGGCCTCAACGCCTGGCTGAGTCCATGATCAGGGTGGAGGAGGTGAGAAGCTCACCTGTCTTATTGACCCACTGAATGTGCAGACACACTGCCTGCTCGTGGTGAGAACAGCCACTGCCATGTCTGTTCTGGGATGCTGCAAGGTGCCTGCCACATCTGGACCTTTCCCCACATTCACACTCAGGCCCCTGAAGGAGGCAGAGGGCAGCAGCAGTTGCGGGACAGAGACAGCGAGTAGGAGATATGGCGAGGGGGGTGTTGGGGAGCAGGGATGGGCTGTGGAGAACTTCTCCATGGATGGCAGAAGGCAGTGGGAATCAGCGCTGCATATGAGCAGGACTGCTTGTGAGACCGGCTCCGAGAATTGTCCTATTGACTTCAGTTACAACATGCAAATTCAAAAATAAAGTTATTAGCAATTTTAAGATAGTGACAGAGAACATTGCGCTTGGGGCCCTGTGTGACTCTACTGGTCCAACCTGCTCGAGGCCCACTCTATCTATAAACAAATGGCCTTTCTGTTAACCTGGCCTGTGAGAGCTCAGCAGAATTTTAATTTAGAGCTTGTTTCTCTACTGCTTTTATCGATGGATATCTAACTCAAACGCCCCACGGGTAAACCACATCAGACTGCTCTGCTTAGTCAGAGGCAGGAGGCCCAGCTGCCTCTGACTAAGTTATCCTCTTTGCCCCATCCCTTCAGCCCTACCTGTGGCTCAGGAAGCCCCAAGGACTTCATGAAACACAGTGTGAAAATTAAACAAAAAAAAAGTTTATTTGTCCTCCCAGTCTAGGAAATCTTCGCATTTCATGTTTAATTTGCTTTCATTTTCAGTAAAGATTTATGGGTTGGCAGCCTGTATTTGATAAGAGAAATAATTATTTTAATACTTCAAAAAGAAAATAACCCCCTTGATTCCCTATTTAATTATCAAAGTCAGGAATAAAACAATAACTTTTAGAGTTAATTGTTTTAAAATCAGGAATTTAACATGTATTAACTTTCTTACTACACACCCATGCACTATTTTCCTTTCCTATTCTTTTGTTTTTTATTTGAGATTCTAGACCTTGATTATGAATTCTCAACATCAAGTTTAACTACGGGGATATTTTTGAGTTTTCACTTTAATTTTGAAAGTTTTATGAAGACTTTTAAAAAATCTTGGCATATTCGTGAAGCTTCATTGCTCAACACTATTTAGTTTGACCATACTTCCCCATTTTAGAGGCCTTGATGATGATTAAATTCCCAGTCGGGCAGAGTACATCTCTGAGGTTTATTTTTTTTTCTTTCATTCATGAGAGGGCCATGGGTGTTATATTTTTTGGAGCTTTGCATTCCTAAGAATGTTTTCTGTTACCATCACACATGAACGGCATCTTGGCTTGATTTGGAATTCCATGTTCCCAGTCTTTTAATCTCAGATCTGTTTAGACATTATTCTAGTCTCTACTGGAATCTAGCATACAAGAGAGCATCCTGTTCTTTATGCTTGTATTAAAACTTATTTTATTAATTTTTTTCCTGGAATACAACAGATTTTGGTATCTCCTGCCTAGAAACACATTCTTCTATTATATCTTTGATTATAGTTTCTCTTATTTGTTTTGTTTCCTTTCTTAGAACATCTTTTTATCAACATATTGAATCTCTTCTCTCTGTCCTTCATATGTTAT
Organism: Eidolon dupreanum; assembly: GCA_028627145.1. Classification (NCBI taxonomy): domain Eukaryota; kingdom Metazoa; phylum Chordata; class Mammalia; order Chiroptera; family Pteropodidae; genus Eidolon; species Eidolon dupreanum. Next base: position 10,901,662 of record CM053512.1, read on the forward strand.
CCCACTTATGGTTTTTATAGTTTACCTTTTCTGGGAGAAGTTTTGAAGCTTTTGCTTATGCCACTGATTTGTTAGGTATCAATTCTGTTCTACATTGACTCCAATAAAGATTTTAATCTTATTATTACAATTATGAAAATTTCCTTAAAGGTTTTTTTTAAAACTTATTCTGTTTTTATCTTACTATTTGCAGATTTTTCATTCTGCTAGGACATGAATTCTAGCTGGGCCTCAGGTTTATAAACACATCCTGGCATAAGCCGCTCATGGCCATCCTTGCTGTCACTTGTGTATTGGTAAAAACCATTCTCTAAGCTGTGCACAGCTCTAGCTCAACTTCTGATACCTCAGAAACATCTATCTGGCACTGAAATGGAACATTCTGCTCTTCTCAGTTTCTTTACTGCAAGAGAGAGAACATATATAGGTTTCCGTTGTTTAATCAGATGCAGTCCATGAAAAACAGTACCTCCCAGCAACCACCATTTTCGGGGCCCTTCCTGTTTCTGCTTGTGTTTATTCAGTTTCTGCTTCCTGCCTCTGCCTCAGCTTTATCTTAGAGGTCACCATCCTAGGATAAGAATACCATTCTCCACTGCTCTCTAACCCTGACCTTGTTATATAAGAACTACTGTGTTAGATAAGGGCAATAGAGAAGAAAGAAACAAGATCTCAGCTTTCTCAAAAGATAGAGGGTGGCTTCTCAGTTTTCTAATTAATGTGATGTTTTTTACTTTAAAAACAAGCAGTAAAAATATGTCAACACCTTCTTTCTAACTGTGTCATTCTAGTTTAGAGGGCAGATTGCATGCAAGCTACTGATAATGCTTCTTTATGCAGTTGCTGCAGGATTAAAGTTGATGGAAATCTCTCTCATCGTCTGGAATTTGATTCTTGTCCTTATTTTTAAGTTATTGTTAATTATTGCCTTTCTATATGGTTCTGCCTATAATTTATTTGTAAGTTGGAAGATGGCCTATCATGATCTTAACCCAGAAGTCAGGGTCTTCTAAATTCACGTGTAATTAATAGGCTAATGAACGTCGCGATCATTTTACTACTTACGTAAAAGCAATGAAGAATTCCAAGTTGAAGCAGTGTTACTGAGAGGAAAGAACTCCAGTGTCAAAACTCATAGTCAAGTTTTTAACCATGTTTATTAACTGTGACCTTAAACAAGGCACTGAACCTTTTTTCAATCTGTTTATGGTTTTCTTAGAGTGACAATAATCATGCTTGTTCTAAGGACCCTACATGAGTGTAATGAAGACCAAATGGAAATACCTGCATAGGCTCTTTGTAAGTTATAATGCTCTAGACCCAGTTATATCCCATGACCTTGGTGTCAACAGGGCACATTGAAGCAGCTGTGCTAACTGAGCTACCAGGTCACAGGTGTGATAAATTAATATTTATTTCTGATTTTTTTAGCCATTACTGAATGTAGGTTTGAGACATAAAAAGTAAATGGCAATTGTGAGTGTTCTAGCTTCCATCATTAAAAGAAAAAGAAAAAATAAACCTTTCTCTTTCTTTCTTTCTTTCTTTCTTTCTTTCTTTCTTTCTTTCTTTCTTTCTTTCTTTCTTTCTTTCTTTCTTTCTTTCTTTCTCTCTCTCTCTCTCTCTCTCTCTCTCTTTCTTTCTTTCTTTCTTTCTTTCTGCCAAGTTGTTAGATTTACATGAATTTTACCCTCCACTTTCTGGAATTCAACAAATAGAGGCTTTCTTTCATATTTTTTTTTCTATAAGAATATGTGAATTTTCAGATTCTAACTGCACTGACGCTTAGCAGCATAAAGGATGAACCAAATGAGACCAAAGAGTTACAGATAAACTTTTGCTGCTGTTAAATTTGATTAGAATAAAAGGGTGGGCCATTAAAATTGGAACATGTGTGTAGAAAAAGAAGCAATGAAAAGTTGGTATTTAAAATGTCTTTAAGGCTAATTGAAAGAAGGGACTTATAAATAGAGTTATAATTTACAGGCTAATAAATGCCACAGATGTTTTATTATTAACATGAAAATTAGCAAACACACAAGGAGAGGCTAGTTTAGAATATGGCAAGTCTAAGGATGTGGAAATAAAACACATATCAATTATATATATCAATTTGGTGTATAATGCTCTCCTCCAAATGGAGAGAATAGTAAAAATTTCTAGTTTTTTTACCCTGATTGCAAGTGTTATTGAATGAAATAGCCTGCCTTCACGGCATAGCAAATCATTTTTTTAATAAGCAAGGTCCTTTGTTGGAATATGATAAAAACTTCTCTCATTCTCTCTTTTTTTTCCTTTAACTGTAAGCTATTGAAAGAAGTATGTAAAACCTATCTTTATTTTCTATGGTAATATGACTTTCTCCTACATTTGCAGAGATGAAAACTAAGATAAAGAGAATTTATTAATTTACATTTCGTATCTTATTATTTTACGCTTTGTGTTATTTTTTATGTCTTTTCTTCCAAATAAATTATCTCTTGAGAACAAATCCATGTCTTATCCATCATAGACCACCACAGCCTTGGTTGCAGTCACTCAGTGTTCACTGTCACAGAACTATACCGCTTCTAATGCGTGTTGCTGATGCATGCATGGGAGGAAGCAGTTACTCGGGCCTGCGTCTTTTCTCTAGCCCCTGAGATTCCTTGTAACATTATCTTAGGAAATTTACAGGAGGATAGTGCAAGTTCTGGAGGTTCCCCAAGATCACCCTCCCATGCAAGGATTTGCTAAAAGGAGCGATAGAACTCAGAAAGGCTGTTATACTCAAGGCTACGGTTTATTTTAGCAAAGTCAGCAAAGAGAAGGGGTGTATAGGGCCGGTTTCGGAAGCGTTCCAGGCATGGGCTTCCAGCGGTCCTCTCCCAGTGGAGTCTTGTGGACAGTGCTTACTTCTCTCAGCAATGATGCGTGACAATACACACAGAGCACTGCCAGGGAATCTCACTCTAGCCTCAGGGTTCAGAACTTCCTTTCAGTTTTATTGAGAAATACTTAACAAATAAAACTGTAAGATATTTCAGGTGTACATTGTGATTATTTGAGATATGTATACATTGTGAAAGGATTCCTTTCATCTAGTTAATTAACACATCCATCACCCCACTTAATTATTTAGTGAGAACATTTGAGTTCTACTATCTTAGCAATGTCAATTGTTTAAGACAGTATTATAGAGAGAGGTTGGTAAAAGAGTACAAACTTTCAGCTATAAGATGAAGAAGTTTTGAGAATCTAATGTATAACATGATGACTATAGTTGGTAACACAGTATTGTATAATTAAAACTTGCCAAAGGGGTTTAGAGATTTTCATTGAGGATCTGCCATGTAGACATGGCTGACTGCCTCTGGCTGACCTTAGTCCCAAGACTCTCCAGAGGTCAAGTTGACACTGCATGGCCCAAAGCTGCCATCATAAATTAAATTGTTAGCATAGACAACACACAGTAGCCTCAGACCGCCAATTAAACAGACATTCCTATCAGCTTGACTGTCTGAGGGCTTAGAGTTTATTTCCCAGGGGCGGAGGACAAAGGATGAAGTTAATCCTTTATTGTGTATACACACTATATAAACTATTTACACTCTCTTTATTATATTGAGACTATTTACATTATATTCAGAATAAAAGAGAATAGCTTGAAGTTGCTACACACCTCATTGTCATGCTTCTACATCGGATAATAGTTGTACTGGAACCAGACGTAAAAACTCAAGAGATCCCAGAGCTGCTTCTTCTCCCAGCTGAAATGGTCCAGGTTCGGCCAGCCCATTCTCTTGGGACCACAGGTCCCAAATGAGGAGAGTATTGGGGATATCTGAAAACCATCTAGTGTGAGCGCCAAGACATTCCTTTTGCCGTTGCTCTTCAGGCTGTGGGGTTTTGTTCTGTTTGGTTTGTTCTTTACCCCATATCCTTAATTCCAGCTTAGTAAACCTGGTACTAGGGGAAGTCTACTGTCTCCCTTGAATTTTATTATCAATCCAAACTCAAGATACCTCCTAATGGTTGAGCAGACTGGATATTGGATTATATAACTAATATTATTTGTGATACTTGCAATATGATTGACCTCTCTAATTTTTCCAAGTAATGCTTTACTTCTCACCAAACTTCATTAATAGTAAATCCATTATCTCTTTTTTGAGAACTTCCTCACTACTCTTCCTATCTCTGACTTGGCAAATTGTGTGAGAAATTTGGAGACATACACAGTTTATCCCACGGTGGCCCATACTAATTAATTCACAATAAATTTGGAGAGATTTAGATCTAGGACTTTTCTTTAGGAGATCTTGGGCTTTTTATACAAACTGGTCTTTAATGAAGAAAGAAGGGGAAATTAGATAACATGGTTTCTGACTAGGATGCCAAGACCATTCAGTGGAAAAGTACAGGCTTTTCAACAAATGGTACTGGAAAAACTGGATACCCACATGTAAAAAAATGAAGTTAGACCTTTACCTAACACCATATACAAAAATTAACTCTAAAGAGATCAAAGCCTTAAATGTAAAAGATAGAAGTATAAAACTCTTCAATAAAAACATAGGGCAAATCTTTATAATGTTGGGTTCTGCAGTGATTTCTTGCATATGACACCAAAGGCATGGTCAAGAAAAGAACAAATGGACAAATTGAACTTCATGAAAATTTTTTTAAAAATGTCTTTAAAAAAGACAATATTAGCCAAGTAAAAGGGCAACCCACAGAATGGGAGAAAATATTTGCAAACCATATATCTGACAAGGGATTAACATTCAGAATATATAGAGAAATTTTAAAGTTCAACAACAAAAGAAGAAAAAAATTAAAAACAGGCTATGAACTTGAATACACATTTTTCCAAATAAGACATACAAATGGCCAAAAAGCACATGAAAAAATGCTCAGCATCACTAATCATTAGGGAAATACAAATCAAAACGATAATGAGATACTAACTCACACCCAGAAGGATGAGTACTATTAAGAAAAAGAAAAAGAAAAGACCCACACACGCAGAAAAACACAGAAAATAACAAGTGGCCAGGATGTAGAGAAGTTAAAACCCGTGTGTTTGTTGATGACAATGTAATATGGTATAGCCACTATAAAAACAGTACGGCAATTCCTCAAAAAACTAAAAATAGAATTGCCAAATGATTCAACAATTCCACTTTTGGGTATATAGCCAAACGCAGGGACTTGAAGAGGTATTTGTATACTTATGCTTACAGCAGAGTTATTACAACAGCTAAAATGTGGAAGCAATTCAAGTGTCCATCAACAGAAGAATGAACAAGTAAAATTATATTCCTTTGTGTATGTATAAATATACACAAAGAAATAGAATTCAACCTTAAAGAGGAAGAAGATTCTGACTACAGTGTAGATGAACCTTGAAGACACTATGTAAAGTGAAATAAGTCAGTCACAAAAAAAATATTGTGTGACCCACTTATAGGAGACCCATAGAATAGTCAAAATCATAGAGACAGAAAGGAGAATGGTAATTGCCAGGGGCTGGGGGGTGGGAGCATGGTGAGTTATTGTTTAATGAGTATAATTTCAGTTTTACAAGATGACAAAAGTTATGGAGATGAGTGGTGGTGACAGTTGTACATTATGAATGTATTTGTACCAGTGAATGGTACAATTAAAAATGGCTAAGATGGCAAATTTTATGCTATGCATATTTTACCATGATAGAAAAAATTGGGAGGTAAAAACCCTTCCATAAGTCAAGAGTGATACGACAGAAGAAAAGAAAAAAAAGTCATATTTTAATATCTATAATGGTACTTTATTTCTGCTTTTTATCAAGTGGCCCTGCATGTTCATTTTGCACGGGACCTTGCAAATTATGTAGCCAGCCCTCCAATGACAATTTCACTGAAGTGTTAAAAAAATATGGTCTGACTGGACTAGCTAAAATATAGTTGAATTAGCTGAAAGAATTCTTCAAAAAGTGCAGAAAGATAGAAGCAATGTTACAAACATACAATGCAGTTGGACTTGCCAGAGTCTTAAACTGGAATCAGATAAGTTTGATGGGTCCTGGGCAGGCTTTCTAGCCTACAACATATCTGAAACTCCACTCATTACACTCATTTAGGTTAATTTGTATTACATATTTAAGGCTAATTTTAAAACCCTCGTGTCTATTTTGAAAATAATATTTTGAGAGCAAAAACATCTAAAATGCAGATTTCTGATTAGGGCACTTGGAAAGTTAACCAACCAGCCCCTAGAATATGGATTAAAATTCACTCGCATGCACACACAGGCCAGTCCCTCTTAGGAGCTCTAGAACCCCTCCCTCCAGTTGCCAAACAGGAACTGATTCTCTCCTATTAGCTTTTAAATATATTTAATTCTAACTCATTTTTAAAAGCAAAAATAATCCCATATCTCTACCTTCACCTCTCCCCTCTGACACACATACAACACAAAAAAGTTACCTTGACTCCAAGGTATTATTCTTATTGCCACCAAACCATTTAACCTCTCCTTGCCTTAGTGTACTTACCTATAAAAGGAGGACACTAATATTACTTATAGAGGATTTTATACTCATCCTCCCCTTTTCAGTTTAAATATTATTTCTTCTAGGAAGCCCTCCCTGATTTAGTTGTCCCTTCTATTTTCTTATAATACTCTATTTTCTCTTTCATATCACTCCTCCTGCTCTATGATTCCTTTACTTGTTTATGTACCTAACACACCATAGGCTTTGAAACTAGAACACTATATTATATTACAACTGTTTCTCTAGCGCCTTGAAGAATGACTGCCCAATAAGTATTAAGGTAATACATTGAATACTTTTTGTATTCATTTAGAAATTTGTATATAGTTTGCAACTGAATCTGCTGCTTTATAGAGAAAAAGTTTCTTCTTCAGGCAGCCAGTGATATTTTTTTAAAGATGCAGAATTTATAGCAATTCACTTCTCTAAATGTTAAGCACTTGTAAGGTTTAGAGATGCCTTCTGGCTAACTTTGAAAATGACTTTGCGATATTATATCTATATATCTTCTTCCCATCCATATTTTACCCAGGACTACTCCCTTTCAAAGAAATACAGTAGTTTGTTTTCTCTGGATGTCTATGATTGATAGCTAAAGCCAGGGAGTCTCTGAAGGCTTGGGCATAGCAGCCAGAGTTTCATTCAACCAGGACTGATGAAAGCAAGCCTGGATATCACTGTTTATTGAGTTTAATCATCCCTGCAAAACTTTCCAATGTTCCCTATGTAAAGATGCAATAACAGAAGTTTAAATTTCCTGTATTCTCAGAGTTTGAGTTTTTCCCCCTTTGAACACTGAAATATAGGTTATAACCTATAATAACTTTAAAATTCTATACTATTCAATAACACATTGAGATCATCACCATTTCTATCAATGAGCATGAAAAACACATAAGGGAAAAATTAAGAAAAAAATTAAACACCATGGAAAGCAGTATGGAGATTCCTCAAAAAATTAAAAATAGAACTACCATGTGATCCAGCAAATCCACATCTGGGTATTTATCTGAAGAAAATGAAAACACTAACTAGAAAAGATATATGCAACCCTATATTCATAGCAGCATTATTTACAATAGCCAAGTTATGGAAACAATCTAAGTGTCCATTGATAAATGAATAGGTAAAGAAAATGTGGTATATATACACAATAGAATATTATTTAGCTATAAAAAAAAAGGATGTTTTACCTTTTCAACAACATGGATGGACTTTATAGGTAGAGAACAGATCGGCAGTTGCCCGAGGTTCGAGCGAGGGATGGGAATTGAGCAAGATGGGTGAAGGTGGTCAAAAGGTACAAACGTTTAGCTATGAAATAAGTCATGGGGATGTAATTTATAGCATGGTGACTATAGTTAATAAATCTGTATTGCATTTATGAAAGTTTCTAAGAAAGTAGATCTTAAAAGTCCTCATCATAAAAAAAAAAGAATTTTTTTATAACTGTGTATGGTGATGGCTGTTTACTAGACATTGCGATCATTTCACAATATTTACAAATATCAAATTCTTGTATTGTACACCTGAAACTAATATAATGTTATATGTCAGTTATACCTCAGAAAATACATTTGATCAAAGGTATTCCAAAAATAATAATATTATACTCATGGACGAAAATGAAGCATACGATGTCATACAAAGTCATGTTATTCAGGGGATAGTAAGCACATAAATCTCAAAAAAACTAAATCTCAAACATAAATATCAAACCACTAAATGGTACTTTTTTTTCACAGTGAAATAAAGAGTATGTAGATGAAATAATGTAACCCTTTAATATTGAGGTAAACTGAATAAGAACCATATTTACAGAGTTAATTTGTCTAATCACAATTACTTCATTGGAAGAATTTTACACTTTATGTGAAAGATGCATTACTTCAACCCTTTAATCAAGCTTCATAATTCATTTCATCAACATACTGTAACATATGCTATCAAAATATAATGTGTCATAGATCATTCTCCTGACAGAGCTCCATAAACCAAGGAGTTGGTGAAAATAAATCACATTGCCATCTATTTTGCCTTGAAAGTAAACACGAATACTCATAGAAAAGAAACACAAAAGGAAAACCACAATTTGTGGATAAAATGTAAAATGTCATTAAAGACTTTAACATTTATGCATTTCATGTGAAAAATAGAATCCATCACAGTTATTTTTATTTCCCTTTAAAGACTTACAAGATTAATTTGACATTATTACACAGTTCAATTCTGCAACAGTATTCTTAACTGTCTTGATTCTATAGTGAAGATGGTTAGAGGAAAATAATGTGGTATTACTACACTCCGGGCAAACTAGATGATGCCGCAAAATTAATCTTTTTCCAGAAGCCAGCTCTGATCACACCATATCTTTGCTCAAAAAACTTAATGATTTTTCCATTTGCCTAAAGAATAAAGCCTCTATGTGTAGATGTTCTCTCTTACCTTATGCTCTAGCCAAACTTCATTATTCCCTAACATCCCTTTCTGTGACTTTGTTCACATCACACCCTCTGCCAATGATTTCTTTCCCATCTCTTCAAATGCCAACTTTGTTATGACTCTTTCTCTCCATGTGAAATTCTTTCCAAATCTCTGCCTATGATAAATATTTCTATCCTAAATTATCATTATTTTTATACCTGTGTTGACTCCTTTATAAAACTCTAAGGTCTATGAAAACAGGATTCATGAGATTAATTTTAGAATGAATTCAATGGAATATTTGCTAACTGAAATTATATACCTTTGGGATTAAAAGAAGAAATTGATTATCGTTTGAGTAATTCTCTCCTTTTGTGCTTACTTGGCTCTTAAGAGGGACAGGCCAAAGAAGGAAATTCTCAAAAGCTTTTAGTTCCCTCTGACCCCCTTCCCCTTTTTGTAAAGAAAAAAAAAATGGCCCAGCTTTCTGTCTTTGATCCAGCAATTACCTGACTACTAATCCACACTTCAAATTTTGAACTGGTCACTTAAACATCAGAAATAAGTGAGTCTAAGCAAAGCAAAATGTCAAATAATTGTCAGTTAGAAACAATAAAAAATTCAATTTGCAAGAAAAATGTAAAATAAAAATAGAGCATATCCATTTATGTCCCCAACAAAGGAAAATTCAGTTAAAACATAAAGCTTGCAGAGTTGAACAAATTCTCACAGTTCACCAAAAAGCCCTATCTTCCTCAATGATAATATATATGTAATTTTTAAAATTTTACAAATGTATAAAATTGAAGAAGACCTGATATTTAGCTAAGACAGTACATTTTATAACAAAAGTGGAACAGTAATTAGATAGCTTTCCATTTTGGAGGGAGGCCACATTTTAGAGTTTAGAATACAGGTAAATTCCACACTCCCTGAGCAGACATATATATATATATTTTAATTTCTAAAACCATTTGTCAACCTGTTTCAAATATCAGCTACAATGAATTACAACACAGAAAAATTACACTTAGATTGGAAGCAAAGTGAGATTAATCTGGTAGATCACATCTTATTTTCAAGCTCTCACTTCCAGCATCAGATTAAAAAATTTAAAAATTTAAAAAAAAGGACTTTCATTACCTTGATATTGATTAAAGCAGAATTTGTTCTGGTGCGTTTCCCTTCTCTCAATCTCTTGGAAGAAGTTTTTCAATTATTTTATGCCAGCAGAATAACAAAAATCCCCAATGTTTTTCCAACTCTCCCCAGAGCATTGTTAAATTAAAATGTGGAAGTGTAAAAAATTTAAGAGTTCTATCTTAGAATTGAATGATTATGAAGTTTGGGTCCCCTCTGGCACATTAAATGCCCAAGGATATCTGTTGAACTCTCTTTTTAATAGGAACTTGCACTTGATCTAAACTTCTAAATTCATGCCCTATATGACATATAACATCTGGAGAAGAACTTTTAGTAACTTTCACTCATGAGAGTGGTAATAGTATGTTCTAAATTTTCAGAGCTCGGGGATTCAGATTTTATTCTTTCTTTGCGTTTGGGCCTACATGACATGATTGGTTTTAATCCAACCAAATGTCGCCTTTGACTCTGTTTTGTGACCTTTTCATACATTGCTTACATTCTTTGGTTATAGTATTAATCTGTCCACTCTCTACATTAACCTCCCATTGCCTCTGAACCTACTTTAACTTGGTTCCCATCTGCCAGGCTCAAATGAAATTCCACTCTCAAGGATCACCGGGGATGTCCTAAATCCAAAACTCTCTTCTTAGCCATTCTCCTTGATTTCCCTCTAATACTTGAAACTATTGGCCACCTTTTATTTCTTGAAACGTTTTCTTCTATGAATCTGATCACTCTTTTGTATCTTCCGTGATTCCTCTACCATAAATCTGATCGCTCTTTCTCATTTTACTTTACTAGACTTACTACTCCTTAAATGTTGGCGTTTCTCTAGGTTTATGCTTGGTCCTTTTCTTTTTTATACCTTCCTCCTTGAGCGATGTTAAAGAAAAACCAGAGCTGAACAGTAGTTAAAGCAGTAAAAACAGATTTCATTAAGGAGCTACAGTCATGCACTGAATAACGACATTTCGGTCAACATCAGACTGTATATATGACAGTGGTCCCATAAGATTATAACAGAGCTGAAAGTTTCCTATCACTTAGTGACAGCGTAGCCAATATAATGTCATAGTGCAATGCATTACTCATGTGTTTGTACACTTGTAGTAATTTCATTTCTACAAAATTGCAATGTATGATAGCAATCTACTTCATAAAAGGGTAATTTAAAATAAGCTTTTTAGTAATGGAGGAATAAGAGAAATAAACACAATTATAAATATTCAATTTTGCTGTTTAAAATGATTTAATTTCTTTTTTAAATTATATTTTGTAACTTATATTTTCCAGAATTTGGCATTCTGCAACTAAGTTTTAAAGGAGCAAGAACACTTGGGCAGAAATAGACCCATGCAAATATAGTCCACCGGTCTTTGACAAAGGAGCAAAGACAATACAATGGAGAAGAGTCTTTTTAACAAATGGTGTTGAAACAATCAGACACCAACATGTAAAAAAAAAAATAAATAAAAGAATCCTGACACAGAACTTACATCCCTCACAAAAATTAACTTAAAATGGAACATAGACCTAAATATAAAATGCAAATTATAAAACTCCTAGAAGATAGCACAGGAGAAAATCTAGATGACGTTGGGTTTGGTAATAACTGTGTCAATACAAGCAGAGGCACAATCTGTGACAGAAATAATTGATAAGTTGAACTTCATTAAAATTAAAAACTTTTGTTACAAGAAAGATATAATCAGGAGAATGATAAGACAATCCACAGACCGGGAGAAAATATTTGCAAGAGACATGCCTGATAAAGAACTGCTATCTAAAATATACAAAAACTCTTCAAACTCCACAATTAGGAAAACAAACAACTCAATTAAATAATGGGCAAAAGACTTTAACAGACACTATGGCAAAGATATACAGATGGCAGATAAGCAAATGAAAAGATGCTTCACATATTTGTCATCAGGAAAATGCAAATTAGAAGAAGATATCACTGCATACCTATTAGAATGCCAAAATCCAAATGCTGGCAAGGATGTGGAGCAGCAGAAGCGCTCATTTGTTGTTGGTGGGGATGCAAAATGGCACAGCCACTTGGAAGACAGTTTGGTGGTTTCTTACAAAACTAAACATACTCTTACCAAATGATCTGTTAGCCATGCTCCTTGGTATTTACCAAAAGGTGTTGAAAACAGGATCACAGTAAAGCTGCTCACAGATATTTATAGTGACTTTATTCATAATTGCCAAAACTCGAAGCAACCAAGATATCCTTCAGTAGGCGAATGACTAAATAAACTGTGCAATGTGCAAATAGTGGAATAATATTTAGCGCTAATGAGAAATGAGCTATCAAGCCATAAAAAAGCACGGGGGCACCTTAAATGCTTACTAATAAGTGCAAGAAGACAACCTGGAAAAAGCTATATACTATGTGATTCTAACTACGTAACATTCTGGAAAAGGCAAAACTATTGAGGTAGTAAAAAGGTCAGTAGTTGCCAGAGGTTAGGTCACTATTGTGTTGTTAGTTGCTAACATCATCATAAAAATACCTTCCTTGATCCTGCGTTTCTCTCCAGGTACCATCCTATATCCCTGTTACTTCTTCACAACCAAACTTTTTGACTTTTTTTTTAAAAAAAAGATTAACTGTATTTTGGTCATTCTCTCTGTAAAAGCCTTTTATGACTAACCTTGATACATGGACTTGGACCAAGAAAAACAAATACATCAAGGACCAGAATGTAAATCTCATCTAATCCAAGCTCTGGAGTTGTATCCTCAAACTTGACTCTGCTCTGAGCCTTAGCTGACCTACAGCAAGACCTGAACTTTTAATAAATCATTCTCGAAATACTCAAAAATTCTCTCTTCTGCCTTAGAAATTATATTTTACGAATTGTGAATTGTATTTAATTCTGCAATATTCTCTCTCTTCTCTGAATGCCACAGGATTTAATTATACTACAATTTATATTAGAACTTAAGAAACGCAATTGTCTAGAGTAGCTTTTGGAAAATAAACTATTCTTAGCGTAAAATCTATAAATCCAGATCTTGCTTTTTTCACCACCTTGAATAAAATCCACTAATATATTCACCTTTTAAAAGTGCTTACATGTAGAGAGATGATATCTCAAAATTATAGATGGACATTTAGATTTTATTGAGAAATTCGAGGAGGCCCAGAGATTCCTGAGAAGCATATTATAATTGCTGAGAATTTTATGGAGCTGATTTTATAAGAAAGTGTGACATGAGTGGTTAGCTTTAAATGGTGTCTGTTTTCCTTGAACTCTTTTGCTCCCTGAAACCAGCACTAATTAGACAGGTTGCAGCAGCAAGTCCCCGTTAGCCCTGGCTATGACACGTGCATGGTGACCACCCTGCCCTCCTATTCTAGACCCTCATCTAGACTTTTTTAAAATACACATTCTATATATATTGCATCCAAGTTTCATGGAGAGGAGTTGAGGCATGTCTCCGTAAAAGCTTTCTTGTGATTCTGATGCAGAGTAGGGGAAAACTGCTCACCTTACTATGGGAACACCAGAGCTGGAGGAGAAGGATAAAGAAACCGATGCAGGTTTATTGAGAACTGACTGTGAGCTGGGTCCCATACGTGGCATATTGTGTTTCTCAGTGAGGACTTGGTTATAACAGAACAGGCATTAAGACATGTCATTTTCACATTTTTTTGTAAATGTAGAATCACCTGCATTGTAAATTCATGTAGTTTGCTTTGTCCAGCCTTTTTAAATTTTATTTTTTGAAATCAGTTTGGATCCTGTGTTATTTTGAATATATTTTGTTTTCCTAATGGTGTTTCTTAATTTTATTCAGAAATGAGATAGATGTCTGGGTGGACAGAGTTTTATTAGTGAGGGCTTCTGAGTGCATTGTTAAAGGTGAAGTTGAGAACTTTTGACTTTATCAAATGGAAGCCGTATATCTAATAATTAAGAGATCGGACTTTAAGACAATATTCTGGGCTTGCATTCTTATTTTTCCTAAGCCTCAGTTTCTTCTTCTGTAAAACAGGGGATGTCTTACCTTGAGTTTTCTCAGAAGCTGACTTTTAGACAGGAATTTGGGTGGAAGTACTTTATTGGAAAGGTAGGAAAAAAACAATAGGGATGGGTAAAAGTGAGACAGGGAAAGGAGGGGAGCCAACAAAATGTGTGTTCTAGGAAAGGTGATATGTGAACCTTGTAACTGAATCCCACTGGGGAAATTTTGAAAATGAGTGAGGTTACTCCACAGTAGGGGTTGGGGTAAGGATACCAGCTCTCATCAGTCTTTGGAAGAAGGCTGTACCAACGGGAGGTAATTCACTGCTAGCCTCCTAATCAATGTCACAAGCTAGTACTGTGGGCTTCAACAGCCAGAGAAAACTCATGGGTAAAGGTTGCAGTGATGCAGTTGCTGGATTTTGGAAGCTGGACAGTGTGCACTGAAGTGGGAGTGGGGAGATACGGGTGGGACAGCAACAGCCCTTATTTCATAGCGTTCTTGGGAAAATTGAATGAGGCAACACATATTGAACACCTAAAACATACTGAATACTCAATGTGTCTGTCCCTTAATCAGACTATTTATAAAGCTTCACCTACTCATTTTCAGTATCTAGTGGCCATTTTCTTATAGTCATTAACCCAAACTTGGATATTTTTATAACAATGCAATAAATGAATGATTATTTACAATATAATCCTTAAGAATCAAACAATAAAACTATTCCCATAATGACAATCTATTCCTGGTTGTATATTAAAATGACAACATAGTTAGGGAAATTACTGTGTTTTTTTCCTCTTTTGTGTACTTTCCTAGGCCTAGCTGTTTAAGAAAATAAAAAAATAAAAATGTGGTATTCTTGCTACTGTCATAGAGCAAAGTCAATAAAGCAGTGAAAGAATAAGCTGTGTTCCATTCTGTCTCATATATCAACAGAATTACCCCCTGAGTTCAGACATGCTGTTATTCCAGATAGTTGATGATGTATGGGCCTACAGAATACAGCTAGATTCTCAGGTTACAGTTCAGTTTATGGCAAAATGTAGTTTGATGTGTTAGGAGAGGTAAAATGATAGGACAAATATTGATAGGAAATACAGAAAAGTAAGATGCTATTTTAACTGTCCATCTTAGGCTATCAAGAGTTTCAGAAGACATTATTTGATCTGTTATTGTTTGACAAAGCTCTAAAAGTGAAGAATAATAGTCTTTCCTCTAGTCCACTGATAAGGCATATAACTACCTGAAGGCCAAGCTATTAGAGAGATAATGTGGATTTTTTTTTTTTTTTTGGCATGGCTATCTCCATTATTGACGTGAGTCCTGCAAATTCAAGTCCAAAATATGGATGTTTATCTGGTCCATGTACAAGATAAGTGAGGCTTTCAACAGAGCTCTAAATTAAGAAAGCTTGTACTGTCATTATCTATTCCCTGGACCTAAGTAAGCAGTGGCAATGACTTTGAAAGCTTTCAGATCTCTGCCTCATCTTGCCCTAGGAGTAAAGTTTCTTATGCTCATTGGTAGGAATGGAACTAAATTTCTCTAATCCTGGAGAGAAGTTCCACTCTTTTTATTAGCATCCTCCTTGACTCCTCATGAAGACTTTTTAAAAGATAATTGGTAATGGTATTAGATATCTGTTTGGCACCAGTGGATATCACTCTACATTTCAGGAACAAGGAAGATCAGAATATATAATAGAATTAGGCCCTTTGATTCCTGTGCTGCTTTTTGGGACATCAAATAAATACACCAAAGTGTAAGTAGGTGTCCTAGCCTTAGCTAAATATTCTGGAAAAAAATTCAGTGTGAAGGAAGATAGCTGTTGGTATAATGTTTGGTTTAAAATGCTCAGAAGATCTTTGCAAAGCTGATGGATATTACACTTATTTTCATTAATCCTGAGTGAGATTAAGATGTTTAAGGAAACCCAGGAAAGCGTTTGGAAATTTATCTTCTGCGTTCTTGAGATGAGTACAGGGAAAGAAAGGGTGTTTTATTAACAATGGTAATAGGTATACATTTAATGATAATATGAGGAAAATACCTCTTGATTATATATCATCAAGCACGTTCTGTAGATGTTTTGCCATTTAAAAGAGACATAAATGTAAAAAAAAAACAAACCCAAAAACCTAAACATATGGTTTATTTTTTATGAAAAGAATGACCTACTAAGATCAGATCTGAGCATCTACAGAAGCATCTCCGGAACATTTACCATAGCCTCTGGCAAACGTGCCATGTCTGCGTGCCCTCATCCATACTAAATCTAGAGCCTCAGCTTCTTTCTCCTCATCTTGTTTACTTGTACTAGTACTCACAGTGCTTCTCTGAGGCATGATGTGTTAGGAGTTATATGTGAGAGAGCATCAACAAACACAGTTGTGCACTTTAACCTGTAGATTTTTAAATGAGGAAGTAATTTAATCGAATTTGTTTCACAGCCCTCTCATCACCATGGGAACTGTGGGTGGTGGCTAGGAGTGAAAGGGTGTGACAAGATGCTCCTGAAGTCCATCCAGAGGTGCGATGACCAGCTTGTATCTGGGTAATATAGGTGAAAATAGAGAAGCATGGACAGATTTGGATATTATTTTTGTGCTTTATCAATAGATCTTGGTGAGTGACTTTATGTGTTTAATGAGAGCGATACCCACTTTCGCTTCCATTTCCGTGGCATGAACAGGAAATCATACATAACAAAGATGACAAAATTTCCTTTTGTAGAAACTTCAGAGGAAAAAAGTAATAGAACATCATATTAGTATTTTAGTGCTTCTTGAGTTGTGCTGGGGATTAAGTAACATATTATTCATGAGGTCAATACATATGTTATAGAGCTTCATACAAATATACAGTTATCATTGTTATCCTTTTGAAAAGTTTCACCAAGAATTATTAACATAACTTAGTGCTTTATGGTTTACAAAGTGCTTCAGTACATATTATATCATCTGATATCTCCTTCATATCCACACAGATATGCCAGCTTCTTTCCCACACAACGTGTTTGTTCAAGCTGTTTCTTTTGCTAGGACTACCTCACCTGTACTTGTTCCTTGCTTACACTACTTATCTTTAAAGTCTTGGCTTAACTGTCACCCACTTGTGGACACCTTCCACACTCCTTCAATCTCAATTATGTTCTTCTGTATATCCTACCATAATATATGTAGAAAAATACTTTTCCTTCAAAATACTTATCACTCCTTATAACTATGTATTTATTAGCGTGATTCTAGCATTCATAGCCTCTTTCTCCACTCCATGAGATTCATGAGAGGAAATGTTTGGTCCTCTGCTGTATCACCAGGCCTGATCACAATGCCTGGCTCAGAGTAAAAGGTAAATAAACACTTTTTTTTTTTGAAAGAATAAAGGAAAGTAATAATTTTCAAAATTCCCCTTTGCATGTGGAAAACACATTGCACTTCTTCCACTGTGCTTGACTTTAGCTACTCTCAGGATTGTGTTAGTATCATTATTATTAACACCGAACTGTGTTGTAGTTTTTCTGGGTCCACTACAGCATGAATCTCTTGAGAGAATTTATTTATGTCCTATTCATCTTTGTACTTCATCCCTTAGTTCAGGGCATAAAATAGAGTAGGTATGCAGTTTGCTGAAAATGAGTGATTGAGATTCATAAAGATATTTTCCAATAATTCAAGTGAGAGGTTATGACTAGAACTAGGACTGCAAATTGTATAAACTGAGATCAGATGGAAACAGAAATTCTGTAGAAGTAGAAGTGATAAGACTAGCCAACTTGTCAATTAATTATATCTTGCAAATGAAGGCATTAAAGAATAAAATTTCAAATGCAAGGACTGAAGTTTTGGGAGAAAGATGTTACATTTTATTAGGTTGAACCATGTGAAATTCCTGTTTTTGTAAGGTAAAAGCAGTCAGTCAGTATTGTCAATTTCACATGGTTCAACAGATATATTTGATTTTTATGATGTGTAGTCTCAGATAATGGTAGTATCTTTATACTCATTGCATATTTTTTTTGTTTTGTTTTTCTTTATTTTTATTTAAAATTTTAAAAAGTTAAACATTTATACAATCCAAGAAGTGATGCTTCCAGTTACTCTAGCTCCCATCTGGCTCTACACACATATTTAAATGAAAAATTCTCCCAGATTTTGGGAATATTTAGAATTTGGGCTGAATTTATCAGTTTGGAAGTCATTTGAAATATGGCTATGGAGGTCCAGGGAGAAAAAGAAAAAAATCAAGAGAAAAATCTTGTAGAACATATGTACTGATGGATACTTAAGCCATGTCTACATTTTTTCTGATTGTGAACAATGTCTTAAATTTATATGCATGTTTGAACAAACATCTTATTTTTGTGTGTGTCTTCTTTTTACTTGCTAAAATGTTAACACTGCCCACATTTTAAGGTAAATAAATCTTGCAAGTATGTATTTGCTTACTACTATGAGTAAGGCACTGAGAATATAGCAATAAACAAAAGAGATATGGTTGTTCTTTAGATCGAGTAATGATATTTGGAATATCTGAATCTTATGTAATGGGTCCTTTATTAATTAGTAAAAATCATAGTTATGTTAATTAAGGGGAAGAGAGAGGTAAGCCTTAAAAATACACTCTTTGATTTTTTAATTCCAGTCATAGGTATTTTTAATGGAATAATAAAAAAATTTATGTACAATATTGTTTAATGAGTTATTATTTATAATAGTGGAAATTTAGAAACAAATGTACAAAAGGAAATATGAGCATTCAGTTGATGGACTACTATAAAGCTTTTAAAATTCATACTTTTGAAAAATATTAATGGGAAGTGTTCACTATATAAAGTTAAATGAAAAAAAAAGACCATAAATCTCTAAGTACTGCATGATCTTAATTTTTAAAAATGCACATGGGGGAAAAGAGTAGTAGGAAATATGCCAAAATGAGTTGTGAGTAGCTCTCTAAATGGTTTTGTACTATGAGCGATTTTAATTTTTTTCTTTCTAGTCTAGGTACTTTCTCAATCATCTATAATGAATATATATTATTTTTATAATTAGGAAAACAGACATACCATATTGATTACTACATGCAATGCCTTATATTAGTATAGAAGAAAAAGAAGATTAATTGTTCTACCCTTCGGGAGTTTGCACATAAAGTTAGAGAGATGAGTCATACATACGTGGGAAGTTTATAATTAATAATAATAAATGTTTAACAGTAAAAAAACAATTGAAATAAACTTAATTTGAATACCTGCTAATCTGGTGCTATGCTAGGTGCAGTCACCACATTATCACATTGCACTGTATCAACAGTCCTTTGAGGATTATATTAGTGATGAGGAAACTGGAGTTCATTGAAATTAAGTATCTTGTCCCAGTTCATCCAGAGATATAAAGTGTTAATTCGAGGATTCAACCCTGGGCCTGAGTCATTTTTATCAAAAATGATCGTTTCAACCTTGTGTGCTCTTCCATTAGGGGGGCACAAGAAGCGATGATTATAATCATTAACTTAAGCATTTCAATGAAAGTCATGAAAACTCACTATTTTTTTCAAGAGATTTAGAAATTGTCACCAACCATAAAAGCTGAAAAGTACTTTTTAATTTTTTCAAGGGCTAGATCAGTGAATGCCTTATGTACTTAGTGTGCTATGAGTTCAGAATTTTTCTATTTCTGATTCTTGACTGTTTTAAGAGATATAACATGAATCCCTGAATAGTCATCAGTTCTTCCACAAATGGGAGTTCTTAAACACCAGAGGTAAAGCCATCGTGTGTGATTAATGGCTGCAAGCTGGATCGCTTTTCAGGCCATTCTCCTTATCTACCAGTGATATAAATTGGCAGGAAGTCAGAAAATAGATGTTTTAATCAATCCTGCTTTCATTTGTGACAGATCTCTGCCTGAAAAGGACTGGGCAGTCCCTTGTCCTTCCTCTTCTTTGTCTATATTATAGGGTCTTGGGCTGCATTTTTTTCTGACATGGAATAGGAATTTATTCAAAATAATGGTTCTCATTTAGATAGGGGAGTTTGATCTATCACTATGCCTAGACAGCACAACCAGACCTAATTCTCCCTCTCTATTAAACAAATAAAACATTACCCTCATGTCTGCTACTGAAAAATGTCTGCCAGAAGCTCAATATTGATTAATTTGCCCAAGCTCCCATTATAAGAAATCTAGAATTTCTTCTGTTGTTTAATTCAGAACTTTCACGTGCAAAAGGTTTTAAGAGTAGAGAGGAGGGGGAGAAAATGTGGCTTGTGTTTTATTTAATAAAAAAGACATTAAAATATTTTACTTCACTTTAATTTTTATACATAAAAATGCAAGTTTATGATCATCAATCTTTTTATTTTCAGAACTATCTTCTTTTTATTTCTTCCTTAATGTGATGTTAAATGACTTGGGAAATATTTTCTTCACTACCAGAAAAACTGGAATCTCATTTGGAATTTTGCTAGTATATCTAGCATCCTGAAATGAAACAATTTATTTCTTATGTTACAGCATTATTAATAATAACGACCATTATTTGTGTGTACCTTAAATTCTGAAAATAAGCATTTTTACCTCACTTTCTAAAAGGGTACACTGAGGCTCAAAGTGTTTAAAAAAATTATTCTAGGTGGTAATTATATGACTTGGAATTCTAACCTAGTCTTTCTAAATACAGATTCCATACACCACACTTTTTTAGTACACAATGCTCACTTTTAAGTCAAATATAATTGTCAAGGCACATGAAAATATGTTCATTATTAGTCATTATGGAAATGCAAAGTAAAACCACTTAAGATACCACTTCATACCCATTAGGATGGATATTATAAAAATGAATGAACAGATAACAAATGTTAGCAGTGACATGGAAATGTTGGAATTCTTACGGATTGCTGGTGGGAATATTACAGCCACTGTGGAAAAAGGTATGGTGATTCCTCAAAAAGTTAAACACAGAATGACCATGTGACCCAGCAATTCCACTTTTGGTCTATGCCCCAGAGAATTGAAAGTAGGGACTCAAACAGATACTTGAATGCTCGTATTCACAGCAGTATTGCTCAAAACAGCCAAAAGGTAGAAACAACCCAGATGTCAATCAACAGATGAATGGATAAATAAAATGTGCTTTACACATACAATGGAATATTATTTGGACTTGAAAATTAATGAAATTATGACACATGCTGCCACATGAATAAACATTGGAGACATTATACTAAATGAAATAAACCAGACACAAAATGACAAATATTGTATGATTCCACTTAATGAAGTTTCTAGAATAGATAAATTCATAGAGACAGGAAGTAGAATAGAAGTTACCTCACTAGGGGGAGGAGAAATAGGGAATAATTCTTTAAGGAGTGTAGAGTTTCTCTTAGGGGTAATGAAAAGTTCTGGAAATGGATAGTATTGATAAATGCACAATATTGTTAAGATACTGAAAGCTACTGAATTGTACACTTAGAAAACATTAAAATGGCAAATTTTATGTCATGCATATTTTTCACAATAAAAGAAATAATTGTGAAAAATGATAAAATTAGGGTTTATGAAGCCACCTTGCTATTATATATTAGAAGTTGAGCTTCGGTATTTGTGTGACAATAAAGTTGTATTCAAAATATCAGGCCACGTTGTTAGAGATACTGATGACTTTGTGGAATAAGAAGAAAATATCTTGACAGAGAAAGAAAAGATAAACAGATAAACATAACTATACTTCTCTAGTTCACACATCCTCCAAATCCAGGAGACTGTGGAATTTAATAGTGCAGTAATATTAGGCTTCGTTGATGGTAGATTCTAGTCTCTGTAAATGGGGGAAAGTCTTGGACATGAGTGTGGATTTAAAGCCCCTGAACACATAGTGACTTTAAAGAAGGACCAAGAGTGTCAGTTTGAGGTTCATGTGACCCTTGAGTTTTGTTTCTGAGCTCTGACCCTTAAGTAATTGTATTATCGTCACGAATTGTCAACCTCACTTTTCTGAAATGGTAAACACATTTGCCTTGATGATTATGTTCATCAACCACAGAAAGTTTTACATTGAATACAGAGATGATGAAGTATTATTTATACTTTGAGTTCAAGGTCTGGAATAAACTTTTCAACCACTGGGCAGTTTTATATATTTGGTGTCTAAAGAATTTATAATATTTAATAGAATTGGTAAGTGAAAGAATCTGAGTATAAATTAAAATGTGTGATAGATTTTGGAATTGTGCTTTTAAGCAAAAACTGGACCTGAGAATTTGACTAGGTATGTAAAAATGCAAAAGCTGGAGATGGACTCTATTTACAATCATACTTTATTATATTTACATGACTGTTTTAAATATATAGGCAAGTTTTTCTTGTTAGGATTTTGATTGTGAGTTGTCAGGAAGTTTTTTAAATGCCATAAAAAATAAATTTCTAAGTAAAGCCTAAAATATTCCAGAAAATGTAATTTACTAAATATGTCAATGGAATTAATTATTTCAAGTACTTTAGTCTATTCGACTTGAATTAATTGAACATCCATCAAAGAAAATATGAAAATAATTGCACTTTGCTTATTCGTTTTATAAAGAGTAGAACAAGATTTGTTAGTTAAATTAAAAGCTTAAGAGATACTAGTTTCCTTTATAATTACAACTTTAATAAAAGTTATATTAATATAAAAACTAGATAATTAGGCATAGTTATTGCCACTCACAAAGGTCCCTTCAAGATGTTTAAAAAGTCACAGTGATGATCTTCACATGAAACTACACAAATTCTATAACTATCTATTCCCCATTCTTTCCTCCACATACATTATTAAGATACAGCCTGCTGTCTTCATAGGAGGGCTGATTATTATAGATGGAAATCAGCAACTTCTGCTCCAGGAACTCCTGGGGTAGAGAATAAGACAGTGTTTCAGACCAGAAAAACATAGGGTCTTCTCCTTTTTTCCTTCTTTTCCTTCCCCTCTTTTTTCTTCTTCTCCTTCTCCTCCTCCTTCTTTTCTCTCACAAAGATCCTTTCTCACCATAAAAGAGTTACACTATTCTTGAATTCTTTACATGCCCAGTTTTCCATATGGCAAGCCCGTGAACCAGTGCCTACATGTTAATCGTTGTGTGAGGAAGGGCTATTCCAGAAAGTATCAATTCTATGATTTGTTTGCTGGCTCAATTATATTTTTTAAAAATCAGAAATAATTTGAATAGTGGAAATAATACCAAGAAGGTTTGGCATAAGAAAAAAAAAAGTAATTTTTTAAAAAACAGAGTAAACAGTCATTTAAATTTTGACATACTCTTGTAATCCTGTTTGCCATACTCACTGACCAAAAGAGAGTTATATTTAATTAACTGACTTGATGATCTTGAGTAAAAGATACAGAATTCATGATTTCAAATGACTCCACTTCTTCCAGAGAGGCAAACACAGTGGAAGTTTACTAGTGAAGCAGGCAACGAACAGGCCGGGTTCTTGGCCCAGTGTAGAAGCATCCAGGGTACAGCTCCCAGACTGGTTCCATGGACTTTTCATGGGTAGTTCATGAAAAGACAATTCTGGGGTGAAATAAGCCAGTTAAATTTAAACAGATATTTTAAAATTTACCAACAAGACATCTTGTAGAATTCTAAAATATATATTTCCCACCTTATCATGGTTGAGTTCCATACTGTTTTGTTGCAGGGATTTTGTTTACTGATTTACTGACTTTGTGTCACCTCCCAAGGCCCTTGTGTTCCAGAGAAACACAGTTTGGGAAAAGATAAGAGGCAAAATTGTGAACAACTTAAAAGTTTGTTTGCTATACCTCTGTTTCCTTTTTCTGACTATTTTATGCGTGGTGTGAACTTAATTTAGCTTTCAGGGGTATTTTGTTTATTTTCTAATTTTGATTATTGAATGAAAGTCTTTCTCTAGCGATGGATCTTCAAGGAAGGGGTGATGGAGGTGGAGAGTGTAGGGAAGCCCACAACAAGACTGCTAATATCCCGTGGGGAGACCTTGAAGAAGCAGTCAGCTAGTCGGGTTAAGGCTACTTCTGCAATGTAAATTGTAGGTGAGGAAATAAACAACCACTTTTGTTAACGAGCTGATAGTTACTTTCTTCTGCTCTGAGGTGAAAACTCTTGGAAATTCCAAGCTCTTTTGAAAGACCTCCCCCGATACCTGCCAAGCTCCCTAGACTGGTGCCGTGAATGCCTGGATGAGTCTGGCTCGCTGCAGCACCTGCTGGATTTCAAATGCTAGACTTAAAGTCTCTTCTGATCCACTGACCTTCTCAGTCACTCTGCTTCCCCTCGCTATGCCACTTGGACACATCTCAGTCTTTGCATGTCACATGCAGGCAATAAGGAAGGACTGAATTGGTTTTGTCTGTATTACTGTGTCCAGCTGCTGACATTGTCCCAAACTATGTTGGATGAGCTGCTGGCTGACCACCTGTGCCTATTATTCCTGGGGAAGTATACCACTATCTCCGTCATATCTATTTGAAAGTTTTGAAAACCCTGTGCCAGTTAACTTTTGCTAAAATATAGCTGCATAACAAATAAACAACAGATCTTAGAAGCATACAGTTATGATTATTGCTCACACATCTAAAGTCAGCTGGGGGTCAACTAGTCAGCTTGCTGATCTTGGCTGGGCTCACTCACATGTGTAGGGGTTAGCTGGGTGTTTAACAAGCTAAGCTGCTTTGACAGGTACAAGTCAATTTAATGATGCTCTATGCATTTCTCATTCTCCAGCAGGCTGGCCTGGGCATGTTCTCATGGTAATGACAAAGGCACAACATAACAAGCAGAGACAGGAAGACTTCTTCAAGTTTAGGTTTGGAACTGGTTCACTGCCACTTTTGCCTCAATCTATTGGCTAAAACAAGTTAGTGGTTGAGTCCAGATCAATTGGCAGGGCAGGTCATCCTGTCTATAGGGGCAGAAACTGCAAAGTTACATGGTGAAAGGGTATAGATATGGGCAGAGATGAGTTATACAGTCAGATGATATAATTTCCCACATCTTGGTCCCAGACATGTTTGGAGTTGAGTGAGGGCAAACCAAAACCTTGTTGTTTGACTCTTTTGCTTTCTTTCTTTTGCCTCAATTTTGTGCCACTCACCATGATCCTAAGGAGCTGGCTCTCTCCCCTTCCTCTTATCATCTGGATGAGACTTCCCTTACATAGTATCGCATATTCAAGCTCACCAAGCAAGCTTCTTTAGTTAGGAAAGAGTGAAATAAAATAACTTAGGAAATCCTTTATTTTTGACATCTGGTGTGCATGATTAAATTGTTGCTAAACAGACTGAGAAATTTAGGTTGGAATCTCAAAGTTAGCTGTTGGCCTCTTCGCTTTAGGCAGTAGCTTTGCTCTTCTTCCCTTGAGACATAAGCCTTGAGTTTAACTTAGGGAATTTAAGGTTTCCAGTGCACATGATTTAATGGAGAAATAAAAATGCATTAGTTTAATATTTACAAAATACACTTCCATTACATTTTACTTCTAACTTCAAGTACAGATTTTATTTCAGGCAGTGGATTTTATTGTTCAATTACATAGTTTATTTCAAGGGTATTTCCATTTTAATACAGAATCTAAGCTATTTCGCCTCTCTGGGTTTCCTTTTTTTTTCTTTTTTCTTTTCTTTTTTTTTTTTTAATCTGAAAAAGTAAAGGTATTGGAATTGAAACATATGAGCTTGAGAAAGTTACTTACCTTTTCTGGGTTTTAGTTTCCTCAACTGTAAAATAGGGCTACTGAAAATCCCTTGCAACCCAATACCCTGTTACTCTTAAAATCTCAAACACCCTCAAGACCTAAAGTCAATACTCAAATTGTAACAGTGGAATAACTTTAATCCTGGGCAAATGGGGAGGTGGATATTTGGAGACAAAAGGCTCCATTCAGTACAGTTTGAATCAGAGAAAGGAACCATAATACAACTTCTAAGGCCAGTCTTGCTGGAGACTGGAACACTTCCTGTATAAAGACAAAAAATCTGGAGAATGTTGTCTTTCTAATGAAGCAATTCAGGGATATACCTAACCTATTTGCCCTGAAAGCTGCTTAAATGATTGAAAGGAGATTGAGAGTTCATTTAGGTAGAAGGGAAGGTCAACTGAGAGCATATAAAATAGCAATAAAGGGAGCTAGGACAACATTTATTTATCAATAATCACTGCAATTTGTTGTACTTCAGCATTTCAGGTACCATACCTTCATTTCTCCATTGATATTCACATATACTCTGGGTATTCTGTCACTTGCAAATAAAAGCATCCTATTGATACACTGGCTTCACCCAGAGATATTAAGAGGATTACTAATAACTTGATTAAAATATTTATAATGTAAATAAAATTAACCTGAGCAATTTGGAGGTGTATTGCAGAGAGGCATGACTCATGTAACTATTAATAGAGATAAATATAAGTACTACTGCTTTCGCCTAAGTTGGTCTCTTTTAAAGGGGTAATAGTAAACATTGTAAAGGGGTTTTGCATTTTGAGAGTGCAAATGTTTAAAGAAAAGACTATTTATAATACAGAAAAAGACTTTTTAAAAATATGGTCCTGAACAGGCACAGAAATAATTACAATGAAGGGATTACTCTTCTATACATTTCTTCTGTGGCCCCCCAGAGATGAAATGGTAGATTATAAACAAAGGGGACACTTCCTACATATCTTGCTTTTTCATAAAGATAATAAGAAGTAGAAAATTAAAAGATATGGGTAATAGAAGTCTAAATATAGAGGTAATAGGAATCCCAGAAGAAGGAAAAAAAATGGAAAAGAGGAAGTTACTGAAGAAAAATAGTCTTCATAAAATTAAAGATGAGAGACTCTGATTGAAAGGGTTCATAGAGAAATGGAAATGTCAAATAGGAAAGAAAAGGAAAAATCCAGACCTATGTACATTAGAGTGACACTGAAGAAAATTAAAGATATTCTAATGGCTTCAAGAGAACAGATAAAAAAAATCAGAGTTCCATCAAATCAGCAATAGCACTGAAAGTAAGAAGATAATGGAACAATACTTTTAAAATATTGACTAAAGGGGTATGGGGGAGGGGGTATTGGAGGAAGGTTGTCAAAGGTATAAACTTCCAGCTGTAAGATAAAAAAGTACTAGGGATGTGATGTGCAGCATGATGGCTATGGGTAACACTGATATACAGGAAAGTTGTTAAGAGTGTATAAATTCTAAGAGTTCTCATCACAAGGAGAAAATTTTTCCTTTATTCTCTCACTCTCTCTATCTATTATCTATCTATCTATCTATCTATCTATCTATCTATCTATCTATCTATCATCTATCAGAAGATGCATGTTAGTTGAATCTATTGTGATCATTTCACAATATATCTAAATCAAATCATTATGCTCTATTCCTCGAACTTATACAGTGATGTATGTCAGTTATTTCTTAATAAAATTATAGGAAAAAAAAGATCAAATGAAACTAATTTCACACTAGCCACATTATCATTCCAATGTGAGAACATAATAGCCTTAGAATTTGTGGTGGGGAAAATTCTAAATGCCCCCAAGATCCCTGGCCCC
This sequence comes from Eidolon dupreanum, assembly GCA_028627145.1. Taxonomy (NCBI): domain Eukaryota; kingdom Metazoa; phylum Chordata; class Mammalia; order Chiroptera; family Pteropodidae; genus Eidolon; species Eidolon dupreanum. The sequence goes on from CM053512.1 coordinate 10,929,303, forward strand.
ATGTATACACACCAATAGAATCCCTTGACTGTGACTACGGTGAATTTTACTCCTGTGATTAAGTTATGTTGGATGGTACAGTTGACTTGGAAGGAGAGAAATTATCCAGATAGGCTTTGTCTCATCACATGAGACCTTTAAGTCTAGATCTAGAGGTGACAGACACAGAGAGACATAGATTTGAAATAGCAGAGACATTCTCCTGCTAGCTTTTAAGAAGAGACTGACAAGATTTGGAGAGGGTGACATGGCAGGGAATGGCAGGCAATCTCTGGGAGATGAAAATGACCCCTTTGACAATAGTCAGCAAGAACTAGATTATGCCAACGACCTGGAAATGGATTCTTCCCTAAAGCCTCTAGACAAGAACTCAGCCCAGCCAACCCCTTGTGTTCAGCCATGGGAGATCTTGAGCTTTAACTCACTAAAGCTATGAGATAATAAATTTGTGTTATTTTAAGCTGCTAACTTTACTGTAAGATGTTACACGGCAGTAAAAATACATGGAGAAGTCTTGCCACATAGTACTTTATTGAAAACAACTAGAGTTTTCAAATAAGAAAAATCCAGTAAGTACTTCAAGATTAAGATAAATCAAGAACAGAAAAGCATGCTTTTATTTCACTAACAAACATGATTAAAAAGCTCATAAATAAAACATTAGCTAATTAATTTCAACCATATATATTTTCAATGATGATTAAGTACAGTTACTTTTAAGGCATCATAAATTACCCCAAAACTTACCAGTGTAAAAAAAAATATTTTCTTTTGTTCTGGGCCTTAATGGTCAGGAACTTGGTCCTCACTCAAGTCTCTTTCAGCTGTTGGTAGGTGTTGGCTGAGAGTGCATTCTTCTACTTTGCCTAATAGTTAAAGGCTGTGAACTTCATCTTGGCCAGGCAGTAAGAATTTGGGAATTTAAACTGTTTTTTTTTTGTGGCCTGACCAGAGTCCTTAAAGACTATCTAGTCTTGTTTGGGACTCAAAAGCCCTCTTTACCAGTTAAAGTTGAGAAATGACTTCATTGTTCCAGCTGCTATCTGCCTTTCCCCCACAAAAAGGTTGGGACCCACAGAACAACACAGTTTATAATTTAACCTGATATGAAAATGTTAAACTCAAAAGTAAATGGAGAGCATCTTTGAAAATTCCCTGGGCAGACAAAACCAGCTTAGTCACACAAACAAAGCTTAATTTAGGCTACTTTGAAAGAGTAATTTGCACAGAATCATTTCTTGGCTTATGCCTCTGGAAATAATAAGCAGAATTTGAACTGTTTCCCAGGTTGATGTGAGGTAACCACCAAAAATTCTGACATAACCAGTCACTGTAAAGAATAAACAGTCCTTGCCTTCTCGCTGGATAAGTTGCTTTATCACAATACACCCCTGAGCCTCATTCCATGTTCTGGTTTGAGTATCCCTGGGTTGCAAACCATCTTTTTGATGTGTACACAATAATTTTTTACTATTTACTGCTTCAATGATTCATTGATGTATTTTGGCTGTTTATGGGCCTTTGGCAAAAATTTCACAACTATTTTTTTTTTTTACAACCAGTCACACCAACTATATGTTAAGCGCTGTTACAATCTTAGCTATGAAGATGAGTAAGAAAATATTTCTTCCCTAGAAGAGTTCCTAGCCTCAGGGCAGAGACAGATGTGTAAAGAGCTAATCACAGTTTTACGTTAAGTAGTCCTACAATAATGGCGTGAGCCAAGCACTATGGGAACACAGAGAAACTACTAAAAGTACTCAGGAAAAAGCTGTTTTTAAGCCACAGGATAATACTCCTGCTAAAATAGGACTATTTCATTGGCAAAAGATAACATAATTTAGAGAAAGTATTGTGGTATATTGTACCATGGGACAGAAAGTGTCAACATCCTTTACCTGAAAGGAAAATAGTTTCTTGCCAACTCAAGATATTTGACCTAATGTCACATGAGGAAAATCAACCAGTTTTTGATCTTTTCTTGTTTCTTTGCTACTTTTTTTTTATTATGATTTAGTTTTATTAAATTAAAAGATTGCTTTCTAAAACTTCATTTTCTTAAGATTATGTAGGTACAGATACATACAATTTTGTCTTCAAAAATTAAATATTTCTCTTTTTAAAACTAAAAATTCTCTTTGTTGCTTGTGATTGCCTACTATTTGTGAGACATTGATGAAATGTTACAGAACATACCAAGATGTAAAAAAAAAAAAATCAGTTTCTAGTCTTATGAGGCTTCTATTCTAGTTTGAGAGACTGGCACAAAAATTAAATGGTAAAATTAAATGAATGCTATCAAAATGTTATGAGAAATGAGGTGAATGTGCTTTGAGTTTTATCTTCGTGCTTATTGTTTATGGTTGCTGCCTGTCATAGCCACAACATAATGTAACTTCAGGTTTATGTGTAAAGTATTTTTATAACTTCATCCTCAGAATAGAATTTTATAGCTGGAAGTGACTCTCGATGAGGACACTAAGTGTCAGAGAAGTTTAGGTATCTGTCCATGGTCACATGATTAAGCAGCAAGA
>CM053512.1:10931936-10956307 GCA_028627145.1 Eidolon dupreanum
GAGAGAGAGAGAGAGAGAGAGAGAGAGAGAGAGAGAGAGAGAGAGAGAGAGAGAGATTGGATTTGAACATCTTGCAATGGTGAGCCTCCAAGGGCATCTGATTCTCAAATTCCTTCTGGCTCTATGTTCTAGATCACATGCCATATACCACATGAAATGCTCTACTTTCAGTCCCCAGAAACTTCTAGGTTTCGTTTAGCTTCTGGGTCTTTGAATTTACAGCATCTACTTCTTGAGACAAATATTCCTATTTTTTTTTTTCTTAAGTTAGTATTATTTATACCAAGGCACTGCTAAGGAGCCACCTCCCAAGGAAGTTGGGCTGATCTGGCTTGGCCATATCTTTTACTCAGCACTGTATCCTGAATTTATCTGTAACAAAACACTTTATGTTGTAATCATCTGTTTATTTCCAGACAGATTGAGGGCAGGTATTATCTATTCATCTTGGATTCTTTAGTGCTGTGCAACATCTCTGGCACATGGAAAGATTTCAGCAAATGTTTACTGACAAATGTTATTTTACATTAAACAATGTAAAGATGATAAAAATGGCATGAGAGTTCCATGTTTATTTGTACTCTCTTAGGAAAGTACTCTAGCTCTCTGAAAAGTACCCTATTTTTTTTTAAGATTTTTTATTTAACATTGTGTGCTTTTTAATCTTTAATAATATGTTAAAATCCCCTAAGGGAAATAATTATAAATCTTATATAAATAGTCAAAATGATATTGAAAAAAGGGGAATCGGCAAAGAAATTTTACTATTTACAAAAACATTTTTGAAAGTATGACTTAATAAGGTTAGATCTAGGTCAAAGGGAAATAAAATATACAAGAGTGTAGAGCAAGGAAATCAATAAAATTTAGAGTGAAGTCTCCTGTGTCGAAAGCTTCTTAGAGCTCTACGTCTCTGTGAGTGATGATTTTGCCAGGTGAAGACCCCGGCAAAGGGAGGCAGCTCCTCCCTTTTGGACCCACCACCCTCCAATCACATCTAGCTATTAGCTTGTCTTAGGATCCTTCTCAAAAATGAGCTCCTACCTCAAGGAGCCCTTGTGTGTCTTGGGCCTGCTATTTCTACTTTGAGGTGGTTCAACTCAGACTCCATAACCGAAAAGTGGGAAGGGTACATATAGAGCCTGATTTGTCAAATGGCAACAGTATGTTCAAGAATGAAATTGGCCTGGTTTCTTGACATTACAAGGAAAAGTAGCAGCTATCTCATTGAGAGAAACTTTATCCCCCACTCTGCTGCTTGAAGCAAAGTCACTGAATTTTTTTGATCAAGGATATTCCCCTAAATGCCAAGGCCTAGTTCACTTGTAACTTGGCCAAGCTGAAACCTGATGATATCTACTGGATTGTAGCCACAGTTCAGGCTTAGTTCTCACTATGCAGGATCAAAAATGGGCCTGGTTATTTAGCTCAGTGGCAGAACTCAAGGCATTTCGCATAGCTCTGTCCAGCAGTCCCCTCAATGAAACTCGTTATACTTTTATTCACTTTTGACTTTTGTCAATGGCCTGGCTCTTTGCTCTACCACTTGCAAAACTACAGACTGGTATATTAAAGATAGTTCTCTCTGAAGCCATGAACTTTAGAAATAAAATCACAATTAATGATGATACTGTGTGAGTTACACATGTAGACACCTACGGTAAGGACTTGTTTTCTGATGAGACTGCTTGGAATTAAGCTACTAATAGAGGCTTCTCCACCCAGATGCCACCATTGCTGCCTGATTCACCACTGTACCAGACTCAGCAACACATTCACCCTCAGAGACTTGGCACAAAGTAAAGGACTCTCGGTTTTTGATTCAGGGGCTGGCACTACCAGACTTGTGGCTCCTACAGAAAGTCGATCCATGTATCTTTCAGTGTAGGAGACTCTGTCACTCAGGGCATTCTCTGTTGTTCCTGGAAGGCTGAGTATATTAGACCTTTGAATTTTTCAAGGCTATCAGCAGTGCCTCCCTGCTGTCGACATGTTTTTAAGTTACAGCGTTATTTTTCCAGTCCCATCACCTAACTCTAGCCACTTTATTGCATCCCTTGAAACTAATCTGTATCATTTGGTGGCGGGGAGGGCTTTCTGGACCATTTGCTTTTGGGAAATGATGTACCTTTTGTCATAAAGGCCACTTGACAATGAGTAATAGTTACAGTATTCAATGAACTGTCTATACTCCCCACCATCTACTGACACCCAGTATTTTTGAGTGTTAGAAAAGCTCCTCAAAAATAATTTCAAAAAGATTCCTCACTCTCTCGTATTTTCTCCTTGTCCATAAGCCTTAATAGGTAGTTTAGTCACTAGACATAACTGTCCCCTTTTAGTCACTGCTTGAGTAATGATCAATTAAAGGGAATGGAAAGTGTATGAATTTACTTTGAATATGGAAAATATGGGTGAAAGTAAGGCATCTCTAGACCATGAGATGTACCTTACAGTTCCTTTAATAAGTTGTTAGGCCCCAAAAAATATTTTCAAAATTTAGTATTTATCCATTGCAAAAAATTAATACAAATCACTTGAAACTATTTAAAGATTTTTCATCCTTAAATAAGCACAGTCATTAATTGGGTGTGTGCACTCACTAGGTACAATAAAACTTCTCAGACCTTGAAACCAAATAGGATACTGCCACCTTCATCTCAGCCTAGGAATCTCAACAGTTTCAGAAGGTACAATGTCACTCAAAGGAATTTTTTTAAAATGAGATATTCAACTTTATTATTATAATTATATACCATTCTCATTATTTTATCTGTTATTTGATCTGTATACATTGTTATAACAATTTTCTCGCTCCTACTTTTGTAAATTTGGGAGTTTACATTCCATTTGTTCTTTTTTATTTGTGTTTAGATTTTATTTTCAAACCCACCCTTCCTCTGGGACCCCTTTCTCCTTCACCCAGGCTCCTGATAGGGCTCTCGTGCAAAATACATCTGTTTTCTCCCCCTCTTCCAGTTGTTATGCTGGCTTTTCTCATTCTTATCAGTTTGCAATTCAAATGTGATCGTTGTGCTCGGTGGAAGAGTTGATTTAAAGAGTTACTTTTAAAAAATCCTTGAGTCAAATTATAATTTTAGGTAAGCTTCTAATCCGACTGAAGGAATACAGTTAATAACACATCGATCGTCTTTGCAACTGTGAGACATGAGTTTACCACAGGCCTCAAGCACATGGTATCTATTGAGCAGTATGGTTCCTATAAACTCTGACTTCATGGAATAGCAAAGAGTAACAATCGAGTGCTGGAAGAGAGCCAGTCACCAGTGCAGTAGCGGTGTCAGGCAGTAGCACTCCTATAGATCTGGTGGGGCAGGGATGATACAGCTGTCATGAAGTGACCTCAGATATGACAGGCGGAAGATGCTCTGCACTGTAGGGCTGAGTGAAGTGAATCTGCACCCTTAAGCACAGGAAACTGGAAAACAGTAGCAATGGACCAAAATAAACTAATATCCTTGGTATGAAATCATTGGTATGATATCCCAGAAAAAGAAAATTCACCCCCAGGGAAAGCAACAGTATCGCACAAGGAACAGTATCCCAAAAGGAACTTGAGAACCTCTCTCTAAAATCTTGAAGAATTTATCTATATTTTTCCCATGCATTTTTCTCTACCTCTGCTCTCTCAGTGGTACTCTAAAGGAAGAGTGTCCCTCTCTGTCTTCTCACTTCTATGACAGGACAATGCAGAAGTAAAATTAATGACCCAGAGAAGCCATTGGCACAGAAAGATCACCATGTGCCTTTGCAGACTATTTTTATTCTTGCTTGTAGAAACTAAATTTAACCGAGACTGGGAGAAGGAGACAAACAGAACTGAGAGGAAAGACCTGGACAAAAAGTAAGAGGTGGACAAGATAATATCATCAGATAGAGACTCAGCATTGAACAGTCTATCTGTGTAGACCCTCCCTGGAATCCAATGTCTTTGTCCAACTCCCTTTGCGAAATCCTAGACTTTTGTATGCCCATCTGAGTGTGGAGGTATCTTAGCTGAGGATGAGGGCATGAAAAGAAATCTCTCTCTTGACCATGGTGGAAATAAGCAGAGCCAGCTGGGCATTTCTCTTTGCGCCTGAGCCATGGCGAACACACTGCCAATGTAAAACTTTTCATACGAGCTCATTGGTTTCAAGCAGCATTATGAATTCTATGAAATTCCAAAAAATTCTGCAAAGAAAAAATGCCAAAAAGTCTTTCAAATGCTGAATATGATTTTAAAAAATAGCAATCACATAAATAAATCGAATCTAAAGAAGTCGATGCAAATTCTCTGAAGCCAGGAATGAAATAAGAACACAAGTCCGAGAAGTAACTGAGTCCCAAAGCTGCCCACCGACCCAAGAAAATATGACCTCTGGGAGTTCAGAGCTTTGGTTTTAATGACTGTTTTTAGGAGACATGCAAGACAAAGACTAGGGCCACTGTACAGTGAGAAATTAGATTGGAGACTCTCGGGTAGAGTCCAGAATTAAAAATACCTAAATCAGGGAAGGGTGAAATAGGAGTCTTCTCTGACTAGAATGGGCTTTGGCTGAAGGGAAAAGCAATAATTTTCCCAAGATATTTTTCTCCATGGGCCTGCTCTTTAATGGGCTTATAGCTTTCTGGGTTATAGAAGAAGTAAATTATTTTTGGTGAACTTATTCTCACATCAAACCTCAACAAATTCTCACAGAATTTTAACAAAAAAATTCTGGTCAGAGTCAAAGATCATGAAACACATAAATAAAACAAGGAATTATACATGAGAGACAGCAGGACTATCATAGCAGAAGCAGACAAACATTGGAAATATTAAAAATATAAAATGAGTATGACTAATACATTTGTATAAATAAAATATAGACTAAAATACGAGTAAGGATCAATTACCTATCAAAGATTAACAGGCATAGTTGAAAAAAGCAAAATTGAACTTTTATAAATGAAAAATGCAATCAGTGAAATTAAAGCTAAGTTTATAAAATAATAGTTTAAGGGAGAATTAATGAGCCAGAGGATATAAATTAAAAAATAATACAATTGGTACTCACAGAGATAAAGTGATGGAAAAAGTAAAAACAGACAGACAAACAAACAAACAAACAAACAAACAAAAACAGTTGAGAAACATGAAAGACTGAGCTAGTCCAGCACATATCTATCAAAGTTCTGGAAAGAATAATAGACTCAAGGGGCAATATTTAAATAAATAATGCCTGAGAATTTCATGAGAACTAATTAACTCATTCTGATGAACAGCAACAAATCCTAAATAAGATAAATTATCATACATAGGTACAAATTTTTTTTTAAAAAAAACTGCAGAGTACCAAGTAAAATAGCAGGCATTTAGAAAAAGCAGAGAGAAAAGACAGATTATGAACAAAGGAATGGCAACTAGACTAACATTTGACTTCTCGACAGACTTCTCAGATGAAGCCAGAAGACACTACAATAACATCTTCAACAAGATGAAAGTTTCTTTCAACCCAGAATCATACTCTACAAAGGCGTCTTTCAAAGGAAGCCAAATTAAAGACATTTTCGTGTAATAAGTGGTCTACCACAACAGATTCTCTCTGAAGGAACATCTGAAAAATATACTTTAGGAAGAAGCTAGAAGGAAAATCTGAGCTATATAGAAACATGGGCCACAGAGGAAGGTAACTGGAGAGGGCTTACAGGGGTGTCCACAGTCTGGGTGATACTCTGCATTGTGCTGTTATTTATATTATGCATGTTACATATGTTCTTTTATGTACCAAGTGCATTAGAATTTTAAAAATAGATAAAATCATTAAATGGTCCCTCTAAAAAAATACTGTGTCCTAAGAGACAGGAGTATATTATTCTGAAATTCCAGTGTAAATCAAATCTCTGGAAAAATGATTTTGAAGAGGAGGGGAAAGAACTTTTAGACAACCAGTTTGGCTTCTGAAAAAGGATTCATGTAGCTGTTGTTCCTAAGAAATATGAATATCAGTCATATGTAAAGAACAGGCATAAACGGAGACAACTGGGTATTAAAACAAAAAATAAGAGGCTAAGAATTAAAGAGAAGCAGGTGGAAGGACAACTCGTCAACTCAGTAGCCATAACACAATGGGCCCTTCTGAAAAATTACATCTGTGCATTGAAGACAAATTTCAGAATTCTCTTAGAGTACGGAACAAAATAACCACATGCAGAAGATGCTAAACATGAAAAACAGAGAACAGAGATACAATTTTAAAAGTATAGGTAGTGCTGTGGAAGGAAGCAGGCCGCGGGAATATCCCCCAGCGTAGTTATTGAGCGCTTCCTGTTTGTAGGCCCTCAGCTGATACACACATGTCAAGTCACTTAGTAGTGTAGTAACAGGGGAGGTCTGCATTATATCTGCAATTAAATGAAGCCTCAAAGAAGTGGCTTGCTAAAGATCGCATTGTTGGAATTTGAACCCAGGTTTTTCTGATTCAAATATCTGAACTGTTGATCTTTTCCAATAATATCGAGAAAGTTAAAATTCAACTTATTTTACTTTGGATAAGAGTCATTTTGTATTCATAACAGACAAAATAGCAGTGAGGAAAAAACAATATTTAAATTTTATACTCCAAATAACATACCATGAAAATATTTTATGTACAAATATATCTCATATATCAAAGGAGAAAATAGACACCAATAAAATTTAAGTATAAACGCAGATCTCTAAACTCAAATAAACAACTATTGAATTCAATAGTTGAATTGCAATAGAATAAAAACCACATGCATAGTTTAATCTTAGAACTTATGTAACATTTAATTTAAATACGTCAATGGAGAAAGTGTATTGTAATATATCACTTATTAAACCAAAGAAGTTCAATTACAAGGTAATCTCAATTGTACCCAAAGGCGTTTAATAATCTCACAACACTTGTATAATACAGTGACTTATTATTAAATGAGAATATGCTTACTTCATTTACATAATAAATAATATTTTTCTACCCAACAGCCAAAATTACATTTAAGGTTAAAATATGAGCATAATTCTCGGTAAACTCAAGAAGCAAGGTGGGGGTAGTGCCCCTTCATGCATGCTCCAAGGAAAAGAGTATCTTAATAAGTAACACATAGTTATTTGACTGGGCTATTGAGAAGCAGGACACATCATATTATACAATCCTAATACTATTAAACACTCAAATCTTATTACAGAAGCCTAGACCATATTTAATTTAGCAAATTGAATATGGTGAAGCCTCCTGACAGCCAAACAGCTGGCCTTTGCTGGTAACAGCCTGAACTCAACCTGTTTACACCAATGAAAACTTTATCATGTAAATTATCTTAAATGAATTCTCACAACACTTGGAAAGTACAGTATGCTTGTCAATATTTTAAATGTGGAAACTGCAGCTAAAAATGGACTTGTCCAGGATCACACAGAAATTAAATGGTGACTCCAGTATTTGAACCCAGGTCTCTCTCTCTCTGAAGCCCCATGTTCCTAGTATATACTCACTGCCTACCAGATGTCAGGCTCTCAGCTCTAATCCTAAAATTAGTACCACACAGAAAAGATTATTAAACAATCAAACAAACACACACTCTATTTTCTCTTCAGTCTGTCCCAGTTCTAAGACATTTATTTATCTGATTCCTGAGAGGCTAATCATTGCTGAGCTTGTATCACCATTTCTGTGAGAAAATAGAGACACACTCAAAATCGCTTGAGAACAAATACAGCCAATACACAAACTAGTGCAAAGGAATTATTCTAAAGGAAGAAGAACATGAAGTCAACATGAATAGTCTCCTTGAAGCGGAAATCTCTTAGGTGGCCTTTGAAAGAGGATTTGGCTTAATGTGTCAAATCTTAACCAGAAAAAGAACTAGAGAGACACATGTGAAGGAAGAGGAGTAGGAGGCAGCAAAACAATGTGCTCTTTAGGGTAAATACAATTAGTTAAGTTTATAAAGTGATGAAACTCAGTAGATCAGCTAATGGGAAACTTTTTAAATAATGGATTAAGGAATTAGTATCTGATTTTGGAAGCAACTATCTTAGGATTCAGCTGTGACTGCCATCAGTAGGTAAAGCTGGTGTTTGATTTTTCCTTTTCCTTTGCAAGTCAAAATAGCACTTTATCATCATTTCTATGTTAATTAAAAAGGGTCATGATAAAATGTTTCACTGCTTATTTTGAAACTTTTTTTCATTGAAACTTTAGATGGATATGATTTTTTTCCTCCATATATGAAAGACTATTAAATTCAGACTACATGAAAAATCAGATGGCTCAGTTATAAAGCTGAATGCTTTATAGTTTCCCAGAAAAAAAAAAATGTTCATTTCGCAATTACTTTAAAATCATATCACAAGATCAAGATCATTTCAATTGGCTATTCCTCCCACCCACGGTTGTTGTTGATTGATTCAGTCTCCAAGAAAGTATATGTAAATATGGGTGTGTTTCATTGAAACAAGTGGAATTATGAAAATGATACTTTAATGTTATTTCTCTAGCTATATGTTCTTTGACACATTACTTATTGAATCCCAGTTTTGACATATGTAAATTGGAGACAATAACTCCAACTTTGTTAAATTTAGCTCAGGGTTAAACATGAGGCACATAAAGCCAAAGGGCCTACCCGCCATAGGGTGGGCAGTATATATAGGAGTAGGAGTACTACAGCAATTGTTAATCATATATGGACCAGTCCTCACTGAGCTCGCAAAATATTAGGGAAGATGAGCCTTTTCTAATAGAGATAGGTTCAAATGTTGGATTCACCACTTAATTTCTATGTGATCCTGAACAAGTTTGTCTTAGATCTTCAGTTGCCAAATGAATAAAGTGCTCACTGAAGCCAGATTGATTTAAAACTAAACCCACATTAGAGTATTTCACAACTTAATATTTTCCAATTATGTCATGCTAAAATCACAAAACAATATCTTATCTCAATGGGTCTACATCAGTGAGGTAAGTTTGTATAACTAATGGTAATTGCTTTAATTCCAGGATTCCTTTTCTGCCAGTTTTTGAATATATAAGAATTAGCACACATCTGGCATAAAAATTCCCACTAAACAATCAGAAAAAAAAGCTAGCCAGTTAAGATGATATTGTGATATCATCTCAAAGTAATTGTGCTAGAAAATTCTAGCAAAGATTTTTGTATGGGGTTATCGGTAAACCACTATTTGCAGTTATATCAATCTCCAAAAATCAACCACAACACATTGTAAACTTCTTAATGGTGGTAATTAAGTCATATTTTCTCTTTGGAAGGGGAGGACTATATCTTATACTGAACTACTTCTATATAATCTGTGAAAGGCAGTAAATTCTGAGTGCAGAGTTAGCAATCAATAAATGCAAAGAGGGAAAGGATGATTTAATAACGTTAATTTTAGACCTGTCAAAGTCTATTTTGAATCCGCAATCTTAGATTTCCCAAACTAAGCTTATGTATAAATGCCGACAAAGGTAGATTTTAAAGGGAAGATCTGTATTTTGGGGATGAGACAAGCAAATGAAGCAGCAAGGCTTCAAACACAATTCATATACCCATAATTAGTTTTTCATGTATGGATGAGTGTACCTTCAAATACCATGCATAACTATTTCTAACACTTCAATTTTCATTATGTTTGAACATAAAAGTTAACTTTGCAAAAATAAGAATTCTCTTTGCCTGCACTAAACCTCATTTCTTATTCACATTTCAAATAGAACAATAACATCAACACTCTTTCTGAAAGCCATTTTTCAGGGAAATGGCCATTTGATGTTTGCATGAATTTCTGATTTTATGCAAATGCTTTCTTGGAACATAGCACCATTTGCTATGTGTAATATTGGACAAGAATCCAAATAGTTATGATATTATATGTACCTAAAACTTGCTTTGCTGTTTCAGCTGCCTGAGAATGATTTCTTCTGTGGTTTGTTTAATTAATACAGTGTTTATTGACAACTCTTTCTTATACTGGACCAATGCTGGCTTTTGTTAAGTCCTTATTGGAGATATTTTGGAATGTAACCATTATTGTCTCTTTTAATTTAAAATCTACAGCTCGGAAATTTCAGTGACATCCTCGTGACTTCTTCAGGCATCAGTTCTGAGGTCCGTCATTATTACATGGGTATCTCATTAGATGTGAATCTCCTACTTTCTCTATGCCCAGTTTCTCTCAAAATAAAATAGAAATATAGAGTGAGTTTCTTTGTAGGCCTAAAGCCTCTTCCTGGCAATGTTTTTTAGGCTCCTTTAACCAGAGTGAGTGTGACCTAAGTTTTAATTTGAGATTCGCCAGCCAAATTTTATATGAGGACTTCTTCATTTTAATAAAAAATAAATCAAGCTATAAATGACTACTAGTAGGTGAATAGTCAATTAAGTTGTACAGCTATTATAAAATATCATTTTAAAATAATGTTTATTGCCATAGAGAAATATTTATAACCCTCAAACATTGAAAACATCATACCAAAATGTAAGTGAATCCAACACAGAGCATATTCTATGGCAAAAATAATTATTTGACTATTATGGCTCTTCTCCCTCAATTAACATTGATTATGGAATTTATCCTAGAAGAAAGTACTGTCTCTTTAATAGTACTTTGCAAGTGTGTTTTCTGGAATACAAGTTCTGTAAAAGATTCATTGATGTTCTACTGCAAAATAATTCTTAGATCAATGACTTTGAGAAATAAGTCAAACAGTCTTAAATAAGATTTTCAATTGCAGGATTCTCTGGAAATTTTAGTGTGTTAGTAGTCATTTCAGACCTTAAGGAGAGAAAAACAGCTTATATTTTGATAAAATCTAATTATATCACTTTTTCTTTTCATAGTACTTTTTGTGTTCTGTCCAAGGAAACATTACCTACCTCAAGACTGCCAAGATTTTCTCCTATGCTTTCTCTTAGGTTTAGAGTTTTAGCTTTTATATTTACTATGAACCACTAGTGTTTATTTTCATGAGTGATACGAGTTTCAGAATTGAAAATAATTTTTTTCAACTAAAAAATCCAGTTGTTTGTGTATCATTTGAAAAGATGTTCCTTTCACTCTCTCATCTTGGCACAACTGCCAAAACTAATTGACCATGTATCTATGGGCTTTTTCTAAATTCCTTATTCTGTTCCATTGACTTTTGCCATTACTACATTGCCTTGCCCTTTTATAGCTTTATATTAAATCTTGACATCTGGTAGTATAGACCCTCTAACACTGTTCTTTTTCAAAAATATTTTACCTGTTCTAGGTCCTCTGTATTTGCATATCAATTTTAGAAGCAGCTCATCAAGTTGTACAAGAAAGCCTGCTGGTATTGCTTTGAATCTGTAAATATGTTTGGGGGAAAAATTGATACCTTTAACACTGTATCTTCCGATTCATGAATATGGTATCTCTGCAAACATTTAGATGAAGGGTTGATGAACATTTTCTGTAAAAAGCAACGTAGTAAAGATTGTAAGTTTTGCTAAATTCTATGGTCCCTGTTGCAATTTCTCAATTGCAAAAGCAGCTATATTCAAATAAAACAAATGGGTGTGGCTGTATTCTAAACACAGAACAGGCCAAAAGCTACAGTTTGTCAACCCTTGATTTAGATCATCCTCAGTTTCTTGCAGCAATATTTTGTAGTTTTCAGAGTACACATTGTTCAATTTATGCTTAAATATTTTATGTTGGATACTTTTGTAAATTATATTTAAAAATTTTAAATTTCTAACTATTCATTGCTGTAAGCAAAAATATAATTTACATTTATACATTTATCTTGTGTCCTGTGACTCTGCCAAATTCACTTATAGTTTTAGGATTTTTCTGGTAGGTTCCTCAGCAACCTGTTTTCTGCAAATAAAGACAGTTTTCCAGTTCTTTCCTTTCCTTATAACTTTTTTTCTTTTTCAATCTTATTTCACTGTCTAGAATCTTTAATATTAGTTGAATAGAAATGATGAGAGCAGATATCTTTGCTTATAGCTGATTTTAGGGGTCAAGCATTCATTTTTCAACAGAAATTAAAATATTAGATGTAGACTTTTTTTATAGTTGCCTTTTATCAGGTTGAGAGAGTGTCCTTCCATTTTTAGTTTGTCAAGAGGTTTCACCATGGCCGAATGTTGAATTTTGTCAATGCTTTTTCTCCTTTTTTCCATTAATGCTGAGCATTACTTTGATTGCCTTTCTCATGTCAAATCAGTGTTGCATTTATTACATGGACAATCCCCATTTGTTCCTGATGTATCATCCTTTTATACATTAGGTTAGATTGTTAATATTTTGTTAAAAATTTTTGTGCTATGTTCAAAAAAATATTCCACTATAGCTTTCTTTATGTAATATCTTTGCTGGTTTTGACAGAGAAATTCTAGCCTCATAAAATAAGTTGAGAAGTGTTTCTACTTCTTATATTTTCTTAAAGAGTTTGTATAAAATTGGCATTATTTTTCAATTGTTTAATACAATTTGCCAATGAATCCATTTGGATCTAGAGTTTGTGAGAAAGATGGTAATTATGAATTAAATTTCTGTAATAGATAGAGATTAATTTAAATATTCTGAGTGTGTGTGTGTGTGTGTGTGTGTGTGTGTGTGTGTGTGTGCATGCCTTTGTAACTTGTGGCTTTTGAGGAATTTGTCCCTTTCTTTTAAGTTGTCAAAAGTATTCTTATGTTGTTTTTAACATTCTTTATTTTTCTTTTATGTTTATAGTATGTACATATAGTGATGTATTCTCTTTCAATGTTGATATTGGTAACTTTGTATTTTTCCTTTATTCTTGATCAAATTAGCTGAAGATTCATCAATTTTATTGATTTTTTTTAAATAAATAACTTATTTTCATTGGTTTTCTCTTCCATCTTAGCTTTGAACTATTGTTGTCTTCCTTCTCATTGTATATATTTTCCTTTTTTCCCCCTAGTTTCTTAAGGTAGAAACTTATTCTATTGATTTTAACCTTTTTTATTTATAATGTAAATATTGATAACTATACATTTTCCTCTAAGAACTATGTTAGCTGCATCTTTTAAATTTTGATATATTCTGTTTTCATTATCATTCAGTTCAAAGTATTTCATAACTTCTTCTGTGATTTCCTCTTTGATCTATGGTTCATTTAGAAGCTTGTTTAATTTGAAAAAATGTCAGAAAAATTTTGGGAAACCATTAAACACAATTCTTGTTTAAATCTAGGACATAAATCATGCTTGGAATAGAAAGCATGGGTATAAGATAGCCTTAGGAATGGGTTAATAATACATTCTATATTGTATGATATATATGTATAGATATAGCTATAGATAAAGATACACTCATATATTATAAATCTAAGTAAGGCAATTGGAACTAGATTTCGAGTGATAAGGTCAGCCTTAAAAGACTGTTCAGAATAGTACTGTTAACACATTACATCATCTCTTGGTTTTATTTAAACCCCTTTGCCTCCTAGTAAGTACTAAAAATGTATAAGATTCCTTATACTTTGAATATATTAAGAATTAAGTATGTTGTTATTTGTTTTTAATTCATCTCTAGCTTGAAACTAGGTATCCTTTTTCATGGTTTTCTGTGGGTACACTCTTACACTTCAGTTCAGACAAAATCATCTGTCTCTAATAGGAACCAGCCAGAATTTGTCAGCTACTAGTCATGCTGTTTCTAACTCCACCAGCCTTTTGTCAGTCACTTTATTCAAATAACCTATGTTTAAAACGGGTCTGTAACACTCACAGCAATTTCATTACTGAAACACAATATGATCAGGCAGCATAAATTCAAGAGAACTGATGAGTTTCCTCCCTAGCGGTGCCTAAAATTACTTGGAGCAAATAAAATCGGACTGAGAGATACTGCTTGAGAGGCAATGGATTTTTTCCTCATAAACTTTGTTTTGGAAACAGTGGTGGGTGCTTGTCAATTTAGAGGTGGTAGAAGATAGAGGATGTGTATTTAAGCCATACTACCTGAGTTCAGATCTTTGCTGGGCCACTCAATTGCACAATTAAACAGGTCCTGGAGTTTCTCTGGGCCTCAGTTTCTCCATCTGTAAAATGGAGATAATAACAGTTTATATCTCAAAGCATTGCTGTGAGGGTTTAATGAGTTTATATTCGTGCTTAGCGAGCACCTGGGGACACATTGTAGAACTAAAGTATTAACCAACTAGTACTGCTCCAACTCTGAACAAACAGTAACTTCAGAAACTCTTGAAAACTTAAGTAATCTTTAAGAGGAAGAGTGTTCCTCTTTAAAAAACCAGAGGTGGGGAGCAAACTTGAGGGAAGAGTGTATTTCATATATGCTTTAACTGATATGGAAACTTGGGGTGTCCTGGGCCATGTTTTTCAAGGACCAGAAGATCAACTTGTTCTTGGCTTGCGGTTTGTTCTTAGGAGAACCATAATAGAGTCATAGTCATGGGCTTTGAACATTAAATCATATGAGCTAACTTAGCTCCTTCCACATATTCTTAAAAGCTATAGACAACATTTATTAGTAATTTATTTTAAAAATAACTGCCCAATTGCCAAACATTGTCTTTGGAATGAAAAATCAGACATTAAAATTTTATTAATCTATAATTTTATTGTTAATTCTTTGAATTCAAAGAAATATTATTATGATCACTTCTGTGAGTTTTTTACATCTTTCCATATTATGGTTTTATTAGTTATCTTAAGGCAGTTTCAAATTATTTCATCAATCTTGGTCTTTGCTTTTAACTTCTACAGTGGAATTTACTTGTTCATTGGTGTGAGTAATTTTCAGTATCTTACCAAACAGCCTGTGGCAACTGAAATACTAGAATTGAATATATTAGACTTTTCTGTTTGTACACAGTGCAACAAAAACAAATTATGCTGAAAACCCAACTTCACTGAACTTCAGTGACTTATATAACTAATTGAAAGATGTTTTTTTCTGTAATTAAAAAAAATTTGATCTATGTATTTGACAGGAAAAGCATATCTTAAGGTTATAATCATTTTTCATTTCACTTTGTTATTTTATTTCCCTACTCTAACTAAATATTTTGTAGATCATTTGGCCCATCTTGTTTCAAAACTTATATATATAAGTTAGATCAATATTTGTAGACTAATTTTATTATTCTGTGTACTCAGATTGCGCTTTAAAGCTCAGCTCTGTAAGGAAAGTTACCATCAGTGTCAGAAAATGTTGTGAAAACTCTCCAGTAGCTTAGAACATTCAAGGTGGCCACATGTTAACCGTGTGCCGTCAGCCATTGATTCCCCTCAGCCCTGGGGACAGCTGACAAGATTCTGGAGCCCACAGGCCATTGAACCCCAGCTAAGAGCAGATTCCTCTAGTTTCCTGGGCAGCCCAAATGCAACAGAATCGAGGATGTGATGATATGTCCTCTGACTGTGCTAGTTGGTACTGAGTGTGGTCAGTGAGGTACCTTACTGTGTGGACATCTTCTGCCACCAACTGCAGAGCACACAGCATCAACGGGGGGGGGGCGGGGGGGGGCCAAGGAGGTATAGGATGAATCTACCTTGCAGGAGCCTAAGAAGCTCTGCAGCAGTCCAAGTTGAGGCTGGGGACACAGATCCACTTCTCCATCCCATATCTCTGTATTTGCAAAGACACACATACTTTAGTCCTTTTGTGGCTGCCGTATCTTTTGCAGCGGATTCCGGTCCAGATGCATCGCTCTCCCAATGCATGCTCCTTCTGCAAATTACAGCTTCGACGTATTGCTACAAAAAAGTCTGATTGGATTTGAAATCATTGGCATCATTTCACGAATATTCAACATTACGTTGTCTTGAACAGGAAAGAATGATTGCTTTATTTCTTTAAATATAATTTCCAACTATGGTAAAATTTTAAGTGTAAAAAACGACTTAAATGTTTATATCTCTTATTTTGTTGTTAGTGACTATCGAGAGCTTAACTTTTTCAGAAAAATGTGAACTGATTTTATGTGAACTTTATGCACATTTAGTATTTAAATCACTTCTAATATTTTTGTTTTACTTTTAACATATATGTTAAATGCAAAGAAAATGTAGCTGATGTTTTACTAAGCTCCAGGGAGCCTTATCATTTTTCTCTATGACATAACTGAAAAATCTGGGGAAGCACCTTTTATTAGGGATTTTCGGAAGTTCACGTGTGTGCACGGTTCTCCAGAGTGCTTCCAAAACTGGGCAGAAGGCCTTTTCTGCTGACTCTGTGTGACATGCAGATCACTCAGCCTCGAAAAAAATCAGTCCCTTCCTTCAACTGCAAAACACAATGACAACACCTCGCACGGTCCCCTTGGACCATGCGTATAACGTTTACACCCCATTCCTCACTAGACTGGCAAACTGATCAGCAGACAGGCTCATGCCTTCAAGTTCACTCTCCGCGCCAACTGCCTTGGACAAAGTAGTTACCCAGGTGACTTCCTCCAACGCTTTCTCTATTAAGACTTCAGAGCCTTCCTTCCTCCAGTCTGCGCGGCGGGCCAGGGGGCTGGTCTGGGTGGAGTAGCCGCCCCTCCTGATCCAACGCATTTTTCCCTTTTCTTCTGGGCGGTTTGGACGCGCACCGCGCGGGCGTCTCCGGGCTTCACTGGGAAGCCTCCCGCACCATGCCCGGCTCCGAGGACGCGGCGGGTGGGCTCCAAGACACCTCCTCGTGCTTTCTCTGCAGGTCTCCCAGCCGGTACAGGCCGAGGCTGGGCGCCAGCGCTCCGCAACCAGCTCCCGCTAGCCCTCCAGGTGCGGCGCCCTGGGCTTGCCAGTGGCGGAAACTTGCCCGGCGTGCCCGCCCAGGGGACGGGGAGCCGCGACACCTAGGGTAGTAGTCATCCGGGAGCTGCCGCCATCCCGCCCTTCCCCCAGCAGCCGCCGGAGGTGTTTATCTTCACCTCTGCTCCTCACTCTTTCCTCTTTCACTTTTCTTTTCTCTGGGGGTTGAGACTCCCTGGGTCAGGGCGCCAGGGGAAGCCCAGCTGACTCGCTCGCTGCCGCCGTCGCCCAATAGGGAAGGAAGCCGGGTGGCCGCGCCCGCCGCCTGCGCTGCCTGCTCGCCCCGCACTCTGCGGCCCCGACTCGATGGAGGTACAGAGCTCTGCTTCTCCGCTTTGGGAGAGGAGGTGGTGGTGGTGGTGGAAAGGGCGGTAGAAGTTTCCCCGAAAGCCTCCGCCTTGGGCCCCTCTCAGCTCCAGCGGGACCCACCCGTCTCCCTTGACCGCGGCCCCGCCCTCTCAGGGGGAACACTTGACCGCAACTTCAGTTTTCGCTTCGCATGGTGCAGAGGTTTTCCCCGTGCTGCCCCTTTATTTCTCTCGTGGGCTCTCCTCGCCATCCTCCGCTTCCAGACGCGCGCAGATCGCTCGTCCACTTGCGGGTCCTCGGGCTCCCCGGTGCGCTCGCCTCTGCGCGCTGCCCGCACGGCCGGCTGGAGCAGAGCGGAACGCGCGCCCGGCCACGCGCGCCAAGCTGCGGGCTGCGGAGGGGACGAGGGCTGGCAGCACAGAGCGCTGAGTCCCGCACCTAACCGAGCTCAGAAAGTTCAAGAAAGGTACCGCTGCTCCCCGCTTCTTCCCTGCCTCTTCTCACACTCCCCGCCGGCCAGAGCCAATTGCTTAAGCCTGCGCGTCACTGCCTCTACTTCTGCAAAATCAAATTACCCTCCTTGTCTTTCTTTGATCGGGACACCTGCCTTCTTGGGCATGGTCGCCATTTGGCTGTCAGGCCTGGGTCTCTATTATTAGTTCTAACCCCGAACAAGGCACTTACCTCTTAGAGAAGTAGTGTTAGAAATTTGGAAGAAATGCAGGAGACTTGTATTGCAATCAAATCCTTATTCAAGGCGGCTTTAAATGAAAATCCAGTTAATTTCTTCAAGTATCGAGACCACATGGTGCAAGTGTATACAATTTATTTCAATTTAACTACGTAATTCTATGCATTTAAGATTTTGTTAACTTCAGCGTATGTTTAAAGTAAGGTTATTCTTAAATGATGCTTATTACAGATTCTTAAATAGGGTGAGTCAGAAGTTTTGAAACTGGAAGTGAAGTGGTTGGCACTAGCTATTTACTATTGTGTTTTTTGAAGCTCCTTTCTAAGGTTATGGCGCTGCTAACTGATAGGCATCTTCATCTTGTCAGCGTGCCTAAAAAGGCTTTATTGATTGGATTGAACAAACAGATCAGATCTGGACGGTTACAGAGGCCACAATATAGATTAAATTTTATAAACTCCTGTCCTTTTATTAAAAAGTAGATGGAAAACGGAGAAAGAATGTAAAGATATATAAAAGAAAGGACCGAAGATAGAGAGCATTAGCCATTTTAGATTTAAAAATTTTACTTCATAAAGTTAGGAAATCTCAGAAAGTTCTGAAGGTTTGTTGTAATTGTGTTAATGTTATGTCCTTATATTTCTCCCTCTGTTTTCTCAAAGTTTTAGTCGTACTCCGAACGACCTGTCCTGCAGTACTATCTGCTCTGTCACAGAGTGACAGAAAGGAATTGGGGTTGGCTGCTTGGTGCGGAACCTCTGAGAGCAGAGTGTTTCCATACTTTTGGACTCACTGCTCTCTGCTGATTTGAAGTGGGAACTCCAGAACCTAATCTGAAACTATATTTCTGGAGTTTTCAGTTTTCCTACAGATTACTGATGGGTTTCAGAGAAACAGTTTGATGCTTTTTGTTTTAATCCATGAGATTAATATATAAATGTCAACAGCTGTATGTCACAAGACATAATGTTTGTCAATGGAATGCATGTATATAAACTTCTTTGGAGGATGGGAAAAAAACAATGATTTAGAGTTTATTGAAATAGAATTTAATAATTGAAGGATTTTAAACCCTAGAAAATTCTCCATCTCAGGTTTGCTGGCCCTCAGCAGACCTCAAGAAGGTTGTGAATGAAGCCCTGAAATGTGCATAAAAGTGGATTTTTCTGAGGGGAAAGATCATAATTCTAATCAGCTTTTTAAATGGGTCTCAGACCTGTAACAATTTTTAAAATATTTTAACTCTTAGAAGGTTGTCCTTTTCTTCCTACCCTTACTGTTAAGTTTTGTTCATTATGCAAATATTCTTTCAAAGGTTAGTTAATGATAATACAGAGAGTACTGTTGTTAGGGCCACAACTTGAATTATGGGGAATAATACTAATCCTAGCTAATTTGTTGAGTTGTTAGTATGTACTAGACATTGTTCCAAGTATGTATGTATTTTTAAAATTGTTATAAATAAACATGTAGTGGTGGGGACTGTCTTTCCTAGCTGAGGAAATGGAAGCATAGAGCTAAATAACTTGCCCAAAGTTACAGCTAGAAAGTGGTAGTGCTGGCATTTGAACCCAGATTTAAGATCACTGGTATTTATGAATTATGATATTATTTCCATAGAAATACTTCCCACATCTTACCAGTTACAACCGACCACTATTTCATTTTGATGCAGTGTCATAATGATAGAAGGCTGGTTTTAAAGTAATGAAGTAATGTTTATTTGGTATTTATGTGGTTGACATTATTAATCATATATTTAAAAATTCCTTTCATGATCAAGTAATATTCACGCAAATGTCTGTATATGTTTGGTTCTTTGAAGAAATTTCTTCTGTGATTCCTGAATGAAAACATTTGTCTATTTTTCATCAGGTTTTGATGATAGAGCTTGACAGATAGTAGGCAAATGCGAATTGATCTATATGTCTGTATCTATCACTTTACCTTTTTATTCATCCACCCAAGGAGAAGCCTGGGATTCATGAAGCGATCAGGGCAGAAGACTTCTCCATT
Source organism: Eidolon dupreanum (assembly GCA_028627145.1). Lineage (NCBI taxonomy): Eukaryota > Metazoa > Chordata > Mammalia > Chiroptera > Pteropodidae > Eidolon > Eidolon dupreanum. The sequence continues at coordinate 10,951,729 of CM053512.1, forward strand.
ATAGCACCACCGAGGTGGTGTAGTCAGCTATTTGGGAGGCCCCCTTTCAGAAGGCTTTATGGTATGAGGGTTGGAAGAAGCTGGCTTCTTGTTTTGGCTCAGTGTTAGCTCTTAGATTTAATCCCTCAGTGGTTTCAGACAACTGTATGAGGCTGTTGAGGTTGAACACTGTTTAAATGCTCACTGCTACCCTATTTGATGGATTGGATGGAAAAATTCCACAGGAGAGTTGAGAGAACATTTGGGGTGCTAGCTGGTACTGGGAGTGTTCTCAACTATTTAATAGTGAATTTACTAATTAACTATTATAACCATATAACTATTATATTTATTCCTATTTTTTATTTTGCTTTATGTCAAGAATTGGTATCCTTTTTTTTAAAAAAAAATGTTATTCAGTGCTGGAATCAGAAATAGGAAATGGGAGACTCTTTGATCTCAGTTCAATTCAACAATATTATTTGTACACATTTAGTATCAGGAGGCAGGGCATTTGTATGAATATATTTTCCAGCTTTTTATCCCACTTCCAGTCTACTGGTGTCTTGGCGGTCATTATTAGAAGGGCAGAGGGCTGTATACAAACCACAGAAAATGGAGAGAAAACTCTGAATACCTACCTATTGGCTGATCACGTTCTAACAATACATAGTTGTTTCTTCTCCAAGTGCTCAGATTCCTCCAAGGGCTGACAGGATGCAGAAAAGATCAAGAGGGTGACAGAAAGTATGTTGTCAGATAAAGGAAATGAAACTGAAAATAACCCTAGGAGAGGAAAGTATAACGGCTGTAAGGTCGGGGGTGAGAGGAAGCTCCTCTTTGACAGTGACACGAAAGGAGACCAGTGACACATTCGTCGTCCTCACTGGACACTTTGCTCTTGTGCTTTCTAATAGAAATTTGAGAAACAAAACACCCCATGCACACTACTAGCGCTGGCCTCTGAAATTTTCAAATAACTATTCTTTAATTGGACATTTAACAGTTAGCACCTTTACAATATATATTTCCGATTTCTTTGTTCTCCTCTCTCCTCGGCAATAAAAATAAATATATAAATTTAAATTTAATTTTGTAGATAATTTAATTGTGAAAAGCTATTCTTTATGTTACTTGAAATATTATTAGTATGTAATTAACGAAAAGAACTCATTAACTTTTGATAAGTAATTATTCGGCATAAAACCAAGCTATATTGGAAATGTAGATGATAGATGTAGATATGAGTAGTGTCGCTATCAATCCTTTCATTAAAGAAAGTTTCTGTGATATCAGTTTTTCAAACTGCCCCTTTATTTGATGCTCCGGACAAGGAAGGCCCATGGGAAGCTTCTGGATGGGGAGAAATATGTCTTTGTTTCATAAATCAGGTGAACGGTTCTTATGAAAGGGGAAAAGGGAAAAGAGAACTTGCTAGAAATTGGCTTGCCTCAGGCACATTTCAAGCATGTCACTCATACACCGGGCTTCCTATGAAAACAGTGGACTTGGAAATTGTTTTCTTTTAGCACCCTCTGCACCCATACAGACCTTGAAAAGCTGTGGGCTTTCCCAGGAGTGCCTCTACTTCACTTTGAAGAGCTCTGATCTTGTCCCCCCACCCCCTTTTATTTCTGGGTTACCGCGGCTCATGGTACTTGAAACAAAGCATAGGGTGGTGTGTGGGCCGGTGAGGCAGGGACAGTACAGACGGAGTCTGGCTGCTAAAGAGCCTTCTGGCCTCAAGCAGGCCTGGCAGGGGAAATGGGTTCTAACTGGGCTGGGGGGTTGGCCAGCCTTTGCAGCCCAGTCTCCTCATCCAGCCTCAGCCCCACTCACCCTTCTTGTGCTCTAGACATACCTGCTCTTCCTTATCATGCGCCGTCAGACTTCTTGCATCCTGCTCAAAACACCCGCCCTCTATAACTTTGGCTGCCCCTTTTTACTGCTCAGGCAGAATGAGTTTCTCCCTGACATGCATTTATTTGGTGCTGTCTGTATCCCCTATAATTGCTTTTATCTCTGTAAATTCGTCTCGTTACCTGTTTGTCTCTACAGTTACATTTTGGATAAAGATAGAACAATGTGTCTCGTGTGTCCAGCCAAGGGCTGGTCACATAGTTGACTGGTGTTGACTTCAATGAGAGTTAGATCATTCAGCAGTCTGACAGCTAAGCAGAGGAATGTGAAACAGGGAGAAAACAGAAGTAATACGGCAAAAACAATGCTAGAATATTGTAATAAAAACATATAATTTTTTTTTTATAATGTAATAAAAAGTATTTTAGGAAAATTAGTCTGGGGTACGATTTTTTAACGAAAAATAAATTACAGATAAGGAAACTAGCCATAAATTCATGGCAGTCTTTCAGATGAACAGTCTCATTCCTGTTATCTGCTCAAGGGCTCAGCTTCAATAATTCATAGTGTCACTCCTTCATCACTATTTTTTCTCTTTTACAGCCATGCTACAATTTTTCCCATTAAAAAACAAACAAACAAAAGACAAAACAAAACAAAACCCTGTCTTGTTGACCTCATGTTTCTCTCCAGCCACCACCTGGTTTTTCTGTCTATGTTCCATCTCTAATTCCTCTCCTCTCATTCCCTCTTGAGTTAGGCTGTTATCGCCACTGTCCCACTGAAAACGTTCCTGGTAGAAGCTCCAGTAACCCCCACGTTAAATGCAGTGGTTAGTGCTTGGTTCTCTTCCTGTGTGCAGGACCTGCGAGAGAGCGCTTTGTTTCGCTTGCAGGCCACCTTCCCCCATTCCCCTTTATTTCCTTTTACCTCCCCAGCACCGACTTATCTCCTTTTCTGGTTCGTTTTTCTAACCTTTTAAATACAGGAGTTCGAGGGTCCAGTCCTTAGGCCTTTTCTCTGTTTATACTCACTCCTTTGATGATGATGACTTTAATGCCCTCATATACTGATGATTAATAGATTTATATCTCCAGTCAGACCTCTGGAGGTCTCTGAAGTCCAGACTCTGATATCCAGCAGTCTTTTCAACATCCCTGATTGGATATCTAGTACTCATTGGATTCCTGACTTAACCCCCAAAACTGCTTCTCCCTTGGTCTTCCTGATCTCACTTGATGACAATTCCATTCTCTTAGTTGCATAGATAATCAGTTAACCTTGGAGTTGTCCTTATACCTCTCTTTCTCTCTCACACCCCAATTAATCTGCTACTAAATTATTTAGCTGTGCCTTCAAACTATATCCCACCTCTGACCTCACCACCTTCACTGCTGTCACCTGGGTTCAAGCCACTGCTATCATCTCTCATGGTATTATAGTAAGAGTTGGTCTCCCTGCTGCTGCCCTTGACCCTTTCTTCCTTCTCAACACAACACAGGAACTGGAATGTTTCAGTTATCTGTTTTCTGTTACCTGCTCTGCCTGCATTAAAAAACCAACAAACCAACCCACAAAACAAAACAGCAAAACAACAACACCCCAGAAATCAGTGACTTAAAAAAAAAAAACAATAATTTTTTATTTGTCATGATTCTGCCACGTGGGCTACCTTCAGCTGGTTGGTTCCTCTTAGGCTGCTAGAGATAAAATATTAAAGAAGATTACTTCATTTATATGGCTGGCACCTCAGCTGGGCTGGCTGGAAAGTTAAAAGGCTCCTCCACTGATTCCTTCTTCTTTTTCCATGAGAAATAGTTCTCCTTAGCAGTTGAGAAGGCTGCTTCCTGCTCATAGAGAGTTAAGAATCTAGAGACTTTTGCGTTCTTTCTCTTGTTTGGCTGGTGATACTTTTCTATAAATTTTACTGAAGCTCACTCCCTTAGAAAAAGACATACCTACAAAACTTATGACAGGTTCCTCTTTGCTTTGGCTGCAAGTCAGAATGCTGTAGGAGAAGCCCTTGGGGTTTCTAAAAGCACTTTTGTCTCACTGACAGTCTATGAGACAATATGCTAATCTTTCCCAGGTCTTAATGAGGGATCTTGCAGCCACACAGTTGATTTGATCTTTCACCTGAGAGCACATGATAATAACAGACTGGATTTGAACTTTGCCCCATGACTTCTTTCTTTCAGAATCTTTTTCTGCCGAGAGAGGCAAGAATGACGACCGTAAGTTTTATTTTCTAACCTAGCAAGTCTTGAGTTGAACAATTTCCCCTTTATTCTGCTTGAATATTCCAGTTCATCTTTCTCTTCTTGCGGTTAATCCTGGGCGCAGCTAGATGAAGCCAGTTATCACATTTAGAAATCTTAGGCAAATCCACAAGTTCATCAGATACATTTTCTTTCTTCCTCCCGTATTATTTCAGGTGACAGTGTTGCCAAACATCTTGCTACTGCATAACACAAGTTGCCGTCTCTAGAGCCCCTGCAGATAATTTCATCAGTGCCTTTCTAGCCCTCGCAAGTGTCCTTTCTACTCCACATGTGTCTCCCACACAGGGCTCATATCGATTTCTGTGTCAGTTGTTAATTACTATGTAATGAACTAAAATAAATAAGAACCATTTCATCTGTTCAAGATTCCAAGGTTAGAAATTTGGACAGAAAACAGGGGCAATGGTGTGTCATTATGTCCACAATGTAAGTGGTCTCAACTGGTATGACTCCAAAGG
>CM053512.1:10956807-11006520 GCA_028627145.1 Eidolon dupreanum
GGAGGCAAATGCCTGTGTAAAAGGTTTGAGGTCACCGAAGGAGACCAGAGGGAATGTTCTGTTGCCAAGCTGGGCACTCTGAATGAAGAGGTATCAGGCAATGCCTTTCAGAAAAGGCTGGCCAGTTTCCAGGTCTTTAAAAGAGAATGTTAGACTTTCCACACCTTTCAGCCTTTGCTTGCCTGTCACACTCGCTCTGTCTGCTGCTCTCATGATGGATTTTATATCCCCCACATGCCAGTACTTACATACTCATCTTTTTTTTTTTTTTAGTTGCAGTATAATGGACATCAAACATTATATTAATTTCAGGTGTACAACATAATGATTCAATACTAATGGCAATATAATGTAAAATGGCAAAATGATCACCACAATAAGTTTAGTTAACATTCATCACCATACATACTGTTTTTTTCCCTTGTAATGAGAACTTTTAAGATTTGCTCTCTTAGCAACTTTCAAATTCATAATATAATGTTATTGTTAACTGTAGTCGCCATGCAGCACATTACAGCTCTGTGACTTATTTATTTTATAACTAGAAGTTAGTAATTTTTAACCCCCTCCATCCATTTCATCAACTCCCTCCCCCCAAGCCTCTGGCAACCACTGATAGGTTCTTTGTATCTATTAGCTCATTTTTTTTTAACTTACCTGTCTTTAAAGAATCTCTTCCTTATAAAGTTCTCCTGACAAAACTCCAACTTTACCACCTCTCTGGCCACCTGGAAATATTGACCCCATCCCTCCTTTGTGCTCTCTCCACATGATAGATACTTTTCTAATAGTATCCGCAGTATTTTATGATATTGACTTATGTTCGTATTGCCTCCCTCAGGTAAATGATAAAGGTGATGAAAAAGTTAACAAAAATTGTGCTGGTGGAGTTAGAAGGGCTGAAGTTTGGGGAGCACTGTGTCCCTGTGTGGCTTGCCCCTCACTCAGCACATAGTAGACCTTTAATAAAGTTATTTTTGTAATCAGTAATGATCACATATCGCTGATAATATATAAGGTCGAGTTATATAAGGTTCTGAGAAAAGGCTGGATTTGACTGGAAATAAATCATGAGTGATCACAGAGCCTTTGGGAAACCATTTCTGGCATATTCAGGAAGGGAACTAGAATTTCCTGAGGGTCTAATTCAGGCCAGGCTACAGCTAGAATCTTTACATTTATTATTAGGATGATGCCTATGAACTAAAAAAAAAAAAAAAAAAAAAGACTGTTTAATATTTTGTGCCAGTTTTATTATTAACAGGATAATTTTATAAATTGCAGTAAATGAAAGGAAACAGAAACAAGGCACACCCTGTTCTCTAAATTCCTTCAAGTAGAAATTCTTTCAATTTCTTAATCTATTTACCAAGTATGTTGGAAAAAAAATTCCAAAAGTACAAAAAAGGTGAGAGAAATTTTGTAAAAATGTAGTATAGTTGATATTTAATTTATTTAGTGCCTCTTCTCCTGAAAATTCAAGAGAACAAATACACTGTCATAACAACATTACCTTTTCACTTTAAAATTTGCAGTAACCCCAGATGTCAGGTAAAAAAATAAAACAAACTGTGGTTTATATACTAAGATTCTACCCCTAGAAAACAAAATTCTAGTTCTCATTGTTTTGTGAAGGACCTCTAAAACTTCAGATACTTTTTAGATTTGATATTAAGGTATTTCTCTTCTAGAACCTTGACCTTTCTTAATTCAAGGCACATTTCTCTCAATTCCATAGTTTATAAAGCACTGGCTATGGTTGGGAATCCCCATAGGCTAACCGCATACCAGAAGCTCTCCTAAACAATGACAGGTTAAAGAGCCTAGACTGTTCGCATTCCGGATTTAACAGCTCCTCTACTCTACTCTTCCAATACCTTGTTCCCCAGAGATGCTTCCCAGGCTCTCGCCCCAGGTACCCGTCTGTCTCGTGGTAGTGATGGGACGAGCGATGATTTGGATCCACGGTATGAACTTAGGCAGTTGTGTTGCCAATTTTTCAGGTTCTGCATGCCCCACAATCCAGGCCCAGACAGCAAGTACCAGTCAAGGTTAAGTGCAGTGATGCACGCTTCTCGCAGTCCTGCCTTTCATTGAATTTGAGTGGGGAACAGTAGCTAGAACTCTCCCCTCCAATCTCATCATCCATTTGTGAACTGTGTCTCTAGGCTGCCAAATCGACATATAGTTCCCTTCTGTCTCCCATGAGATTTTCACAGGGTTGGCCTCAGTCCCAGGCATGGCTTGGCATTCCAAAAACCACCTTATTTCTCTGGAACCTGCAAGGCAGATTTCCAAAGAGGGAGCCAGCTGCCCTTGCTGGTTCCTCCGCTAACGAAGAACTGTCTGGGATTAATTGCTTTCCCTCCTCTCAACTGATCCCTACAGGAAACAGTAGCTATGTAAATATATGATGATAATATATGATGATATTCTCTGTCTTACCATCAAATCACGTTGTGCAAAGATTCCAAAGATTTGAGTGTGAGAGCGAGAGTGTGATAGTCTAGTCACAGAGAGAAGGAGATTGTGGAACTCCCACCTTTTCACCCTCCGAGGTAGAAAGGTACCTGGGCGGCAGTGAGCTAGGATGAAGTAGACTTGTTTCAGAGCAGTTTGGGGTGGCACGTTTACTTTAGCTGTTCTGACCCCGAAAGTCGCTAAGTGGAAGTAAGTGAAGTAAACTACATTTTGCTGGTGGTGCTGGCGCAAGATAGTTAGATCTAAGTATGAACTTAAAATGATTCAAATCTAACGCAGCACATCAGTCATTGCCATTACATGTGGTTGCATAGCCCCTTAGATTTGAGGGATAGGTAGACCTCTTTTGAAATTGAAGCAAATATGAAAAAGCAGCACAACACATAGCATGTGCCTTGTGCTCCCTGTTAACTGACTGGAAGACTAGTGAAGACTTAAACTAGGAACCTAAGACACATGGTCAACCCCAATTTTACCTTTTGGTGTAAAACTGCACAGTATGTGTAGTTTCTTTGTATTTTTGTTCTCTTCTGAAAAATTAAGGTGATTAGACTAAAGGAATTCCCTTAGGTGTCAGATCTGATGGCTCTGAGTCTTAACACAGGTGGATGAATTCAATCATATGCTGATAATCAAACTATGACCTTTGTAGATGCACTTAGGTACTGGAAGCAACTTCAGAGATGGTCTAACCTTATTTTAAAAATAAAGAAACTGGGGCTAAGAGATGTGGAGTGCCTTGCGAAGGCCACATAGCTGTCTGAAGACAGAACCAAGACCAGGGCCCAAGGCTCCGGGCTTCCAGGTTATGCCATGGTTTTGGTAAGATTAGGGAGGCTCCCTATTTGATCAAAGAGCCTTCAATCTGAATACACGAACTACAGTTTTGGAAATTGTAATGTGCTAATGATGACTGGAATGGAAAGAGGGTCATCTGCATGGAGTCCAGTGAAAGACGAGACAGGGAACCACCCCCACCACTGTTTACACGAATCCGGAAAGAGAAATTCTGTGTCTGTACAAATGAGTGTTTATGGCCCCAGCACATGATAGTGACGCATTTAATGTTAGTTGCCTGGAAGGCTCTGTTCTATAACTGAACGGAGATAATTTTCTATGCTGTAGTCTATCTAGATGATATATATCCTACGCTACTTTCCAATTTCCTTTATTCGCCTTCCGTGTTTGTCAGAGAATCTTCTTATTAGTAATTTGAGCATTTAGGTTTATAGTGGATGGCTCCGGTGCAAGAAGAAGCCACCACTTTTACCTCTTATCCTTCTCCATGCCCCTTCAAAAAAGAAAAAAAAAGAGAGAGAGAGAGAGAGAGAGAGAGAGAGAGAAATGAAAACCAGAGATCAAAGATCAAAAAGAAGAAAGGAATGGTGATCTGTTCCTAGTAGTTTTGGGAACTGCTATTTAAATAAGAATATTGAATGAGACCAGTGAAAGAGGAGGTAAAGATATAAAACTGATTACAACCTCTGATCTGGAGGCAGACCTGCTATTACCTGGCTATGTGCCAGGTAACTAGACACAGCCCTGGGAGGGAACAAGCCCAGCTGTCCAGTCCAGGAAAGAGACAGCCTGCAGCCATGCGGACCACACTGAAACTCGAATCCAAGCACTCTGCCAGCAGCCAGATAAACTACATATCAGGGACAGTCTGCCTCTGAGCAGTTTTATGAGCACTATTGCTTTGCTATACGTACTCGAGAGGTTTAGTTTACGTATCAGGAAGCAGCCCAGAAAGTAATGCTTTACAAACAAGACCTGTAGGACTTGTACAGCAAATTCATGGCCACCACGTTGATTCAGAGATCCAATGTTCAGGGTGAATCATTTGATACATATCATAAGAAGCCAAGTATTTGGAATGGAAGGTACTAGGAGCCTCGTCAGCAGGAATAATAAAACGTTGGCAGAATGACAAACAGCTCGAGTGAAACTGTCTGGAGACAGGGTCCGAGGGATTATGTGGTCTAAAGTGCATCTGTGTTTACTAGAAGGTCAGCTTTGCCTTTGACTTTCACACTTAAGTGTTCTTTCTGAGGATCGTGGTAATCGTACCTCTTTGCTTGTGCAAGAGATGGGTGAGAAGCAATAGGAATGATCGAATCCAGTTATTTGCAGGTGGAAGATGTGCTATATAATTAAGCTGTCATTTTCATTGATAGGTTATTATCAGCAGGTAATAAGGAATGTGCATCATTATAAATTGTCATACAGCACCTCATCCGACAATGGATGAGGTATGTCTTCTGTGGCAGTACCACGCAATCATGGAGAGATTGGTACCATTATGTCTGTTATAAATCATAGCATACACTGTAAGAGTTAAACAATTATCTGTAGTGGCAGTGCTGGAAAAATTGTTTGGTAATGATTGGTTGATTTTTATGATGAAGAATAATTTTATATGGTTCTTTTTCTATAAATACTCGAAGAATTCAAAAGAAAGAAATTTATTTTAAATATATACTTGGAAACTTTTTATTTTTTGGCTCATTTATCTTTAACTGGAAATGTTTGAAGGGCCAGAAAGCCATCAAAATAGCTTTCCATATATGTTTTTGGAGTTAAAAATTATACATATTTCATATTCTATTGTATGAAGATGTTGTGTAGTGGGACTAAAAAGGCTAAAACTAGCCACTGTTAAATTCAGTTTTTAAGTTCAAAAGTCACAGGTTAACAGGGGATACATAAGAGGAGAATATTTCTTTCTTTTTGTGGGGCTGAAGCTACAAGACTTCTCTCCCTTCTTTCTCTTTCCGTTCTCTTTTATTGTTTCTTTGTCACTCTTCTCCACTTATCTCTCTGCCCCCATCATGATCTTTCTGTTCTTCAAAACTTAGCTCAAATTTACCAACTGTAAAACCTGACCTTGGCTGACCCAGCTGTCTTCGGCTTCAGTTCCGTGGTACGAGGCTGTGCCCTTCTTGTGGCAGTTCGACAGACTTTTTCTGTGTGAGAATTTTAAAAATTATATCAAAGGGTATGTCTCGCTAACTAGACCCTTGCGATCCAAAGCATAAAAATGTTCATTCCCCGTATTTGACCCAAGAAAAAGCTCATACTAGAACATAAGTCGATCGCATCATTAATGCACATGTTTGGTTCACCTGACATTTTTTCATAGCAAGACTTTCCTGAAGAAGGAATTACGGCAAATTTTATCCACTCCAAACTGGCACTTCCCTAACACCGAACTAGACAGCAAGGATGCTCATGGCCACATTTCCTCCTGCCAGAACTGGGGAAGGGTGGAATAGCCTGATGACGAGGGATGAGATGAGTGGTGCGTGGTGAGGTGTTACCTTCACAGTGGTGATCATCGCTAGTTAGAAGTGACACTTGTGAGTGTGCCCTGTGTGTCAAGGCCTGTTTTAAGTAGTGCGAGCTCACTTGAACCTAAAATGACCCAGTGAGTGGGTACTCACATTTTCCCCATTCTGCAGATGAAGAAATTGAGGCCCTGAGAGATTAATTAACTTTCCCTAAACCTTAATGTTAGTAAGTGGCTAAGTCAGAGTTCAAACCCAGATCCGCTCGAAACCAAAGTCTGTACTATACCTAGGTCAGTGGTGTCTAGCAGAAACTTCTGCCGTGGTGAAAATGTTCTGTATCTGCTCTGTCCAGTATGGTAGCCAGTTGTCAAATGTGGCTTTTGAGTGCTTGAGATGTGCATGGTTCAATGTGCATGGTTCAATTTATATTTAAATAGCCACATATGACTTGTAGCCACTACAGTGGATAGTGCAGCTCCAGATACTTTTTGAATGCTGCTGATGACAGGCTAATAACAGGAAAAGCAAGCCAGGACACTACATTAATAGAATATGCTGTTCTTTCTCCATTCCCAGAGTTTCCCTGTATTGCATATTAAAAGAAAAGCTGTCAAAGCTGTTGCTAAACGGAAGCAATATGGTTCAATTAAAAAGTGTCTCCTCCGGCTCAGGCACTATGCTAAGCTTTGGGCATTCAGTAAATGAGCTATGATTCCTATCTTCGAGGAGCTCATAGCCTAAGTGACTTTGAAGAATATGTTATACATTTTTTTCCACAGTCTCTTCATAGATGATTAAACGAAGTATTTATATCTCTGCTCTCTAATACTTGCAGTGTTTTACTTTTAATTTTTAGTATTTAAAAAAATTTTTTGAATAGATAATATATTCCCATGGTTTAAAGCTCAAAAGGTACAGAGTGCTTTTTTAATTCCCTTATATGGAAGTGACCACTGCCTCATTGTATAGTGTATGCCTTACAGACATTTTGTGCATACACGGGAAAATGTGCACACATGTTTAATCCTCTCCTTTTTAAAAACAGACATGCACTGTTGAGTAACCTTGATTTTTACACTTAAAAAATATACCTTGGATACTTTTTCATGCTGGTACTTAGAACTTCTTATTTTTTATGGATGCACAATATTCCATTATATAAACAGGTGATGATTTATTTACTCAGTCCCCTGCTGATGAACATTTAAGTAATTTTCGTTGTTTTGCTTTACTGGGAAGTGTTGACATGAGTAACTTCAGCAATTATACTCGCGTGAGCTAGAGTGGGTGGCATTTGTGTGTCCCAGACCACATTCCACAGTTTCAGGAGGTATTCAGCATAAAAGAGAGTCTGTGGCTAAATAACATTTGGTATTCATTGGAGGTTCACAGGGCATATTGTCAAATTAAAGGAAGTCCCACAGCAATCTATGTCAATTTAATCTAAGTGTTTCCCAATATTACATTTTCTCAAGTAACAGAGTGTACTATTTTTCTAAGTCAGGTTCCCTGGGAAGCGGAAACGTACATTGGGGAAGCCTCCTGGGGCTGGTTCTCAGGAACAGCACGGTGGAGGCGGGGTGGGGAAGTAGGGCGGGAGGAGGGAGAAGTTGAAACTGTGGTGCAGTTGCAGAAGAGGTCTCAGCCAGTCGGTCCCATGGGGAGTGCTCTGAAGCTGTGATGGCCCTTCAGAGGTGTTCCAACTCCAGGGAAGGGGGCCAGGCCCCCAGGGAGGCGCCATGACCTTGTGCTAGGCAGCTCTCTTCCTGAAGGATTAGACTGGCCTGGGGTATGAAAGGCAGGAGTCCAGTTAGCTTTAAAGCACAGTGTTTGGTGCTCTTCTTCACCTTCCTTTTCGAAGATTCGAGGGTAAACAGCTGCAGCCAGAAAGCCAGAGCAGTTCCTCCACTTGAGACTTGGATGGGTCTAGGTGTCCATCCTGTGCCTTTTGGTGTATCTGCGGATTTCATTCTCATACTTCTTGCAGAATTCACCAGTTGTGGTGTCCATCAAGGAAGCTTATTTACTGGTTGGAAAGGGAAAAGGACCCAAGGAAAGGGAAAAGGACCCAAGGAATGAGTCCTTCGTTTCTGTGTTCGATAGAGTTGAGGAAAGTTCATAGAGAGGATGGAAAAAAATGTCCAAGAAAAATCTCAAAGAAAAAATCCTTATGAGATAATGGAGGAGACGATGAAGTGGAAAGTAAAACCAGGACTAAGGAGTTGGCTGTTGTATGAACATGATGCAGAGGAGAAAGCAAAAAGCAAAAAGCAAAAAGCAAAAAAAAAAAAAAAAAAAAAAAAAAGCTTAGATTGATGGTTGTGTCTAAGAACACCTTTAAACTGAACATATATTTTTCTCAAAAATAATCTTTTCCATCTACAGCCATGCTACCCTGAACCAGCCCGATCCCATCTGATCTTGGAAGCTAAGCAGGGTAGGGCCTGGTTAATACTTGGATGGGAGACCACCTAGGAAGACCGGGTGCTGTAGGCACAAAAAATAAAAAAATAAGAGATTGTAAGCTGACAAAGTCTTTGCAGTCTATGACGTCAACCAAGGGTTGCCTCACCTAAAAAACATTTAAAAAAACAAACAAAAAACACCAATCTTTTTCTTCAACACAAAGCTTCCTAAAGATTCTTATTATTATCATAAAATAATAGATCTGATGAGGCATTGTTAAATGGGTAATTTGAAAGGGAATAAACTAGAAAAGATATTGTTAGAGATTGGGAGAAAATCATGGAATTGGCCTTAAAAATTTATTTGTCTAAAATAAATTGATCTTTTCTGAACAATCACAGATTCTTCCTTTTTTTTCTGTAACAGACCTTTTCACGTTAATTCTGAAATGTTTCTGGAACCACTCCCCTTACAATCCATTGACAATTACCCATTTGCAGAAATGTCAGATCCCAAAGCATTCTGGTCACTTCCAGTTATTTAATTTTCTAGTCCATTTAAAATTCTAGTCTCATCTCCATCTGTTCCTCCAGTTCAAGTTAGACCTGTGGGACCAGTGGAGGGGAGAGGGTGTGGTCCATTTTTTCATGCCTTCCAGGCTCCTTCTGGTGCTCACTACTGAAAGTTGGGAACTGAGAGGGTGACATAGGGCAAAAGGGCCAGATATCTCCTGATTTAACTAGGCCATCCTCTGTTGTTGCTTCTTTTCCTGGCCAATAGTAACTAACCATTGATACCTTCTGTGTGGGAGGGTTCCACAGTTGGGCTCTCCTATGAGACATACGTGAGCTCTTCCACACACCTATAGTGGTCTTCCTTCTGTGGGTGATTAGACTTAACCTCATCCTGCCTGCTCGGCTTCCTCCCCTGGCGGTGCAGCTCAACAGGTCTGATGATCCATAGTTTTGCTGAATCAAACACTGGAAACAAAATCTGATACTTTTCTCCATTATTTTTTTCTTTCGTCAGGTAGGTTTAGGAGCAAATCAACAATTCCATGATGATAGGATGCCCAATCAAGGGATAAGAAGCCAGTCTGTATTAGTCAGCTTAGGCTGCCGTAACAAAATACCCCACCTGAACTTCTGGAGGATGGAAAGTTCAAGAGCAAGGTGCCAGCTGATTCAGTGTCTGGTGCAGAATCTCTTCTTCTCTTACAGATGGCTGCCTTCTTACTGCGTCCTCACATAGTGGAAAGAGACAGAGAAAGCAAGCTTTCTGTGGTCTGTCCTTATAAAGGCACTAATCTCATCATGAGAAACCCACCCTTATGACCTCATTTAACTCTAATTACCTCCCTCAAACCCCATCTCCAAATACCATCACATTGTGGAGCAGGGCTTCAATGTGAGGATTTTGGGGAGATGTAATTCAGTCCATAACACAATCTCTCTTGTGCATAGTCCCATAGCAGTTTCAATCATTGCCTTTCCCTTCCCTTCCTGGTATTTTAGTCTCCTGTATATGAATGGGGAACGGGGTCTTGAGGTGCATTTTTTGGTTTTGGAGGTCATAGATACACTACGGTTTTGCCTACCTCTGAGTTAGCCCTGGAGCAGGTGTCTGGACATAGCTTTGAAACTCTTTTCAGAATGTGGGCTGACTTAACATTTCTTTATTTTCAACATTGGGTTTTAGTCACCAGTTTTAGGGTGAGAGTAAAACTACATTCCGATCCTATTAAGATACCATTTCTCTCCTACCCTCTTGAATTCCGAACCTCTGCAAGCAGCATTCCCTGTGCTAGCATAATGCTACTCATTCTTCAAGGCCAGCTGGAATGTCACCTGCTCACTGAAGTCTTTCCAAGTTCTTTATCTTTCTTATCGCTACAGAATTAATTGCATCACTCTGTTCTTACATGGGGCTTTCTTTATTCTTCTGTTAAAACACTAAGAGCATTAGTTAGTTGTTTTCAGTTTTTTCCCCACTGGTTGGTGAATTTAAGGATGAAAACCAGTTGTTAGACCTAGTATAGGTCCTTATACACAGTAAGTTTTGAATAAGTATTATAAATAAATAATTCAGGAAAGTGCAAGTGTGCAGGCATACATATTGAAGGTCTAAACTTTTGGACTTAAAATTATATTAAACTTTTACTAATCAGGAATATTAAAAAATAAGATTATATATATAATTTTATTATTAATAATACAAATATTCTTTATATCTTGGACCATACTGAACTTTGGTTAAGATGTTTCTTAATTTATTTTATAAAATAGGAACTGTACTGCTTAACTTTTTTAAATGGCATAAGTAAGTTGGACTGCCTTTTTTAATAGGAAATATACTACTTTAAGGTTTAAAGGTATAATCTGTTGTCATATTTAAATCCCTTCAAAATTACATGTTACCTTGAAAATATGATGTTATAATGTATTTTACTAGTGAGTGTCTGAGTGGAGACTTTGTTGCCTCATTTGTAGATGTTTGCAACTTATTTTCAGCGTCTTCCTTATAGTTGGTGAGTAACTTGACATTCAGTCCACAAATACATTTGATATCACATTTGCTTTCTGCTGTTTTGTAGGAAAACGAAAAACATTTTACTAGAGAACTGCATGAAACATTATAGTTTATTTTAAATGAAGTAGATATAGTCAACATGGATTTGAGTTAAATTATTGGGAGGCCTGAAGATTTTAAGAACAGTTAATCAAAAAAAATCCTAGTTGACTTCTGAAGCTTTCTTTATATGAATCTTCCTGTCTTTCCTAGCATGATTAGGTGTGGAGGTAACCATAAATCTGAGGAAGGGAGGATCATTCAATACCTAATTTTAAATCTTTTATTTCTCCCTTTGACACCTACAGACTCCATTTCTGCATATGGCCATCTGGCTTTTTGAAGCAATGTACCATCATGTGCCATGCTGGTGATGTCCCAAGACGCGAAGTCAATGTTAGCACATAGCCAGATGACAAGAAGTCATGTAAGTGAGATATTAAGAATTATATCAGGCAGTATAGATCCTTTTGTGTAGTAATGTAATTAATAATAATGAAGATGTGGCAAACCAGGTGAAGTTATTATATGTATACTCTGAATTTTTTAAATGAGTATCTTGGTTAAAAAAGAAAATGCCATTTGTTGTAGACCACTTAAGGCATTTTCTGAGGACAGAGAACACTGCACATATCAGAGGTAGGCAATTTTTTTTTTTTCCTGAAAAGTCAGTAAATATTTTAGGCTTTGTGAGCCAGATGATCTCTGTCACAAGTACTCCACTCTGCCTTATTACTGGAAAGCAGCCATGGGTAGATGTGGCTCTGTTTGAACAAAACTTTATTTACAAAAACGGGGGGCGGGGCAGGTAAAGTTTGGCCTATGGGTCATAGTTTGCTAACCTTTGGCATGCAAGATGAAGAAATCCTGCATCTCACTTTCTGTTGTGATTTAGGTTAATTTTAAAGGAACTGGGGTGCTTAAAATTAAATAACAAATGTAGTCCAACTATTTAATTTCTAAATGATTTTACCAATGTCAGAAAGTTAGAGAATAATATGAGATTTTTTGAATGACTCATTGAACACACATTTTATTTTTACTTTCAGTTATAATTTATATTTAACTCCTTCAGAAAAAAATCCTGCAGCATGTGTATAGATCAGGATAAACCATGAAATAAAGGGGTTTATGAAAACTGAAACTCTTTACATGAATCTTAAGAGGAAAAAGGTAATTCCTGTCTTGCACAATCATTTTTAGCATCAGAAAATAGGAAAGGGATATAAATTCAAAGAAAAAAGTATGAAGAACATGTTTGTCCTATAATTACCTACAAAGTAAAACTTTAATTTTATGTTTCCTCAAAACTGCTCTGTTTCCTATAATTTTTATTAAGAATTCCCCAACTCAAGAAACTTATTGACAGTCTTAGGGACAGACACATTTTAGGGTTGCTACTTATTGAGGCTTCAAAGAAGCAGAAAGTCATTTTGGATATTGAGGGATAGACCCTGGGACATTTTTGTAATAAGAACACAGCTCTTAATTGTCTCGTCATTATGAGATACTTATGAAAATGGATAAACACGTTATTTTTAAAAATTCCATTATGACCAATTCTGAGGCAAAAACCAGGAATTTTCTTTAAATGAAATCATACTTGAAATAGGCAAGAAATTAAACAGGAATCTCCCCTCAGTTGTTTTGTAGTCATAAGAAAAGTACCATGTGCTTTCTGTTTTTTTGAATTTGACCCGCTTCCTAAATTTTCAGTTCTGGCTTTCCTTGGGGTACTTAAAAACAGAAGCATTTTAATGTGGTTATCTTGCGGAGTTCAGTGATACCTGTTGCTCTCTGATGCTAGGGAGAGGGATGGTTGAGATGCACACCTGCGAGGTGGAATTAAAGACCTCAGTTATCTCTTCCAGTTTGCATAGTAAAAACAAGCAAATTAAGGATAAGGTGTTCCTTAGTGTGCACCAAGTTTACTGTGACAAGGACCCAGAAAGGCACTATTTCTATAGGATGTTCCCCTGAAGGTAGTTTTAATTTGGGGTAATCAGTTGAGTAGCACATTAGGCTTTCCGCTAAAGAAATTTTGGCCGCGACGACATTTGTGCCAGCCTAAACTCTTGTAGGCGCCATCACGATCTTTGTTTTCTATTTTCTCTTCTGAGAATAAATGTATTTATAAAGCTGAACTTGGATGTGGCTAGGTTAATAGAGATGTCATCTGCGCATGCTCTCCCTTTTATTTTGGCTGGGGCTGCAACCTAACAGATTGGCGTGGCCTTGAGGCACCGTCTTTAACTCAATTTGTCCCAAGCTTTTAATTTTATTTATTATCTTTCTGATGATCAAAGTCACATATGCTCATTATAGTAAAAATGAAAACTATAGAAAAGTGTAAATTGGGAAAAATATCACCAGTACTACAATAACGAAGAAGCAATTTATTCCATGATTCTTCCCAGGATTATTTTTTTCTACATAATTGGTATAAAAAAGATTGAAAGTTTGCCTTGTACATTTTAACAGCAACTGTGGCATTTCCTTGTGACATTACATAAGTAAATATTTTAATGTATATATAATATTCCAATTTAAAGTATATTGAAATTCATTATGATTTTATTAAAAACAATATTTTGGCAAATATATTTTTGAATAAATCTCCATCCAGATTTCTGACAATTTTGTTAGGAAAATTTTTTCCAGTAGAGCTATTAAGATGTCTGAAGTTATAAACATTTTAATGATGCTCAACAACACATATTCAAGGAAATATGTACAAATTGACTGCTACATAATCTCTTTGTAAGTCTTGGTGACATTGCATCCTCACCAATGCTGACATTTAACAATCTTAAAACAAACTTCCTGGTTCCATGAGAAATAGAGAAGTAGTTTGGACCAAATGTAATTCTCCTCTTAGAAATTATATAGAATGGGATTTCAGGGAGACCCACAAAATATGTCTATAGCAAAACCCAGAGACAGTGAAAAGCCATAAAACCCATTACATGTGTGGATGGAAGCAAATTAACTGAGACCAGCAGAATGTCTGCAGGAGGTCCTTCTGGAGTGACAGAGAGGAATGGGAGTACGGAGGAGACCTAGTGATGGCAGATATCAACAATCACCAGCAGATAAGTATTCCAAGAGCACTGCTCTGAGTGGAAGCTAGGCTCAAACAGGAAGTCATTGCTGTGAGACATAGAGAAAGATTCTTTGTCCCTATTGTTGGCAGACCTCAAAAAGCACATCTTTCAAAAAGGAGGGAAACACATTGGAAGGAGGGTTGTGTCCCTCGGTGATGAAGCTGGAGGAGCTCAGGATGGGTGCATAAGCCAGTCTCTTAGAAGCACCCACAGACTTTACAAGGTGCATTCTGACGGGAGCGGTCGTGTGCCTGCTCCCAACCGTGGGCTTCCCTGGGCTTTCCTCCTGACGTGGTAATGATGACAAGTGAACAGGCTCTATGGCTAATTATGACCAGTGTGATGAGGGGTTAGTACATATTTTGCCCCTTTCTCTGTCTGGGAGAGACTACTTAAGGTGTCGTTTGCATAGCTCTGCACCCCTACATATGGCCAACCCCGCAGCCCTCCCTTCTGTGAGCTTTCTCTTCTTTTCTGCTTTTTACCCATTTTTCACTCCATCTTGCTTTCCTGGAATCATGCTCCTTAATGAAATACCTTTTCTGTGCCTGATGATGATGTCATATCTTCATTGTTTGTGTGGTTTCCATTGGGATTTCTCCTCTGATTCATGAGTTATTAAAAAATTTCGTGCTTAATTTTCAAGTGATCGAGAATTCCCCAGTAATCTTTTTGTGTTACACTTTCCACAGCCAGAAACTGTCAGAGAATAAACAGGGAATAATTTCACTTTTAATTTTATAATGACTTGCTTACAGCCCAACATAGGTCAACTTTGGCAAATATTCCAATAGTACTTGGAAAAAAGAGTGAATCTTGCCATTGTTGGGGAAAAATGCAGCATACATGTCAGGTAGATCAAGTTTATTAATTGTTTTTTATTTCAGACCTATTCTATCCTTGCTGAATTTTTCTTTTACTTTTGTTCTGTTAGCTTTTGAGAGAGAGATGTTAAAATCTCACACAATTATGGTGAATTTGCCTATTTCTCCTTTCTCTATTCATTCTGCTTTATAAAATTTAAAGCTGTGGTTTTAAGAAGCTGTATTTTGGATATGATGCCCCCTGGTGCAATGACCTTTTCATGGGTATGAAATTCCCCCATCTCTTCCTAATATGGTTACTTGCCTTCGAGTCTGCTTTTTCCAACGTTAGTATAGCTATCCCAACTTATTTCACTTAATGTTTGTGTGATATATATTTTCCTTTCCATTTACTTTCAGCCTGTCTTTGTCCTTATGTTATTCTCCTGTAAACAGCATGTAGCTGTGTTTTATGTTTTCGTTTTTAATTCAACCTGAGAATCTTAGTCTTTTACATGGAATACTTAGTCCATTTTTATTTAACATAATTATGGATATTGTTTTGTTTATACCTATCATTCTACTATTGTTTTCTGTTTGACCTATCTCTTTATGGAGCTTTCTCATCCTTTCTTGACTGTTGGGACTAATCAACTTTTTATTATCCCTTTCTCCTCTACTAATTTATTCATATTATTTCGTTTTTGTCACCTTAAATTTTAAATGTACCTTTTGTAAGTGGTTACTCCAGATATTATAACATGCATCATGGATATATTAAATCCTATCTAATAATTTTTTTTAAAGGAGAGATCATTTCAGTGTGATTTAAACTTCCAGAGAAAAACAAACTTCAAATTGCTTTCATGAAGTAAGAATATCGTTGATATCCAAGCTTGGTCAAAATTTCACAAGAAGAAAACTATTCCCAATTTAATTTATGAATTTTAATGCAGAACTCTTCAGAAAATTATTAGCAGAAAGAATCTGGCAATTCTTTAAAGTAGTAATATATCATGATGAAGGAGAGTTCATTCCAAGAATGAAAGATTATGAACTCTATTAAAATAATTCATCATATTAATTGATCTAAGGGGGAAAAAAAGCATATGTTAATTTTTGCAGATGTTGAATATTCATTTGACAAAATTCCACAGCCATTCTGGATGTTTTAATAAACAGATTAATAAAGTAAGAGTTAAACTTTTTATAACCTTGACTGATAGACTATGCGCGCGCGCGCGCACACACACACACACACACACACACACACACAACTCAGCCCAGAAGCAGCATTACAAACACTGTCAAAATGCCAGAGGCACTTCTGCTCTCTCAGCCATAAGTATAGACAAAATAGTGGCACACAGTTCTCACCTCTACCAGTGAATCTCTACCAGAGTTATTAGTAAACAAAGCTAGACAAGAGAAAGAAATTTGAGGTATAAAATTTAGAAAGATGATAGCTATTATTTGTTGATGACTTAATACGTAGAAAATCCCATGGAATATGAAAAATTTCTATTATTCAATTTCAGCATCTAAAAGGAAAAAATAACCATATCTGACTCATTAAAAAAATTCTTTGGTTGAGAAAAACAAAACAAAACGAAAAACCCAAGCATTCTGGGGGAAATTCTGCTAGCGAATTGTAAACTGGGGAAAAAATATTTGCCTCTCAAATCACCAAGAGTTTTCTCTTTAAATATATTTTAGAAATTGTGGGGGTGTGGGAAAGTACAGAGCAATAGCACAGTGAGGAAAGATCAGAATGGACAGTTTGCATAAAAATAAATACAAATAATATTTCAATTCATAAAAAATATTCAACCTCGTGTAAAATGCTCGTTCTTTAATTTTATTTAAGGAGTGTGGGCATATAAGAATATATTTCAAAATTTACTTGCAGGGATCCACAGGAACTAGTAAAAATGGTTGTCTAAATAAAGAGACTGTAAAGGGGGAACAGGGTGGCCTGGGACAGGAATCAGACCTCAATCTCTAAATGAATGCTTCTCGTATTTCGTTTTTCAACCATGTGAATATGTTGCCTTTGCAGGAAAAAATATAATAGAATAGGTTCTTTTTGAAAATTTGTAAAGTGAAGAACTGCATCTCATTTTATTTTGTATCCTTGATTACCTCATTGCATTCCTTAGTGTTCATTTGTTTGTTTGTTTGTTTTTTTCGCTCTTTGAAATTAACATTTCAGTTCTTTATATTTAGAGATAGTTTTGTTTTTCTTACCAGATTTTATAATCTCTTATGTAAGGAACCAGTACATTTTAACATATTTATTTCACTTTTCTTTTAGCCCGATCATTCTATCATTTTGTTTACTATACATTAACTTATAGAACGTAATAATTTTTATTTTGCCAAATCTATCAATCTTACTTTGTTGAGTATTTAAAAGTTGCTTCCCAGAAAGCCTTTCCAGAGTCATTTATTTTTCCTAGGTATCTTTTTTTTTTTTTTAAGCTGGAATTTATAATATGATTTCTCCTAAATAGCTAACCAATGGCTTTACAGACTCATTATAAATAACTATTCCCTTACCTGCTGCTTCAAGATTAAGTGTTACAGTGTTTCTTTGAGTCATCTATTCATACTTCAATGACAAACTTATTTTCATTCTGTGGTAAATTTTAACATCTACTAGGTCGAGTTCCTCTTTATTACTTTTCTATTTCAAAATTATCTTCACTGGTGGATTTTTCCTTGTCATCTCTAAAACTGTGTCAATTTAACTTTCTGTGCCAATTCTTATGTCAGTTTTACTTCCAATTTCATTTCTTATGAAATAATTTGGAAAAATAATATCTCTGCATTATATAGTGTTTCCATCCAGGAATAAAATATGCTTCTCGAATTATTTAATTGTCTAGTTTTATTGACTTTTTATATAGTTTCAGCACATTCCTTATCACATTCATTCCCAAGTATTGTATAATTTTGTCATTAATATGGATTAGATCATTTCCTCTATATTGCTAAGATACAGAATGATGAATATAAAAATTATCAGTTATTTCATTTTTATTATTTATTTTGTTCCAAACCATCTCATAAAACTGCTATTTTAGTTCTTATGATGTCTCATGTAATTTGCTTAGCTTTGTTGATTAATTGTAGAATATGCAAGTAATGGTTTTATCCTTTTGAATAATTATAACTATAGTTTCTATTTTTCTGCCATTATTTGTATTAATCAGAAATCCCAAGAAAGTGCCAAAGACTATCACTATGGTATCTTATTCTTCTTATTCCTGTATACAATGAGGATACCTACAGTCATTTGCTAGTAGGCTTAAAGTTGGTATTAGTTTAAGAAAGGTTTGATTATACAAAGTAATTATTATTCTATTCCTTTTACTAAGAATTTAATATTGTTTTTAAAAAGAATGGGTGCTGACCTTTGTCCATTGCACCATTAAAGCCCAGTTGGTGTAGTGCTTAAGAGACTGAGCTGCCCGGAGTTTGAAGCCCTGCTCTGCCACTTAGTAGCATTGCATGACAACTTCAGGCTAGCTTTCAGTTTCATCGTTTATAAGATGGAGAGAGCAATCCTATCTGCCTCATAGAGGTTCTGTAAACAACACATGATTTAAAACCTTTCACCTGTTATGCATGGTCTTTGGAATATAGTAGGCACTCAGTAAGCAATAGCCATTATTATCATCTATTGAGATGATGATATAGTTATTCTATGGAATAATTTAAGATGAAAGAATTTGAATAGAGCAAGTCTGGCTGGAATCTCAGAAATATTGGCTTATCTTACTAAGAGCATACATCTGTCTCCCCTGTATTTGAACACCTATGGTTTAATTCACATCCTATTTTTTCACACTCAGTATGCCACTCACCTTTTTTTTTATTTTTTACGCCTACAGCACCTGGTCTTCCTAGGTGGTGGTCTCCCATCCACATACTTACCAGGCCTGACCCTGCTTAGCTTCCGAAATCAAACAGGATCGGGCTTACTCAAGGTGTCATGGCTGTAGACATTTTTTAAAAAATCAAAAAGCAAAAAACAAAAAAACAAACATATTTGCTTTGTCCAGTCAGCAAGATTAAGAGACAAATCTGTCTTCTGCTTTTTAGAGCTCATTTTATTCAGTTTTAGGAAGGAAGGGTGGAGTTGAATCAAATACTTAGTTTTGAAACATTCTGATTTTTTTTTGTTGTGGTGAGAGATAATGTGGGATGTGTTTATTTTTGTCACGTGAAGTGCTGTGTGTTTGTGTGTACTTGTTTATTTATTTATTTTTATTGAAAGACCAGTGAGAAGAGCGATCAGAAAGAAAGGGTAGAGTGTGGAGTGAGATGATTTTGGAGAAGTAGGCAGAACTAGATCATGTCGTGCCCTATAGGAGATTCCAAGTATTATTTTGGACTGAATCTTAAGGGCAACAGGAAACTTCAAGAGGATTTTTAAGCAAGTGGATCAGACATACGTTTTATCAGGATCTCTAGTCAATGGAGGACAAATTTTGAGGGGGAAACTTTTGGATAGTGAGGAGGACAGCTAAGAAGTTAATGCAGTAGTTCAAGTGAAGTTGGATGGTGGTTTGGACTGAGATTCAAGGAACAATGTGACAGGTTGAAAATAGTCAGTGGGAAACTGAATAGAATGCTTAAAGTGACACATCATTGAAGTTTATAGGTTCAAGGACTACTGGGTACCTCATGTCATTTGTCATGGATCGAGACAGATCAATAACCTTTGCTTTAGATAATGGTTGCTGTCCAGAAAAGCTGGCTTAACACTTCTTTTCTATAATGTGGTTCCTAGTTAACCATTGACCTCATGTACAAAGTTTGAAATGTGATTCCGTTGTGGTTGAGGATTGATGAAAATTGTGATATGGGAGAATCATTCCCATTAACTGCTTGGGGCCCTGGCAGGTATGCATTGCCAGACACTAGCATGAATGGGAGCCGGCCATTATTTTTACTCGTGATTTAGTATGGGTTAAGAAACCAGCTAACCAAACTTATAAGGAAGGTATATAACTTACAATTAAGGACTTTTTGTGCATGGATCTTGTGGTATCTTTTTTTTTTTTATTGTTTTTAATTTTATTTTTTCTTTTTACCCTTCGACCCCCTTGCACACCTCTTTGCTCTGCCTTCCATCTCTGGCAACTACCAGTCTCCTCTCTGCAGCCACAGCATCCATCCCTCTGTGTCCCACTCACCCCACTAAGCACAATGTCCCCACGTATGGGGTGTGTATATTTTGTCTCTACATAATATTTAGAAAGTTGTGAAAACACTGAGAGCCACATACATGTATAAGCATGAACCTGGCTATGGCCATCTACCATTTGTAAGCTTATTTATTTAATCTTATCTTATCTTAAATTTCAACTTTCTGATACAATAGGTTATCTAAATATTCTGTGGAAACCTAACCTGACGTTGTTAACATTTTTTATGGGACATTAAGTTTCCTCTACTGTCATTGTTAGTAAAGTTCACTTGAAAGGATATAATCTGTAAATTTAAAAAATATACAGGTTGTATGATTACCTTCTCTTAATACATATTTTGTAATTGTGCTTAAACTGCTTTGTAATTTAAATTGAAAATTTTTAAATGATTGATTTTGTGATAGAGATAATACTAAGTGCCATGTATCCTAGAAAGTATATGCCCATCCATTCTTGTTGAGAAATGTTTTCTTTTGAAAGACAGGTGCTGCAGATCCTCTGAGCCTCAGTCTCCCTCGCCGGGCTGTGCTTTTGTTGCATCTCTGCTGTACTGGGTTCAGCTTCCTTTATGTCACTCACCACATGGCACAAATCTAGCTCTCTTTTCAGCCATCTTCTATATCCCCTGTGGGTTTTGGCAGAAACTTCCAGATTCCTTCCAGAGAGGAGGCTCGGGTGTGTTAACTCAGTCCTTCTCTCTGCTTAACTAATCCTCACCTTCGTTTTTCCGACACATTTGGTTTCCTCTTGAGAGGGGTTATCCTTTGTGTAGGTATCCATCGAGTATCCATCCCTAAGTGGGTAGCAGGGCAAAACTAAGGCCGCCAGCAAGTGTACCCTCAACCGCTCCCCCAAGGGTACCAACGCCTGGGTGGAGAATTCATCTCAAGCATGTCTTCTACCCCTGTTTCTCTTAGCCTCCCCACCTTCCTGGTTGAAATGTCTACTTGCATCTCATGTTTCTGATTCTGGAGGCAACCAGTTGTTTAGCCTTCACCTATGGATGTGTTTTCACTCTCTACTATGGAAGAAACCCTATAGACCAAGTTTCATTTTCAAGATAGGAGCCTCGGGAAAGCTGGGTAGTAGGGATTTCCCATACAGGAAGTGACATTGGTTTAATTCTGAGAGGAGCGTAGGACAGCAGTAAAAACATGGATGCACGCTGCACTGCCTGGTTCCTGCTCCGACGCTGCCACTTACTCACTGTGTAACTTTGGGCAAGTTCTGTAATTTCTCTGTTCTTCCGATTTCTCAACTTTAAAATGATGATAGTGACAATACCTTCGTTATTAAGTTGTTACAACGAAAAAATTATTGATCTGTAAATAGCTTAGAACAGTAACATAAGTAGTCATTATTTGATATTTGTTAGCAATTATTCTTTTACTGTTACTATTAATTGTAAAAAGTCATCTTATATATTTGAAGACATAGAATGTAAGTAGAATATGGTAAAGCGATTAAATGTAAATATTTTTCTCTATACAGTGACTAACGGTTATATTTATTTTTGGTATTCCAGTAATCATTACTAGCAAATAATATGAAATAGGTATAGTTTAAGGCTTTCTTTATAGTTCATTGTAATGTATAAGCTTTAGTTGTTTATATGAAATAATGCAGCAACTTCTAACCAATGTGTTATAAGTAAAGGATCTATCCATATGTAGGAAAAAATATACTAGTTTGAGAATTTTAAAGTCTCATTATTGATCGTTACATATCTTCACTGGTTTAGCAATAAGAAGTAATTTCTGTTTCTTAATAGCTGTCACTTTGATTCCTTCATGACAAAAAGATAAATATATTTTAATCTCATTTTCCTTTTATTTCATTGCTTAACCAAGGCTTAGAAAGTAAAGAGTTGGGATGGGGAGTGATTGTTTTCTTTTTTGTTGTTTTTTAATCTAGTAATTTCAATGTCATTTCTAACTGGTTACTCTCCTAAATGATCTCATAACAAAATACTATTTTGTGGCATTAATCTATCCTTCTCATGATTGGATTTCCTCTGGCTTCCCTTTCTGCCATCAACCAGAAAAGTTCTCTGCTTTTAAGGGCTCCTGTGATGAGACCAGCCACCCTCTTCCTTCCCTTAACCCCTCAATAGTCTCCCTACTGTGCAACATAATGACACACAAACAGGGGTGATATCTCATCCTATACTTTATTTAGGGTGGGATTTCTGGGGGATGGGGTGTAGAGTTGTGCTTTCCACACCCTGTTACTCAAAACGGTAACTGACAGAGTTTGAGGTCAAGCCTGAATGTGGTTGAACAACAGAGCTTGTCCCTGTATTGCATTCATTGGAGGGCCTCGTTGTATCGAGGAGCATCAGTTACAGAAACCAGCCTTATTGCTGTAAAGCTAGACTGTATTGGTACCACATAGTGCTGTAAAAAGTACTGCCTTGGAGTTCCAATGAATGTTTACGTGCATGCTGGTCCTGTAAAATACAAGATCCAGATGATCAAGACTCATGTGAATTAGGTTTGGTTATGTCCTGCATAGTTCTGTGATTTCCACTTATTTCACCCATCTTATTTCAAGTTTTAGTTCCTACTTTCTACCCTCTGCTTTTCTTATGGACACACTTTAAAGGCTTGGTTAACTAAGTCATACTCATTTCAATTTTTTTTTTTTGGTTGGAAATTTGAGTGCAATCACAATTTTTCTCCTTGTGTATATTTCAGAAGTAAATGACTTTAATTCCTATGGCAATGTGCTAAGAGAACTGTAAAGATATAAAGTCAATCAAGAAAAATTCCATTCTTGATCATATAAAGTAGCTATTAACTAGTGCCCACATGGATTACTATGAAGCAGAATATTTCATCTGGTGCACAAGATGAAAACCAGATAAGTGTCATTTTGTTGATTTTAAATAACATAAGCAAATATATGATATATATTTCTTAGGCTATTGAATGTAATATTTTTTTAAAAGAACTATTGATTTTCTCATTGGCATCTTTTGAATCTTCTCCTCCCCTGCCCCCACTAAAATAATGATAGGAATCTTTTTTTTTTTCCCCATGATTTACCAGGTCAGACTGTAACAGCTCAGTTGTGTTTGGAACAGTGTTCTGTGTGAAACAAAAGCCAATCCTAGTGCACTCGATAATTAAGTAGTTTGGGACAAGTCGCTAGACATCTCTGAACCTCATTGTCCTCAACTATAACATGAGCAGTTTGAAAATTCTATTATTTTAACCACATCAATGACGTGCTTTAGATAGATTCCAAGTTGCTGGAAATGTTTGATTTATTTTGTTTTGACTGCTTAAAAATTTATTTGCTGAATCTCATAAAGACATGAAAAAAATATACAGAGTATATGAGTATTATATTAAAATTTGAATGTGCAAGGGCTTGTCATACTCAATCAAGTTTTAGGATTGTTTTTCTATCTTTACATAATAAAATTTCTGGGTTCCAATCGTTTTCACACTCTGTTCTTCTTAAATAAGTTTTTCATTTTTTATTTTTCTCCTATTTTACCAGAAATATATTTTAAAGTATTTAAGTGTTATTTGGTCACACTTTATGCATGACCGTTCTTATTATAATGAGATGTTAATATTCTGCTACCTAGGATAAATTACCAAAATATTAAAACACAGGCATCATGGTAGCTGACTATGGCCAGAGAGGTTGTGTATTGTCTCAGAAAGTTGGTTTTGCCTTTCTTTCTGAAATAATTTGTATGAAACACTGGTGTTGTCATCCTGATGGGTTTTCCCCAAAATTGTTGGCCTTTTTGTGACAAGTCAGAGGATCCACACCATGTTTTAAGATGTTAAAGAAAATGAAATTAGAAATGGAGTCTGAGCTACGTAACTCCTCTCCCCGGAAGGGAGGATGTTATGGGCAACATGCACATTGGGAACGATTTTTCTGGTAGTAAAATCTGGAAAATCACAATGGGAACTGAACTATTTATTCATGCTGCTGTTCAGTTTGAAAAGAACAAAAAGAATTTTCACTATGCGAAAACCTATATGACTATATGTTTGCAGTGATGCCTCAGTGCAACGGGAAACAGCTGTTTATCTGTTTTTCTCTGGGTTTTATTTTGTCTTTACGCTGCCATTGTGTCAGTACGTGGCTTCATAAAGCTGTAGGATTCTGATAGGAAAACTACCAAGGCCATGTGCTTTGGAAGCCAATGTGTTGATTTTCTAGCTGGATAGTAATATTTTATTATAGCTGGAGGGGGAGTGTGACTAGGAGTATTAGAGGCAAGAAGCCTAATGCTACCAATACCATGTCCGGAAATGAGCTATCTCCTGTGTTTTATGTGTTTCCTTGTATTGAATGAATATTATATTACTGTTTTTATTTTGTTGTTATTGTTGTTTGAATGAATATCAGAGACTTGTCAGACGGTTCTGTTTTTCTTTTGTTTTTTTTTTTTTCTTGAACACTTGATGGAAAGTTTTGTTGTAAAGCCTTTTTTTTTTTTTTTTTTTTTTTCCCCGTAGAGATGGCTTTATGTCTTGGCTATAAAGGAAAAGTCCCATAAAATTTGATCGGAAATTGTCTTTATGAGTTGCCACCTTGTGCGCTATTAAAAGCTCAGAACCTGAGTGTTAGTTTTAACTCGGAGCTTTTGGACGCACCAGTTTCTTCCCACAGAAAATCTCCCACCAGCCTTCCTCAGCAGTCTTGTTCCGTCCATCTTTGCTGTACATTAGAGCCAAGATTTTGGGGTGTCTCTTTGGATATTTGCACTGTCAACACCAAATAGCATTTATTTTCAGTTTTTCACCTTTTATTACTCTAGACATATAACACCTAAGAAGTAAGTGCTTTTTGCCAGGGAGTCTTCAATGAGTATTAATTGAACATTTGAGGGAGATTTTTTTTTTTTAATTGAAATGAGCATATTTTAATGCCAGTGTTTCCTTATTAAAAATTCTGTGTTCTCTGCTGACATTTTGTGGCCATGTCAGTGTGGTTTCATGTCTTTCCTGGCTGGCATCTGCGATATTCAGCTCAGCCCATACACACCTATATTCTCACTGTATGTAAATCTGTGACTAATTAGCAGTCCTATTTTACTTTAGTTAGGCAGAGCCTGAGAGAATTCCTCCTTTCATTATTGTACATTTTCCTTCTTTCCCAGAACACCTCTTGATTCTTACCCTGAACTCTTACATGAGATGTATCGTGAAAAATGATTTCTTTCCTTCCTTTCTTCCTTCCTTTTTTAATTTTTTAATTTTTATTTTTTTATGTATGAGTTGGCATGTTAATTAACCTGAGTGAAAAGAAGAAAGAGACGACATATATTTTTTAAGGGGAATAGGAGTCTTAGTGATCTTTTGCTTTCCTGGGAAACAGGTTGCTCAGCACCCAGAGGGAGTCTAAACTATACAGATATTTATTCACATTTTCCTTTTAAAATAAATAAATGAAAGGGTAAGTGACAGTTCAGACAGGCTGTTTTGTTGTGCCTTAATGGCCTGTGGTACTCCAGATATTGAAATGCTCTAAGTGGGAAAAGAATTTTCTTTCCTCTTTTTTTCTGCTAATGGTGTTTATTTGATGTAAATATTCAGTTCTGGCATGATAATGGGTGCCTGAGGGAATCAAAGAAAATAACAGGATCCTTAAGATATTTTTTCATTCCTCTGTCATTTTTTTCATACATTTCTACTGGGAACAGAAAACATTTTTTTTTTCTCCCAAAAGATAATTACTCTGCATGGCCTTATTACCTACCTATAGGGCCTTCTTTCTTTTCACATAATAACCCACAGGTTCTCTTCAGGAGCTCAAGTTAAATCATTAATTGGCTTGATATAAGGGGTTGTTAGTATAGAAAGCTAATCTCTGCATTGGTTGTATATAACTCCTAGACGTTAAGTGACCCGTTTTGTTGTTTCTGAGGCCAAACATCATTATTCTCTTTTGGCATCATACAAACTGTGGATTTCAATTTACTTCACAAACTTATAGCTCATATTGAAGTAATTTCTGCCAAGAAGTGATTTTTCTAGACAATTGTTCAAGTTTTTTGGTTAAAGTCAATATTAGAGACAACATTTGAATTGGTATACTTTACCATAGAGATGATTAATTCAAGCCTTTTCCTTTTAGTGTACTTTTCCTCCTTCAGAAATGGTTTTTGCTGAACTGCGGGATTTTCTAAGCATTTGTTCAGAGTTAGCAACGAAGACAAATTTAACTAATATCTTCTCATATAAATGATTAATACATTAATATCTAGCTGTGTTCTCCTTATGGACCTCCGTTTTCTTAAATTAAGACCTGTATTTGTTGAAGGAAACTGTGAAAACTAGGAAAACTTTACTTAATGATGACTAACTGAATTTTCTTTGCTGGGTCTGACCTTGGAAAACATAATTAAATTCCACAAAATATTGACTTTATCTAGCTACAGATTTTTTTTCCCATCACGTGCTTGAACAAAACTACTTAAGGTATAAGTTACTATCTAGAAATTTTTTCTACCAGAAAGTCATGGCTATTTTACCCCCACATTCTACAACATATATGCACAATCTGTGGTCACAGTAAAAAATATATAAATTCTATAAGAGCAGAGATTTTTTTTCATTTGTTCTCTGCAGCAGCAAACATGCTCACATGTGGGTATGTACACATGTTTGAACACACACAGACACACACGCATGCACACACACACATGCACACAGAGTGGAAAGCCAACATTGGAGAGTTCCTTGGACAGTTAGGGAAGGTGAGAGACAACGTGGTATAATAGAAACGATATGGATTTGGTGTCTCCTCTGGATTATTCTACTAACTGCACTGTGGGAATCAGTCATTGGTATAATATTTGTTTGAAGGTGGAGAAGGTGATGCTAAAGGGGAAGAATAAAGCTTTAGGTTGGAGAGGGGGTGGTACAAATTTTCTAGGGAAAAAGACATTGCTTATTTTTCAATATTATGTACAGTTCTAAAGGGGGCTATAACCCAAACATACTGTAAATAGATTTGTAGAGAGATTGGATGATGACCAGCTTTAGTAGGCAGGTCCAAATACAAAAATAATATGAATACTTGATAAAGCTAATTCAAAAAAATACACTTAGGGAAGCAACACTAACAGGGCCACAATCCAGATGTACGCTCCTATTGGGCACGCGTGTTGGGGGGGCTGGGGGACTTTGTGTAGGATCCCAGTTGGTTATGACCCAATCCTGTGCCTCTCCAGCTCATAATTTAATGTGAGCATGTCGTGTCATCAGCTACAAATGCTCACTCTTGAATAATCAACGTATTTTCTTTCCTGTCAAAAGAATGCATGCTGATGACCAGGAATCATAAATTAAGTCATTTTAAGCAGAAGGACTAGTTATCAGATTAGGGTAATAGTTTGCTTAACTGGTGTGTGTTTACACTAGCTGATGTTCAAAAGTGATTAATTTTTTTTCTCTTTGGTTATTCATTTATTAGTTACTGTCAAGTACAACTCTTAGCTAACATCATGGTCTGAGAATCTCAAATTGTATTTCATTGCCCAGAAAATCAGATCCGATTCCTCACCTTGACTTTGAAGGTCACATGCAATCCGACTCCAGCCTGCCTATTCTAGTGCACTTGCTTTACTCTCTTCAATACTTTCCAGTCAGCGATGTGTCTAGGCTTTCTCACACTCTATGGTAATGTTTATGTTGGGTGTATATTAGCTAGAATATCCACCTACTTCTTATTCAGATTTCATTCGCTATTCAGTATTAACCTCAATTGCTACCCCATCCAAAAGCCTTCTCCATTTGCAGAAGCATTTATTCATCCATATTTATTATTCATTTATTCATATATTCACAAACACTCCACAAATATTTGTTGAGACCTTCTATGTTACAGGTGGTGTGCTTTCCTAAACAAGAATTTTTATTGCAGGTACAGTCATAGCCAAGTTGTATACTGAGTTTGTTGTTTAATGTTTATTTTACCTCCTCTGTAAAACTGAGCTCATAGTAGCAATGATTATGTTTTTGCTTGTTTGTTTGTTTGTGTGTTTGTTTGTTTGTTAAGAGATCATGAGATAGCGTAAGACATGACTAGGCAGGGAGTGATGAGGCTGGATCTGTGTCTCCCCTTGACCATGACTTAATTCTTGGGTAATTCAAATCAATGGACATTTATTAAGCTTCTGTCATGTTTATTGCTATGTTGAGCACTATGGGAGATAAATAGATAAATGTATTTTATGTATGTATGGTATGGACATTCATTTAAAAATTATTTTTGGGGAGCCAGTGATCTAAGCGATCCTTAACCTGAGATCCTGAGACTTCTAGAGGGATGAGTATTCTAGCTGTAGATGATTTTATCTAAATTTTTGGATATGTGCTTAAATACATTTTTTTTCGAGGAGATGGTGAAGATTTTAGTTGTTAAAGTTGTCATTAAGAAGGTCAAAAAGCTTATGATCTCATATGTATAAAACAAGTACCCAACTAAAGAACAATAGTCATAGAAGAACAACAGTATCTTAAGCTGGGTTTAGGAAAAGGCAAAATGATCTCTGACTGTGGTCATTTAAGAAAGGCCTCTTGAAAGAGATGACTCTTGGAATCTATGCTATGTATCTTTTGGTGTCAGCTTTTTCATGGACAAATAGGGTAGGTTAGATCTCAGTTATTCTTTCCAATTTTAAAATTTGTTTTCTCTTGATTAGATCACCAAATGCCTATCAAAATGCCAGTCACATCATAAGTATTCAGAAAACATCTGTTCATTAGTCCTAAAATGAAACTTTTAAACTTTGTCGTTCCAAATATATCCACTTTCTTGAGTTAAAATTTGAGAACATTATAGCATTAGCGCCCCAATGTTCCATGAATGAAAGGAAGACTTATCAGATGTTTAAATGCCTTTGCTCACACTCTTTTCACTTGGCAGATCAGAATGTTTAATTCATTATTTCTCCTTTATTGATTCATAACATTTTTAATACCTTTGTATTTTATCATGCTTTCTATCACAGCACTTTGGGTCTCCTCATTAGTCTTTGTGCTTTGTGGGGGTAGGAGCTACCTCAGATCTACCTGAGATTATCCAGTACCTAACACATTCCCTTGAACAAAAGGGAGCGTGGTAAATGTGGAACGCTAGAGGAGAAGATGCATATCCAAGTACATAAAGATAATCTGAAAATGGCCTATTTCAATAGAGCACAGAGCTTAAAGAGTGTGGGCTCGGGAGCGAGATGGCAGGTTCGGATCTTCACACGGCCTTGTTCCTCAGTGAGTCACTGTTGGCGAGTTCCTTAAGATCTTTGTCCTCAACTTCCCCACCTGTAAAGTGGATGATGACAGCATCTGCCTCATAAATTTACCTGATTAAATTACTTAAGTGCTTGCAAGAGCGTCTAGTGCATCATAAGTAAAGGAGAATCCAGGTCGATGGGGCCTTGGGCTTTTAAGATGTCTGGCCCTGTCTTTAAGAAAAAGAGTACTGAACTATGAATATAAAGTTAGTCAATGTGAACATTTAAGGATTTATTTAGATTGAGAAAAGAAATGACAAATTACAGATATGAAAAGCTGAAAAGTACTACAAACCACAAAATATTGTCATCATCACTAATAAACTTCATTAAATACACTTTATTTCCTACAGAGTTTTGTCTGCAAACTCTCACATATTCTCTTTTATAGCATAACAATTTTTTAATCTTTTCTATAGAGAGAATGGAAAAAAAATTATTCTTTTTCTCTAGCAAAGTAGATCGAAATTTGTTTTTTATTATTAGTGGTTTAGGAAATATTCATTTGCCTTCATAATGAATTACCAGAAGTAACACATTTCTAACTTCCTCCAGGGGTTTGAGCTCAGGCAGTCTTTTTTTGTTTGGAGAGAATCCTGGGAGAAGTCCAGCTTTGGGGTTGCACTTGGCATGATATCAGGCAGCTAGCTATAAGAGAGTGGGGGAGAGAGTACAAAGTCACTGAGAGCCTGAGACATTGTGGTCCTCCTGCTTTGTATTCACATTCATGTCCTTAGAGTTACGGATAAGGTCCAGATCCTCCATGAGGCCTATTGAGGTTAGATTGTCATTGGAGTCCAGATTGACGGCATTCAGGCAGCTGAAAATACCTGCTGCAAACCCAGAATGACTTCTGGGAGGGAAAAGGTGACCACAAGGCGAGTGCTGTTGTTCCCTCACGCCAGACGGAGCCTAAATTAGCACTTACCATTATTATTTTACTCTTTCATTGCCAAATAACTTTTCAGTAAATCTCTAGGAATTTTGCAGTGAATGTCTTTTTTGATCTCACTGTTTTTTAATTTTCAGGAATAATTCTGCCTCTCTACTTTTTCGCAAACAGGGTAGGATTTCAGATGACCTAAACTTTTACTAAAGTGGATGTTAAAATTATTTGTGCCAGAGAAAATTTATATTTAATACTTCATGATCATATTAAGAAGAAATCAAATAGAAGGAAAGTTGCTGTGTTTCTTTCATTCTTGAATGTTGACTGTAGTGGATGCCATGCCACAGCTGTGGCCATATTCTCCTTCGGGAATGAAGAATCTGTTATCTCAGCTGCTGGGAATGCTGACAGTCCTCTCTGGGAGAAGCTGTGCTTGTCCAGGTCACACCCACTCCCCGAGGACAGCCTGCATCCTGTGTTCTTTGAGGCAGGGAGTGTTAAAAGGCCTTTCTTTCCCCAATTTGTGCAACTGGAGAGGGCCACCCCAGCTTCAGAGCCCCACAGAGCCCATTTCGTGACTGCAGAGTGGCCTTACTTCTTCCTCTGCCCAGTGCAGCTTGCTTCCTTTCCCCCACAGATAGTGATCCTGCAGATGGTTCCAGGATACATCTGTCAGTCTCCTTCCCAGAGAACTTGCCCTGAAACACCAGTAATTTTTTAAGAAGCACAATCTTTTTAATAACAGCTTTTCTGGGGATGAGGATAGAGATCATTTATAAGATGTGACTCAGTTTTAGAAACATTCAAATTGAACAAACGTGCTTCTTACACTCAAGGAAAAACGCGACACGGAAGTGCCGTAATTGCTTGCTGTATGATCACATTTGCTGTGAACAATAACCTGAAGCAATTAGAAGCCTTTCACTGAAGCCATTATCTGAAGAAAGGTTAAAGATTGTTGTTCTTTCCTTTCCTCACTCAAGTTTTCTCTTTACTTGCTCTTCTGGCTTGATCTCCAAATTCATGGTTTTAAGCCAGTCTCCAGCTCTGCCATCTCTTGAGTTTATAATCTACATATTCATCTGTCATCCCACATTTCTTTGCTATCCCACTGGCCTCCGAAGCTTAAAATTTAATGTGCTGACCACTGGATGAGTCATCGTCCCCTCAGACCGGTCCTGTCTCACATCCAGTCTCAACGAGTGGCCCCCATGCCCGGACGTTCCAAACCATAAAACGTGTTAGTCATCCGAGACTCTTCCCCTCCCTCACCCTGCATCCCCAGATAGCCGACAAAACCTGCCAGTTTTGCTGAGAAGTGTTACCCCAATAAACAATACTGTTACTGCTTTTCAGTTCCTACGACTGCCTCTTCAGTTTAGGCCCTTATAAAGACAACTGTCATAATAACTAACTCATTTTCCCACCTTCGGTCTTGTGTCCTTTACATGCGTCCTCTGCACGGTGGTCAGGATCTATACCAAATGCAAATGTGATCAGGCCATTGTACTCATGAACACAGTGAACTGCGAATTCTGCAGTCAGGCAAGGTTCTCGGTGACTTAATGCATTTCTCACTGCTGTACAGCCACCACGCCTTTTCTCCAACTTAATGCGCTAGTAAAATTGAAGTGCGTGGAGTTGACTCGTATGCTTCCTGGTGTCTCATGCCCATCATTTCCCCTCTGCCTGGAAAACCCTTTTCTCCTTTCTCAGGTTGGCTATCTTTAATCATCCTCTAAGGTAATCTATTTTTGTCATCTCCTCTAGGATGTTTTCTCTCATCCTCAAAATCCAATTCATCAGCAAATCTGTACCTTCGAAATATGCATCTATATCCATCTTCATTACTATTGCCATGAATTATCGTAGCAGCCCTCCTGTCGCCTGCCTACGCCCATGCTTGCCCATACAGCCGTTCTCAGTAAGGCAGCCAGAGTGTGGCTTTTAAAACCTAAGGCAGTTCACATCTTCCCTGGGCTCGACATGCCGTAAATGGGGTTCCCAGTGCAATCCCAAGTTCTTCCCCGCCCGCCCCTACCTTACCCTGGCCTCGCCTCCTGAATTTCTAGCTGAATTAGCCTCCTGCCTTTTCTAGCACCTTCCCCCACACGGAATTTGTATTTCTCGTAGCCTCTGTCTGGAAAGTCATTTCCTCAGATATTGTTTGCTGACTCTCTTCCTTTAGGTCTCTGCTTGAATTTGATGTCACCTGACTAGTGAGGCCTTTCTTGTCTATCCTATGTAAAACAGAAGTTAATTTCACATACACTGTATTTGTTGTTCTCCATAATAATTGAGTACGCCATCAGTCATACTGTATAATTACTTGTTTGTTTTCTGACTTTCTGTTTGTTTGTTTGTTTGTTTTTTTCCTTCAATGCTGTATCCTTAGAAGAAGAGTGACTGACATATAGTAGGGACTCAATAAATATTTAAGGAATGGTTAGTGAATGAAAGAACCAGGACTAAACTCCAATTGTATTTCTTCTTGGCATGTGTAATGTTGGGCAAATTACTTAACTTCTCCATCTTTTACTTTTTTTATTGGTAAAATGAGGCTCATAATAATGGTGCCTGCCCTATTTTTCTCAAAGGTTCTTGATGAGATGCCAATATAATATGAATAGATTGTGAGGCCTTACTATGCCTCATGCACAATCTAAAGTGCTTTACATGTAAAATATAATCTTCACAATAATCTTCATAATAATCATAGGAAGTACTTCCATAATCATTTCCATTTTGCTGACTTGGGGGGAAAAAAGAACTAAGGTGTATACATGTCTCGACATCACCTAGAGAGTAAAAAAGAGCCAGAACTTGAACCAATGCAGCTGTGACCACATCGGTGTTGAATGGCAGCCTTGATTGTGCGTCTCTTTATTCTGTGCCTGTTCTTACAGAACATGACCCAGACAAGACGCCTACAGGTTTGTATTAGACACTCTTTATCAGCTGGTGAATATTTCAGTGGTTTTTGTTTCAAAGATTTATGTTGAATTTTGTCAGATATTTTCCTCTTCTGCAAAGGCAACCATATGACTTTTCTCTTTTAATCTATTAATGTAATG
This sequence comes from Eidolon dupreanum, assembly GCA_028627145.1. NCBI lineage: Eukaryota > Metazoa > Chordata > Mammalia > Chiroptera > Pteropodidae > Eidolon > Eidolon dupreanum. The sequence continues at coordinate 10,989,913 of CM053512.1, forward strand.
AATGTACTAATAAGCTTCCTGACGGTAGCCGTCCTTTCGTTTCAAGAATAAAACTTAGTCATATAATTTTATTCTGCTAACACACTGCTTGAAATTTGTTCATATTTCATTTTGGAAATCTGCATCTATATCATATAAAAGATTGCTGTATCATTTTCTTTCTTACAATATTATTATATAGTTTTGATATCAGATTGTGGTGCTCATGAATTAGAGTAATCTTATATTACCATAAGGGTTTATAAGTTTCCTGAGTGTTTGGTTAAATCTTCTTAAAGAAATCAGTCTTCTCATTACATATATTTAGACTAATCCTTAACCAGGCTTTCTTCTTCTTGAGTCTATTTTGATAATATATATTTTCTTAGAAAGTGAACGGTTAGATTGATTTGTATGAACATATAATTTACAAAAATTATACTAATAATGGCCCGTTTTGCATTTTTAATTTGAGACTTTCTTTCCTTTTTAATTTTGGTCAGATTTCTTTTTCAGAGAACGATCTCTTAATTTTACTAATTACATTTTCTACTTGATCAACTTCTGTTTTTATCATTGGTAACATTTTATTCTATTTTCTTTACTATTTTTATAGATTCTTAAGATTAATTCATAAGAAAACATTTCAATCTGTTTTCTATGAGAAACTATAAAATCCTCTGTGATTATGCTTTTGCTGCATTCAACAGGTATTTTAATGAAGTATAATTTCCAAATTGACTTCTTCTTTTATATTAGTATTATTTTAAAAGATCATTTATTCATTTATGAGTGCACAGATTTTTTAATTATTTTATTTTATTATTGATTTTTAATTTAATATCATTGATATTATAATTCAACATTTCTCAATTCAATAATCCAATGTTATTGATATTATTGATTCATGATCATAAAATGTGGCAGATATCATTTAGATTTTTGTAATTTTTTAAGACTGTTTTGGTTTAACACGTAGATGCTTTATGTCTAAGCATAGATAACCTTTTATGACTGTTCTGTGTTTATTTTTTAATGTGCTATTTCTGTAGGGTAGAATGTTTTAATCTTTCTATATCTATTTAATCTAAAATACATGCATACTACTTAAACATTCATTGTGTTTTAATTTTACCACGGGCAATGTGGTATGCTGGAGCCAGCTCTAACTGGCTTGTGAGAGCCTATGATTAAATATTCAGGCACTTTGTGAACCAGTTGTTAAATCACTGGCTTGAAATCAATGTGGTGGGGTATTTATACAGCAGAAATTGGTAAATGCTACAAATCAGTGTGTTTTTTTTTTTTTTGAGAGCCAGCTTACTTGCATAGCACAGATCATAGCCCTACTCATTTTTACTTATGCGTAAATTTCTGTAAACTGTTATAAAATCTTTATTACCACCTTATTTTTCCTTTACATATTTTGAAGCTATATTGTTAGGTATGTGAAGTTTCATGATTATCATATCTTCTTGCAGGTTGTAACATATCTTTGTGCATTATCCTTTGTATTGCTTAGTACTTATCACTTGAATTCTAATTATTCTGTTATTATTATTATCATACTTACATTTGCTTAACATATCCTTTTCTGTTCTTGCATTCAGGCTTTTTGTACCATTTTATTTTTGTTCCATTTCTCATTAATAGCATATTTTAAAATTTGTCTTTCTCCCTCTCTGTTTTAAACACAACCTTAGTGTCTGTCTTTTAGTAAGCAAAAAGTTTTTATCACATTTTGCATGTGTGGGTGGATGTACTTGTATGTCTAGACTGACTACTGCCGCATTACTTTTTATGTATATTTTTTACTGAGCTTTCTTTGTCTAATTTTACTTTTCTGCCTTCTATCGCCTCCTGTTAGATCGTTTAAGTTTCTTGCCCTATTTTCCTTTTTTTCATTATTATTCGGAAATTATAATGATATATCTATTTTTTTTTCCAGTAGTAAACTTTTCTCTTGATTTTTTTTTGCAGTTAATCATATGAATCAGATTCCCCAAATAACATAATCATCTTAACATAAGCTTCATTCTTCCTCTTCTCATGTTTTTTCCCTCACGGATATTATTCATGACTTTTTTTCCATGTTGCTATTTGGGAAAGTACTTACTAGGTCAGTAGTTGTCTCATGTCAGTAGTTTTCTCATGTCAGTAGTTGGAGTTGGAATGGCTGCAAAGAGGTACAAGAGAAATTTGATTATAGATATATTTTATATCATGATCATGGTTGTGATATCCCGGATGTATACAGTTGTCAAAACTCTGCATATTGTATACTTAAAATGGGTGTATTTTATTATCTTGAAATCAATAAAGTGGATTTTAAAAGTGTCGGGGAGAATTTTGGAGAGAGCAAGGAGGTAGAATGTAGAGAACGTCTGTTAGAGGTTGCAGCTACAAGAAATTATAATGGCTCTTTTCTAGCAATACTTTGGAGCTTGGAACTTTAAACTGGTAAAATGAAAATAGCAGAAAGATGAAATGTGAGGGAAACTTTGGGTGCTATTTAGGATAATATTAAAGTGACTGGGAAATCTGGAGAGGGAGGCAGGTGCAGCTAACAGGCTGGTAGTTGTGAGAATAGGGGCAACGTAGTTGTGAACAAATGAAAAATCCAATCCGACCAACGTAATAGGTGCTTATAATGTATTATGTATGCTTTAATGTGTTGGAGGTATAGTCATAAACAAGATAAACAAGGTTTCTAACCACAAAAATCTCACATTTTTGCGAAATAAATGAATGAATGATGTTTATAAAAGTACTTTAAAAAGTTGTCATTAGTTATTTAGACCCAAATATAAATGTTAAATTGTTTTACATTCCATACCTTCTTAAATCTCATATCTTTTTCTTTTTTTCTTGGAAAACAATTTTTTTCCCCTGGAATGCATTTTCACATAATTATTTCACATTCTGTGTATCTTATATTTTCTAAGGTCTAGTATGAACACATGTGCTTTGCCCTCTTTCTCAAATGCTGGTAGCTTTCTAGTTTCAAATTCATTTTCCCTCAGAGTTTGAAAATTTGTTCTATTGTCTTGTAAGTACCACCATGATCAGATTCATTCTGATTCTTGTCCTTAAAGTACTTGTTTTTACTTCCTGGGTGCGGTTAGCATTTTTTTTTTTTTTTTTTTTGGTATTTAGAAATGTATTTTTAAATTACCATTTTTCATTTATCTTTTTTATTCCCACTTGGTGTGACAGCTAGTGTTTTCTTCCAATTGTATAAAATTTTATTTTGTCATTTTTGTGATTATTTCCTCCTCGCTGTTTCCTTTGCCCTTTCTGGAGTTCCTTTTCCATACTATGTTGGAATTTCTGGACTTATCTCATAATTTCCAACTCTGTCATTTTGTACTGTGGTTTGAAGGTATTTCTTCACCTTTCTCAAGTGTTTTGAATGCGGTGCTTTTGGAATCTGGGCTAGAAGCACAGAGCTCATTGACTATTTCTAGACCATAGGTTAATAATCAGAGCTGTGCTGCTCTGAAGAAGGTATCCATTATGCCTGCCTCAGAGAATCGTACTAACTCGCATTTTTCAAAAACACTTCTACAAAACAGTTTTCAAGAACATTTGCACCAAATGATTTAAAAAGAAAAAAAAAGGCATGTGAGCATGTTGCCACATAGAACTATGGTCAGAAGTTGGTAAGAACATTTACTGTGTATGCCCTATAGCCATTATATGCATCATCATTGTCATAGATGATAAACTTGCTGAAGTGTTTCTATATTCATTTGTTGTAATACCATCTATTTAATTAATGATTTTTGAGTAGTCATGGTAACTAAAGTGTTCAAATTTTATCACTGCCTTTGTCCTAAGTAGTATAGACTTTTAAATGGTTACGATTTGCTCTGAAAGTATTTCGATATTATTAAGCAATGTCTCTTATCTTTGTTTTAAGTATTCCCAAGAACTTAAACATCATTTTATTTAAAAATATATGTATGAAATACATATATTTTATAAACCTTGTATAAAATGGTATCTTTTAAAAGAAGAAACATCTTAATCATTTATTTTTGTTGTTTTGGGAAATTTATAGGTTTTATTAACATGTTGTGTGGCCTTATGAGAGAATTAAATATCAACTTCAGATCTTATATTTGTATGAACTAATTTTTTAAAAATAATAGTAACTATGGTAACAGTTTATAAAGAATTCTTTTTAGACTTACTAGTAAACACATTTTTTGTCTCTTTAAATTTTGTATTTGAAAATTTCATAATATTGGTGTCAGTTGAAAGCAATTACTGAAAAATGCTAGTACCATTAATGACAGAACAATTTAAGACATTTAAAGGTATCAATTTCTCAGCTATACTCAAATGGGACTGATTAGGAGGTCCACAGGAGTCAGAGGTCTGCAAACTATAGACTGTGGGTCAAATTCACCAACTGTCTGTTTTGAAAAATGAAGTAATGTTGGAACACAGCCACACCCATTCATTTATGTATTGTCTATGGTTGTTTTCACACTATAATAGCAGAGTTATGTAGTTGTGACAGACACTGTAAGACCTAGAAAGCCTGAAATACCGTCTAGTCCTTTAGAGAAAATGCTAACCAATTCTTTCTTTATATAATGGCGGCTCTTACCTACCACAACTTTCATACTGTTATCAAATGACTAACTTTTCTCTGAATATACGCTGTGTTGTGTATGTTCTTGCTCAGGCTTTTCTCCACCTAGAATGTTATTTCTCCTCTTTTTAATTCATAGCTAAAATCTACTTATTTTTTAAGGTGTGACTCCAACAACGTTTCCTCCATTAAGTTTTATAATAAAAAAAAGAAAATTAAATTTCCTGGACATAGCTCCCTTATACCCCCTTATATACACTCTACAAGCCCTTGCCTCTCTCTTGGCATACGCAACCATGACTAAATCCAGTTCTCTATCTATCCCAGGCCTGCCTCTTCCTTGCAGCTTAATGCGACTGGAGAAAACACACACAGGCATGTCGACTGATCTTACTTTCTGACCGTTCACAGCCAAGGACTTTCAATGGGCATGGCTCTCATATCATACTTACATTTGTTCATTCTCCTACTTACCTTGATGGCTATTTCACACATTCTCCTCTGTCCTCAACCCGTAACACCTCCTTCCCATCCTCACCTTCTGCTGATGACTTTTAGTTCTACTTAACTGAGAAAATCGGAGGAATAGTTGAGAATATAACACTGCACATTGAAAGACCTACCTTTCAATAAAGGACAGCTGTGCTATCTTACATTCCTTGTCATCTACATAAGCACTCAAGCTAGGTTTGCCCTCATTTTTGGTTTTCTTTGACTGAATAGATGAATGTCTTTACCACCTAAACCAATACTTATAACTCTTCTTTTGTTTCTGAGTCTGTTTAAATTTATTTTACATATGTCCACTATTTCAGATGTCTTACTCCTGTCAGTGGCATTCTGCTAGCATAGCAATGCTGCCATAAAGTCAAGAAACACTGCAGCGAGATGCGATCGCAGGATTCCAAAAAAATTCCTGCTTAAACTCTATGAACTCCTTGAGAGTAGGCTGGGATTTAGTCTTTTTTTTATTCCCGGATGCAGGCACCGAGGTGAAGGAAGGACAAGCCTTCTAAGATGCTGATTGCAAGGGCATTTTATGACCATATGCAATTAGTATGCCAGGATTAAACACTACTTCCATAGTTCTCCAAAAACATGACAGAAAAGGAAGTGAACAATTTATTTCAGCCCCATATTTGCCTTCTCAGAAAGTAATTAACCTGGTTTTAGACACTTCTACCAGGTTTTTTTGTTTGTTTGGTTTTTGTTTTTTTGTGTGTGTGAGAGTCAAATGAGATAATATATGCGAAAGACTGTTAGTTCTGTTTTGCATTGGAACAGTTTGAAAGACCCGTGTTTAAACTATTGGAAAGCGGCGGCTTTTTATTTTTCACTTGAGATGGGTCAGATACTTCCTATAATAAAGGGCCTATACTTCTCAACCTCAGAATTTATGAAATATCTCTCACCCCTCCTTCTGCCCAAACTAGGTTGTGAGAAATTTTTAATGGCTATATATATGACATTTATCTGAAGCAAATCACTTAACCTCTCAGAACCTCAATTTCTTCACTGTAAAATAAGAGTAATATCTCTAACATAAAGATATTGCCAGGATTGAATGTAATAACGTATATGAAATAATTTTGTAAACCTGAAAGCACTAGGTAAACAACACTTAGTCTAATCAATGTCACCATCATCAATAATTATGTTAGTAGTTAACACTGAGTCTTGGCCAAAGAGAAAGGAATAGAATATTTTACCTTTTCATATTTTTCGATTCATTAGGATCACACACACACACACACACACACACACACACACACACTTCTAGTAAAATCAATTCACGAACTATTCTAAGTGGCAGATTGAATGCTTTCGAAGCTGCTATGAAAACCTGATTTTTGCTGTCAGCTCAGATAAACCACATCAGTACTTCCGTCAAATGACAATCTAGTTGTAAAAGTTTCCTTTTCGTCTATACCAGCCTCCATTATCATTATTTTATTTTACTCATTCAACCATGCTTGGCATGGAACATTCTGGCTAAGGCACTTTGTCTTCCTTGACATATGTCAGCTGGAGGTAGTTGGGCAGGCGGTGAAAACTCACTGTGACATGGGTAAGAATTAAACACGCTGCTCATGTAAGACTCATGGCTGCCAAAGCCTACGACAGAAATCCCCATCATTTACTCCAGTTGCTTCCTGAGGCCTTATTAACGATTGTCTCACCCTTAGTACTGCTCACTCCCAAGTCAGTAAATACTGTGTTTGGAACAATGTAGAGTCTGAGATACCACAATGAAAAAGGAGGAGGGGAGTATAAGAGGCTTTAGATGGAATTACAAAGATAATTTTGAAATTTTGTAAAAAAATTGAAGCCCTGAGATAATATGGACAGAAAAGAATAGTTATGAAATTAAAGTAATAAGGAGAATTTGCCTTAATTAAACCAGTTAATGGGTGATTTGGATCATATATAATAGAAGGGTTAGATTTAATGTCTTTGTAGAAAAAGAGGCGTTCCTATTGGATATACTCTTGTAGTATCTTGTTTGACACCTAGATAATATTGGTTTTTCTTTTTAAGAGTTACATATCATGTAGTTTAAGAGCAATCATTTTTATATTTCAGAAATATCTAAAAATAAAATAATTATTTGAATTTTATAGAATTAATTGCAGTGAGTATTTATGTAGAGAGACGTGGTAGATTTTTATTTTTTCAGGAGAGGTCAACAAATACATACTGTTTTAAAAGGAAAGAAAAAAATTATTGTTTTTGTTTTATATATTTTGGCTTTAAAATTTTTTTAATAAAATGGAGTCAAATGTGGGAATGTGTAATCTTCACATTCCTTATCTCTTTGAATGAGAAAAAATAGAATTCTGTCACTTACGAAAATCTCTAATAATGTTTCGGTTAAGAGTGTTTTATTTTGTTGGAGAACAAAATTCAACTGAGTAAATTTGAAGATCTAATTGGCTTTCTTAAGCAATTCATGAATCTAGCATCCAATCTAACTGTTAGCAGGGGTGCCCTGAGGGGTTGTATGAAATAGAAAGTTTTTATAGGAAGAAGGGTGAGGTGAAGAGCTGTTAACGAAAGAAAAGAAAGGATTATATTTAGGACATCTTTTTTGAGGGGGAAGTGGAAGGAAGGCAGTTTTTGTCATGTAGGTTGTACCTTCTTATTATAGGGAATGGAGAGGGCCAACATGATGAATTACCTCGTTGCTGTTGTCCAGAAAATTCCAAACCAATTGATTAAGATAATATTTCTGGGTGAGGTTGAAACAGTAATTACGTCAGATATTACATCTAGGTTTGTTTTCCTGGACTTTAGCACAAGTGACATCATTTTGGGCCTGAAGTTTTCCCTTTAACAGTTTCAAAGACTGAAGACATCTATTTATGTCTGTCGAAGCAGCTATTTCTGCTGTATATTAAATGAACACAGTCAGTTTACATGAATCCAGGTATATGTTTGCTTCTTCTTTTCACTGATACAGCTTTGGAATTTGCCAATTCAGGAACATAACAGTGGAAAGGGTTGGTCTTTGTAATTGAACAGAGCTGATCTCAAATCCTGGCTGTCTTATCCTTGCTGTGGGGCCCAGGCAGCTTATCCAAATGCTGCTGTCCCTACCCCACAGGACTGCAGTGAGGATTAAATGTGATGCATATATTAAGTGACTTAATGGAGCGCCCATGAAAAAAAGGTGCTCAATAAATAATAATCCCCTTCCCTTTCTCCCTGCCCGCAGCTCGTCCACTTGTGTTTTTAATGGATCATTCTTTCCCCTGGATTGTATTGTAGGAAGTATTCTGGATGGATGGCTGCTGGAAACCCATTGCCATAGCCAGCTCTTCTTCAGTATTTAAGGATTTATCCTGGCATTGAGTAATGAGAATTTCGGTAAGAAAAATTAGATGAAGAGACAGTATGTAGACTTTTCCTAAAAGGTCACTTAAATCTCAGACACTTCCTAATATGACTCTTCTCTAAAACATCTTGGGATGTCACAGGTGTCTGTTCACACATGGATTGTTCCTTTTTAAAAATAAGTAAAATAGGTTTTTTTAAAACTGTTAACAACCCTGATATGCTCTTTCTGTCCTCATAAATACATTATTTCACTTATCTCACCCTATTCTGTTTTTAAGTATCTGTCTCCTCAGTGAGCTGTGCAGACTTTGAGGATGAGGCCTTGTGGTACTCATCCCTTCCATGTAGACTAAATGAAGTCCAGATTTTCCATGGTTAAGGGGGCCATCATCACTGCTATCCAAAGTTTTAAAGCTTTGACATCATGAAAGAAGCAGATAAAAATATCAGACTCTAGGAAGTTCTAAGTTAAGTGATTTTCCTAAATCACCAAGAAAAATTGCTATCTAGTGGCTCTCGGGATGGCAATATTTTTATTGGTTCTATTTCTATCCAGTTTTTCTCTAAATGTAATTAACATTCATATGGTTACATGAAATTAAGATAGAACTAGTAAACCTATGTTGTTAATCTGCATTGTAGAAAATACATTGGACTATTAAAAATAAAAGAACAATGAGAGGGATTTTAAGGATACTAGAAAAATAATAGTGGTGACGTTCTTAGATATGTAAATTTTCTTAAAATTAATATCTATTAAACTCATTTTAAAGAATTTTGCCCATGGGAAACAGAGCTGGAGGTAGTAGGGAGAGAAAAATAAATAAATTCTAGTTTTATTAATTCTAATAAGGAACTCTAATTCTTAAATTTTGATCTAAAGACATGATAAACTATTAATTTTAACACTACTTTTAAACTAAACAACCATTTTAACCATTTTTCTCTATGATTATATTTTTCAGAAACCATATTTGAGAAGTACGTCCATCCAGTGCTATTTGTGTTTACTCCTGAACAGTCACTTTTTAACCGAGGCTGGCATTCATGTCTTCATTTTGGGGTAATTTTCTCTTTAGGCATTAATATCATCATGCTGATGGCCATGATCATTATTCTTCAATATCTTTTCTATTAAATTGGTTCATGTTCAGTTACTCATGTGTTAGGCAGTCAGTATTTGGAGTATGTCAGAGGGCAGATTATGGAGACTCAGAAGAGGTTTGTAAACACCCAGCTGAGCATTTCTTTATTCTGGTAGTACAGAAACAAGTATTGTATCCTCCAAATGAATTGGACCTCTTGGTATCTAATCAAACTTGGAAGTGCTTTCCTTATTAATAACCTACATGATTTTAATTGCAGTAAAAAGATAGATATTTAAGGCTCACCCATGTTACCTTTTTTAAAATCTATTTCCTGACACCGACTTTTCCTATCTTTTGAGCTCTATCCTAGTTTAGTTGTAAACATTTCTTTCTTTCTTTAGACCTTTAGTTTTTCCTCCTAACAAATGTTCATATGTTTCCATCCCTGTTAACTTCTTTCTTAGATGCAGCTAATACACTGTACCCCGTTGGTCTAAGCACCCGAGCTGTAGTTATGTAATCAGACTCAGTTCTGTTTTACTCTACTGATGTCTTCACGGGGTGGGGAACCATAGATTTATGCAGGTAAATCCTGCTTGCAAAAAAGATTAGTGTTGGTTCTCGTGTTTCTATAAAAATCTATCGGGTGCAACTGTTTTTCCTGAAGCTCTAAGAATGATTCCACAGTCACTTGGTCATTATATGTATCTTTTGTCTCAATATTAAGTTTCTGTTTTCCCAAAATGAGTAAGTGAATGATCATTCAGCCTAGATTGGACTAAAGTCTGTAATGTTTATAGATAAAGCTGCTGTAAGCATAGCAATAACGTGACCATCATACAGGGGCATATTTAATCTACTGTAAAGAATCTTTACTATCAAAAACATTACATGAAAATGATTATTGCTTATGTTGAGAATTTTACTTCCTTATTAGACTCGAAAGTCTGATGGGACCTCTACTTGAAGAAAACTAGTAATTCATTTGAAAATATTACCACATGTCAGGCACTGTATTTATTTCATTGCAATAATTTGCATGATATTTTTGTAAGTTATTCCTCCAAATTAAGCTTTTCTTTAATCTAGTTTTGTCAGTTCCCATATTAACGTGTCAAGGCTGTATGTACTATGTGTTCTGTGTTTCTATTCATCTACAAGGCTGTTGAATGCACAAAGGCAAGGATAACATCTTTTCACTAGTCAGAATAAAAATCTTGATTGCTCTTTTGCCTTTAGTATTCATCAAGATAATACTATGTTCATTCAAAACGCTTTACTTTTTGGTTTTGCTTTCAGCCGTGTCAGTGCAGGTCTTCCTAAAACAGAATCAAACTGGCAGCACGTAATCAGAGATTTGCAAAAAATTGAAACTCTTATTCAAGTAAGTATTTATTTTTTCCATGAAATATCTGGTATAATTGCTATAGAGTCTGCCTCTCCCTGTGTTTTGCTGTCAGTCTTAATGAAATCTTACTTGAAACTGGAATATTTCTATAGAAATCTGTGAGCCTTGTAAAGCCTCAGATGAAATCGTTTACTTATAATTTTCAGTTCCTAATTATCTTTAAAGCTCAATTATGAGTGGCCCAGCATGAAGAGCTCTCTGCCACCGCAGACCAGAGATTCAAAACCAGGCGTCTTTGTGGCACTTGCAGGGGCAATGGCCTGACCCAGAGGTAGCCTCTCTGTTCTGTGGGCTAGAGAACTCCCTGTCCCACCTGAAGATGCCAGTGGGCCTGGTAGAACCTGCAAGGCAGAGAGAAGAGGAGCCCATTGATCGCCCTGCAGGGCAGCGCCTTTGGCCCACAGTGGGTGACACAGTAGGGACCTCTCGGAGTCCCAGGGGTTTGACATGAGCCATCTTTCCAAATTAGCACCTCAAAGATTCTAAAAATTAACTTGTCATTGGAATCCCAGCACACAAACATAGGTGAGAACCTGCACGCTAAACCTAACCAGGGTGGCTGCCCTCTAAAATAGAAGATTTAAATAGGACCACGGTCTCCTAATGTAATAGCTAAAATGCCAGAATACAATTGAAAATCACTCATATCGAGAAGCAGGAAAATCACAACTTGAATGAGAAAAGAAGCAATGGACTCTGAAAGAGACATGGATTAGATGTTGGAATTATTTGATAAGGACTTTAAAGTAGCCAGCATAAAAATGTGCCAGCAGGCAATTAGAAATATTCTTGAAGCAACTGAAAAACATGGAAAGTCTTAGCAGAGAAATACAATATGTGAAAGGAACCAAATGTAAATTATGGAAAAGAAAAATATAATAACTGAAATATGAAGCCAATTGGAGAGGCTCATTAGCAGAAAAATATGATGAAGGAAAGACAGTGAACTTGAAGACGGAATAATGGAGAGAAGTCAGACTGAAAAGAAAGAAAGAAAAGCAAGCAAGCCTCAAAGATCTTTGAGACAATGAAAGATTCAGCATTCCTAGCATTAACATCCCAGAAGGAGAGGAGAAAGAAAATACAAATAAGAGACAGAGACTGGCCAAATGGATAACACAAACCAACTTATTGCTTGTCTACAAGGAATGCACTTCAATGATATAGGTAGGTTGCAACTAAGAAGAGAGAAAAATATACTATATTGTAGTGAGGTGAATAATGTCCCCTCAAAATTTATGAATGTGAATTTTGACACCCAGAATTTCAGAATGGGACCTCATTTGGAAGTAGGGTCTTTTCAAATATACTTAGTTAAGAGAAGGTTATACTGGAGTGGGTTGGGCCCTAACACCAATGATGAGTGTCCTTGTAGGAAGACAAGACACAGAGAGACTGACAATAAAAGTCATGTGAGAATGGAAGTTATCACAAGCCAAAGAAGATAAGAATCATGCAACTACAAGCCAAGAGAGGCCAAGGATCACCAGAAGGCACTAGAGGCTTGGGGGAGCTAGGGAAGGTTGTTCTCTACAACCTGCAAAAGGAGCATGACCCTATGGATACCTTTATTTTGGCCTCCAGAACTATAAGAGACTAAATTGTTTTTTTAAGCCACTTACTTCATGATACTTTGTTACAGTAGCTCTTGGAAATTGATACATATACGCACAATAATTTAAACATCAGAATTGGCTATATTAATATCAAATAAAGTAGGCTTCACAGCAAATAACATCACTAGAGTCAAGAGGGAAATTATATAATGGTAAAAGATTAATCCACCAGGAAAACATAACGATCTTAAATGTATATAATAGAGCCAAACAACATAAGACAAAAACTGATAGAACTGAAAGAAAAAAACAAATTCATGCTCATAGTTGAGGTACTTTATCACCTCCTTAGTAACATTTAGAGCTACTAGACAGGAAATCAGAAAGCATATAGAAAAACTGGACAATAGAATCAACCAACAATATCGAATTTACATAGATAGGATACGTCACTGAACAACGAAGAGTAAATACTTTTTCAAACACCATTCACCAAGACCAAACATGTCTTGGGCAATAAAACAAACTAACAGATTTATCAGAACTGAAATCATACAGAGTATGTAATTCTCTGATTACAGTGGAATCGAGTAGAAGTCAATTACACAAATACAACAAGAAAATCTCCAAGCATTTGGAATTTAAATAATATACTTCTAAATATCCAATGGGTCAAAAAGTTAAGTCTCAAAGGATATTTAAAAAATACATAGAACTGAATAAAAATGAAAATGCAGCATATCAAGATATGTTGGATTCAGCTAAAGCATGACCAAGAGGAGAATTTAAAAACCTAAATGAGTCTATTAGAAAAGAAGAAAGATCTCAGATCAACAATCTAAATTCCTACCTCAAGAAACTGGAAAGAGAAGAGCAAAATGAACCCAATGCAAGGAGAAGGAAGGAAATAATAAAGATAAGAGTAGACATTAATAAATAGAAATCAGGAAAACAATAGGGAAAAAAATCAATGAAATACTAAGCTCATTATCTAGAAAAAAATCAATAAAATTGATAAACTTCTAGAGACCGACAAAGATAAAAAGAGAGATGACACGAACCATCAATTACAGGACTGAAATTGGGGATGATCACTACAGAACCTGTAGTCATCAAAAGAATGAAGAAAAACTATAAATAACTTTGCTCTAGTAAATTCGACAACTTAGTAGAAATGGACCAGTTCCTCAAAACTGCTAACTACCAAAACATAACAAAGATGAAATAGATAATCCGAAAACTCATATAACCATTAAAGACATCGAACTTGGCCATATGTAACCTCCCAAAAAAGAATCTCCAGGCCCAGCTGGTTTTGCTAGAACATTCTACTAAACATTTAAAGAAAAATTAACACCAATTTTATGGTCTCTTTCAAAAACAGAAGCGGGAACACTTTCCAACTCATTTTAGGAGACAGATATCACCCTGATGCTAAAACCAGACAAAATACCAAAAAAGAAAACTAAAAATATCTCTAATGAACTCAGATACAAAAATTCTCAATAAAATATTAGCAAATCAAATCTACCAATGACCAAATGAGGTATGCAAGACCTGTTCAGTATTTGAAAATCAATCAATGTAATACACCATAGCTATAAGCTAAAGTAGAAAGTTATGTGATCTTATTAATAGATGCAGAAAAAGCATTTAAAAAATAAAACACCTATTCATGATAAAATTTCTCAGAAAACACGACTAGAGGGAGAACTTCACTTGATACAGAGTGTGTATGAAAAACCTTGAGCTAACATCATAACGAGGAAAAACTGATTGTTTTTCCCCTAAGATTGCGCACAAGGTAAGGATGTCTTCTCCCACCATTCTTATTTAATATAGTATTGGAACTTTGGCTAAACCAGTAAAGCAAGAAAGAAGAAATAAAAGCCATAAAGCAAGAAAAAAGAGGGCACACATATTAGAAAGAAAGAAATATATTATCTTATGTCTTTTTTTTTAGAGGAAATGCCAATAAATGACTGTTTTTATTGAGGGAATGCAAATTAAAACCACAATGACTTATCACTGTGCATCTGTAAGAATATCTAAAATAAAAAGTAGTGATAATGTCAAATGCTGGCAAGAATGTGGAAAAACTGGATCATTCATATATTGTTGGTGAGGATGTAAAATTGTGTAGCAATTCTGAAGCAGTTTGACTGATCCTTAAAAAACAAAACATGCATTTGCCATATGATACAACAATTTTGCTTTTGAACATTTATATCAGAGAAATGAAAACGTGTTCACACAAAAATACGCACATGAATGTTCGTAGAGCTAAAAACTCAGAACAACACAGAAATCCTTCAGCAGGTGAATGGTTAAACTGTCGTACATTATGAAAGTGGTTGCAAGAGGTTAGGGGAGAAGGAGGGATGACTAGGTGGAGCACAAGTGATTTTCAGGATGGTGAAACTGTTTCATATGATACTGTAATGGTGGTTACATGTCATCATATATTTGTTAAAATCCATAGAATGTACAACACCAAGAGTGAACCCTCACATAATCAATGGGCTTTAGTTAGAAATATATCACTAATGACTCATCAGTTATAATAGATGTACCACATTAATGCAAAATAATAATACTAGGGGTAATGGGGAGGGATGGCCAAAGGGATGTATTTGGAACTGTCTGTACTTTCTGCTTATGTTCTATAAACCTACAACCATTCGAAAAACAAAGTTTATTAATTTTTTCAAAAGGCCAATCTCAAAAGGTTACATACTGTATGATTCCATTTATGTAACATTCTTGAAATGATATCATAGCAACGGAGAGCAGAGAAGTGGTTGCCAGGAATTAGAAGGGTTGGATGGTGGGTGGTGACATGTGTGGGAAGGAAGGAAGACAGTTGTGGCTGTAGCAGGAGGATCCTTATGGTGATGGAATTGTTCTGTATCTTAACTGTGGTGGTGGTTATATGAATTGACACATCTGATAAAATTACATGGACACACACACACACACACACACACACACACACTTTAGTGAACATAAGACTGGTAGAATCTGAACAAGGTGGGTGGAGTGTATCAATGCAATTTCCTGGTTATATTATTGTGCTGTGGTTATGCAGGATATTACCACTGGGGGGAAATGGTGATAGGTACACGGGGTCTCGCTGTATTTTCTCTCACAATTGCACATGAATCTACAGTTCTCTCAAAATAAAGAATTTAATTTTAAAAGCTTAATGTAATGTTGTCAGTAGGTTGTTCTCATTATATCTGAAGCAATGCATAATCTTTGACATCTAATTTTGTTTCCTTTCAGTCTATACATATTGATGCCACTTTATATACTGAAAGTTCTGTTCATGTGAGTACAGTTTATTTTTTTTCAAAATTGCTATTTTTTCCAGTTTTCAAAAGTCTAAGAAGTGTATTTTCAAAAATTTAATGAAATATGTATAGTTTTTAAAAATAGGTCTTGGTGTGTTCTTATAACACATGATCAATGAATTTAAGTAACTGTTGAGCTTGTGGGACTTGGGGACAAAGAGCTACATGCTATTTTTGTAAAACACATAAAAGCCTTTTCCATCAATTTCAGACAAAATTTATTACACATTTTTGTGCTGCAGTTATATCATGATGCAGTTAAATACAAAAATCAGGTTAACTGATTCAATTTAAAATTATCCAACATATCGGTTATTTCCAGTGCTATAGTGTATTACCATCTTTAATCATATTTTCTACAAATAGCTTAAATACATTTATGTTCTACATTTTGCATGAATCTTTACAATTATTGAAAAGGATTCTGTCTGGTTACTCTCTATGTGAGAAAAGAAACAAAAACAACCCATAAAACCTATCAGAATTCAAAAGTGATCTTGGATTTGTGTCCTTAGCACACAGATCCTGTCTAAGGCATGTATGATTCCAGTTCGTGTTGCCAGTCCATTTTCTCTGGATTGGTTACTAAAAATCAAGAAACAAATCCTCCAGCTTCCTCACCTTGTGGAAAACAAACTCTATGTTATGTGCTTTCAGAACAGTGAGTCCTCTCTCTGTTGTTCCTCAATTAGAACTTCTCTGAAATAGCAGGTTTTACCCCCCACTGAGACTTTCTAAGCATCAAGAAGAAGCCATAGCCAGAAACTAGGAAAAATGGATGTTC